>PVKZ01001509.1:0-89852 GCA_004027375.1 Macroglossus sobrinus | reverse complement strand
ATATTCAAGAAATCAAGTACTTTAAGGTTACACAGAAATATATGGCAGAGGCAGGAATGGAATTCATATCTCCAACTCTTGGTCAAATTGATTAGTAGTTCAACAAAAACTTATCAAGGGCCAACAGTGTGATAGTCACTGAGAGATTAGATGCAGCCTTTTCTTTAAATAAGCCTAAAGGTGTAGTATTCCTTCCATGCATTATCCATTAAACTTCTAGTTAAATATCACACGCATCAATCAGTGTACCCATACAAAAAGAAATAAACTGAAAAGTCATTAACTTTAGTTCATGACTAACTTTAGTTTTTCTTTTCAAATGTCATCAGTTTTTTCTTCATATTCCTGGTTTACTACATTTCACAATCAGAAAGTATTCCTCAGTTACATGAATACATATGACATATAGTCAACCTTGAAAAATATTTTCACAGAATGTAATTCTAATGTGTTATTAGTTTTACATTAAATCATCCTTCAAACAAATTTATAAAAATACAATCACAATTCAGCTTCCCAGACTAAGAGAGTTTTTTTAAAAAATATTCTACAAAAATCATCCTTATAAAGAGAGAAAAATATTAACGCAGTTAGGAGATAAAATAAAGAAAAGTTAAATAATTTTGGATAGCCTTTCATTTTTCCCTCAGAAATATTAATTCTTCCTTGATAGCCTCATAATTGCAAGTCTCTATTGATAACCTTTCTAAACAAAATCCACTGAAATATATACCCTTATCTGAGCACTGTTGGAATCCCACAGCTCTCTGAGAGTATAAAATAAGTAGAAAGATTATTTGTCCTTGTAAACTGCTAAATGCCAAACAATGGCATTAATAATTTGATTTCTCATTAGAACTGAGATTTTAACCCATCTCTAATCAGCCCAGAAGAGATAGCTCTGATTACAAGCCCAAGTACCTGACTTTTTTCTCTTGAGCTTTCTTCTCCAGCAGCAAAGGATGAACTGTACCCTACTTAGAGTTGTCCTGATGGCCAAAACCTCAAATATACCTTCTGTAGTCTAATTGAGCTTACAAAAGAGAAAACCTAGCTTACTGTCCTCCTCCTTGCTCTAGTTTCCTATTAACTTTGAAAATTGATTGAATCTAGTTCCCTCCTATTCTCCATCTTTTTATTTTCTATGCTCTCTAAATCAGCAGTCCTCAACCTTTTTTAGCACCAGGGACCATGCTCTCACATGAGAATCTAATGATGATCTGAGGTGGAGCTGGGGCAGTGATGCTGGTGCTGGAGCAAGGTGCAAAAACAGATGAAGCTTTGCTCCCTAGCCCAACGCTCACCTCCTGCTGTGCAGCCCAGGGTGGGGGTGGGGGATAGGGGATGAGGGGAGGCAGCAGGGAGGACTCTGCTCTAAATTTCTTCCTCTTAAGGATATCCCCTGAATTTACTCATATATTTTTTCAATTAGATAGGAAATGAGTCTGCCTCTATAGGTAGCATTCAGGCACATTTTCCCTCTACAAATAAGAAAGTCAAGGGGGTTCCCTAATAAGCTGAGAATTACTAATGTGGTCACAGTAATGAGTAACAAAAGACTTCTTGGTGGGCACAATTTCTGGTTTTAGAATTTGGGCAAGACTAAATCTCCCACAGATTCCCTCCCTGTCTCCAAATGATTCATAGGGGTTCTTGAGATAGTTATAAATAGAGCAGTAGTGGGATTTTACATAACAAGAAAATAAAAGCTCTATATCCATAAAGCTATTGAGTCCTTTTTTACTTGAGGTGATGGACAGAGCTTTTAAAAATACAATCTATTAGTAAATTTAACTTTCTTGATTTTAAGGACTTCTGATCTGCCAAATATTCCATAAAATACTCAAAAACACAAGTTGCTAACTTGCAATAGAATTGTTACACATAAAACTAATTAAGAATTATTAAACAGAATACATAAAGAATTCCTAAAAACTCAATTTATAAAAATCTCAGTTTAAGACTTAAACAGGCACTGTACAGAAGAGAAAACAAGTATAAGCAAATGGAAAAAAGTCTTAATCTCATTAATCATCAAAAAAATGCAAATTAAAATCATGGGGTATATTTACACCTACAAGATTGGCAAAGATTGCAAATTCTTAAAATAAGAAGAGTTGGTTAGGAAATAATAGATCACCAAGACTCAGACTCTGCTAGAAAAATGTAACTGGGTGCAATCACTTTAGAAAGCAATTTGACATTATCTACTAAATGTGACAAAATAACATTTGACCCAGGAATTCCATTTCTAGAGATATACCCAATAGAAATGTGTGCCCAAGTACATCGGGAATTATGTATAAAAAAATTCAAAGCAGTATTTCTCAAGATATTAAAAAACTGAAAACCACTAAATATTGATTAGTAAAATGAATGAATAAATTTTGGCATATTCATACAGTGGAGTAATAAAGCAATAAAAATAAATGAAGCACAATTGCATGCAATAACCAGGATGAATCTCACAAACATTGTTAGGTGCCAGTCATAAATGAATACACATAAATGAATCTTATAAATTTTGATGTGCTAAACAAAAATTGTAGGGCAAATTTTTCAAGTAAATCTTCAAACAAAATCAAGGAAAGGACTACCAGAAGAGCCAAAATTGTGGTGAAAAATTATCAATGTAGTTTACATGAAGAGATTTAAAATAAATGGGTAAAAAAAAATAATATAATATGCAACAGTAAGTATAAGTGGCTATTTTAATGTCACTTAGTAGCCATTTGGACTGCTGTTGTATTGCAGTGCTTTGTGTTCAAGTAACTCTCACAGTAGCTTAAGTCTACGATACAATGCTTACATTATTTACCTAACTTCATTTAAAGATTAAAAAAATAGTAAAACATTTTGAAAGAGACCACATTCACATAATTTTTATTACAGTAGGTTATTATAATTGTTCTATTTTATTATTAGTTATTGTTGTTAATCTTTTACTGTGCCTAATTTACAAATTAAACTTTATCATAGATATGTATGTATAGGAAAAAACAGTATATATAGGATTTGGTACTGTCCAAGGTTTCAGGCATCCACTGGGACATCTTGGAACATCTGCTCCATGAATAAGAGGGACTACTGTAAAAATATTATGAACAACTTTATGCCAGCTAATTTGACAACTGAGATTAAATGAATAAATTTCTTGTAAAACAATTTACTGGAAGAATTGTTTCAAAGTAAGGGAGATTAAGTAGACATGACAACAAAATGCTAAGCATGAACCAAAATTGGATCGGGGGTGAAATTGCTATGAAGGTTGTTACTGAGACACTGGTGAAATTTGAATATGAACAGTATATCCTTAGTGCTGAATCAGTATATCCTTAGTGCTTAGTGTTAAAATATTTTGCATTTGATATTTCCTGATGGAAAGCAGCAGAAATGTGATGGTAGCTGCGGTCTGCAATTGTACAACTAATAACGTTTGTGGAATTAGAAGATAACTGTAGAGGCTGCTTTTGAATTTGGAAGCCATTCAAGTTACAACTCTAGGACTTTTGCATTTTGAAACTTCAAGAAAATAAAAGGTTGTAAAGTAATTGCAGATAATAAGTTCATCAATGCAGATATGATTGATTTCAAGGTACCTGTCACTTTGTACTTTAGGATACACAGGACATATGCTAACAGGATTACAAATCAAAGCAGCAGGACCAAGTTGTCCAGGTTTATGGTCAAGAAATTTACAGTGGGAACATCCTCTTCTGAGCAGGAAAGAGTTTTGTAGCCCATCAATACTCAAAGAACTAGAAAAGACAGATTAAAAAAATAACATAAAAAACTGGCAACAATTTAAATACCCAGTTAGAGAATATGGCTAAATAAATGTGTAACATACAGTTATGGAATAATATGACATTAATCAAATTTGTTATTCTTAAGACTAAAGATAATCAGAAATGCTCAGTGTGAAGGGAACAGGTGGATATGTCACAATTAATTTTAAAACACAAGAAGTTGTTTTGTTTTGTTTTGTTTTACATTTGGAATTATCCCAGAATGTTAGGTGATTATCTGAGCCATGGGATAAAAATGATGTTTTATTTTTGTCTTTCCCAGTTTCTTCAAAGAAAAAAGTGCTTTTATAATCAGAAAAACAACATTACAATAAAAAAAAACATAAGTTTATTTAATGCTGCTTGAAATAGTTTATGCAAAACCATTTCTACTAGCTCTGAATCTATTTTATTAGCAGGTATTATATAAGCATACTTACTGAGCTCAAAAGCTCAATTAAGTAAAATTAACTGATAACTCTTTATTAAATGTATTGAGGTGATATTAATATTATCTAAGTTTCAAGTGTAGAATTCTGGAATACATCACCTGTATATTGCATTGTGTTCATTACCCAAAGTCTGGTCTCCTTCAGTCACCATATATTTGAACCCCTTTACTCTATCTTCCCCCACCCCTTTCCTCCTGTAACCTTCGTACTGTTGACTGTGTCTGTTTTGTTTGTTCACTTGTTACTTTTATATCCCACTGTGTGAAATCAGTTACTTTTCTGTCTGATTTTGCTTAATGTGATACTCTCAAGATCTATTCACATTGTCACAAATGGCAGTCTTTCATCCTTTCTTATGGCTGAATATTCCATTATACATACGTATTAAATCTTTCTTAACCAGTAATAGGTCACTTTCACATAGCAATCATTTAACTTTTTTTCACCTTTTATATCATATCTGGTTACTTCAGTCAACAAGTTAGCACATCTAGTTTAATCTCTTTAGGAAAACTAAAACGTTATTATTGTTACTAGACTGTAAACTAGTTACCGATAGATATACCTTCCCTGTTAAACTTCCTATGGCTGTTGTTTCAGGGGATAGTACTTGTCTCCCACCTCAATATAGTAGCATCTAGGGCCACCTAATGTTACTCAAAACATTATCAGCATTACCTAGGTTTTTTGATATGCAGAAGCTTAGAGCCCACTGATTTTGACCTACAAAACCAGAAATGCTTTTTAAAAAGATCCCCAAGTCATTCACATGCACATTTTGAGAAACACTGCTCCGGGTTTCAATGGTGTAACTTCTGCCTTAACACACTTAATGTGAAGCCTGGTTTTGCAGTTCTTTAGTTGAAAACCAAGTGTTTTTACACACTGCCCTTACCATCCTTTATTTCCATCTTGCCCCTTGTACATTTTCTGTCTCCAGAAGAGTTGTGTGGGACATGCAATAACCAAACCCTATATGCAAAATTCAAACGTTTCCATGCTGAACCCCTTTTTTACAACGCAGAAAGGATATATCAGCTCTAATGTTAAAGCTCCAGGGTTCCAGATACTTACACTGTAGACACTGCTGAAGTTCTTAAATGCAGAGGTTATCGGAAATCTGTCTGCTGATATTTATAGGGCATGACTGTACTGTAACTAATTTTTCTAATAAACATGCTAGAATTTATAAACTCAAGAAATTTTTGCACTCTTATAAGGAGTCACCCTGGGGTTGAAAGTAAATGTAATTTCCTTTGTTTAAAACATATCCTTTTCTTTCAGAATTATCAGTAGTCAAAATATAAGAAATTCCTTCTTCCTGACTCATCACTCTGTAGCCTAACGTCTAAAAAAAACAATTCCTAATGTAATCCCTTCCTTGTTTAATCATTTTGTCATTCAGAACAATCTGGTAACTCAATATTTGAGTAATTTCATAAATTAAGTACACCAAAGTCTGCAAAGACTTACTACATAGTGTATATTCATGGGTACTCAAGGACACTTTTAAAAAGTTACAGAAAAGATAAAAGGTTTGAAATAAATATAATCTCCTTTGAAAAGACTATCATTTAGATATAGAACCTGGTATAGCTTATTAAAAAAAGTCACAGTGCTTAATGGTTGATACATATTCTATTTTTTTCACATATAAATTTAGGAAATGGCAAGACAGAAAAACATATTTCACCTTAAAAAAAAAAAACACACAACACACATCAAGAAATCTACTTTAATTCCAAGAGATTAATCCAAAACAAACAGTATCACTTTCTACAATTTCTACTTGTGCAGTAAAGCAAACTGTGAAAGAAACAAAGTTCTATAATATACAACACAGACTTTTATATTTCTTTTATAAATACCTAAGTTTCCTTATTTGTATATATGTTATGTATAATACCATCTTAGATTTAGAGCACTAAGAAGATTAAAACATTTTTTTGCATCTATTATTTTATGGCTATGAAGAATAAAAACCACATTTGAGCAAGTAGCTTCATATCTTAAACCCAAGTTAATTAGTGTCCTCATGAGAAGATTTTCATAAATTATTAATGACTCGATTCCTTTAAAAAAAAAAATCTGAACAAATGTAAAAAAATAAAATCTTGTTGTCGAATCATGATAGGGGGAAAAAATGATGCATTCTGCCATAGAAAAAATGGTTTTAGAGAACAGTTCTGACAGTATCTCACATAGCAAAGCATCAAAAGATACATCAGCCCCTTTGCTCAGGGAAAAAAAAATGATTTCAATGTGTTCCTCTTCTGAACTGCTCAGTAACTCCAAGTGATTTTTAAATTGGAAGGCAGATCACTGGCAATCAGTTCATCAAATTTGGATCTATCTTGAACAGGCACATTATAGAAATCAAGAACATCTCTGACACTGCACATCTGGTGAAGCCTGGAGTTAGGCACTGCATGGCCCAAGTCATCAGCTAAACGTGCCAAGAACCTGAACTTCAGGTGACCATCTTCCAGAGAGGTGTCCTTCCAATTGCTAGAAGCAGATGCGCCAAAAATTTCTTTGACATAAGACTGCAAACGATTCTGGAGGTCTTCAGGTGGGATGTATGCTCGGCTTCGTAAGGGTGGGCACACCAGGATAGGTTCTTTCTTCACCTCTTCCACAATCTCTGCCACCACTGGCTTTTTCTCTTCTCTGGAATGATCAAAAAGAAATATGTGAATCTTTGGTTCACAGCATTAATGAAATTGACAAGTTAACAAACACCAAAACCAATCTTGCCCACCAATCTAAATCAACAAATAAATTGCACACTTACTACTCTTCTGGCCAAGGTGGAGAGAAGCAGCTTATAGTTGAACTGACGTAAATTCTTAGAGCATGTAAAACCTATAATTAGCTTTTGTCTTTGTTTGTGCAAAAAGCAAAAGCTAATTACAGATTTTACATGCTCTAAGAATTTCCAAGAATGGGTGAAGAAGGTAAATCATTCTGTCTGTGATTCCCAGTCCTCCAAGATCCAAACCCAATCTACCTTCTCTAACCTCCTCTTTCACTAATCTATGTATACTCTATGCCCTACCCAAACTAAACTACATGCTATTTCCTACTTTCCTGACATCATATATTGGTTCAAGTTATAACCTATCTGAAATGCCTGTCTTTCATCTCTACCTGTAGTGGGCAAAATTGCCCCTCTCCCACCCCCCCAGTTAAGAACTACCATGCTAGATTATCAACTCCTAAATACAGAGAACTATTTTGACTTTGGGGTTTTTTGAAAACTACTTGCATAACTCTTATTGAGTTGATGGACCAATGTGAGGGAATCTGCCTGACACTATTTCAGTGCTTCATAAAATATCCGTTTATGAACTGACTCTTGTTTTCCATGGAGTTAGCATTAGACTGGGACTGGTCATCTCTATAGAAATTGGAAGCACTGGAAATGAACAATGTTGGCCAACAGTATGGTTTGCAACACTATTCCTCTTTGCCCACTTGGACTCTTCCAAAAATTTAGCCCTCTTTCAGTATCAACTCTTTATCAATGTCTCCCTATCTACTGAATACTCCTAGGGCACACAATACTCTATGACATCGCCACCCTTTAAAGAAAAAATTCCAAGTTTCCATGTTCCTCTCTAGCTTCCTTTACAACAAAACTTCTCAAAAGAGTTGTTTATACTTACAGTCTTTACTTCCTCACTGCCATTTTCTCAAACTACTCCAGTTACATCTCATCTGAATGAAGTGTAATTCATTCCTTCCATCTCAGTAACCTTTTAAACTGTTCTAGTTTATTCATAATTTACCACTTTCTGAAATTATATTCTGTATTTGTTCATTTTTTTTATCCACCAGAACACATGCTTTATGAGGACAAAGATTCGGTATGTTTAACCATCATATCCCTAACACCTAGACATCTGGTATATAGCAGACATTCCATAAATATTTGTTGAATGAGTGAATGTAACAAACTTGAAGGAGATTTGAGAAATAACAAATAGTAACCAAAAAAGACTAGAAGCTAATAATACATAAGCTGATAACAAAAATCCTTCTGGAGTGAAGGAGTTTTTGTTTGAAAACTAAGAGAGAATGCACACACTGTTCCTTGAGGTTTCCACAAGTTTTGCTGCCCTAACACTATATGAGTCTAAATTTTCCTTCACAAGATTCTCCATGGTACTGTGGGAAAACCAGTAAATGGGGAGTGAAGAGACCTAGACTCTAGATCCAGTTATGCTGTTAACTTGTGCCTTTTAGAAAAATACTTTCTCTCTGTAGGGCCTCGGTTTCCTCATAAATCAGAGTACCTAAGCTCTGACAAAGGACTTTGTTTCTACTGCTGTATCCTACTTAGAGAAATGCTGGGCCAGTGCAGGTATTTAATATCTACTGAGTAAATCAATGAACAAAACCAACAAAACGAGGTGGTTGCACTTCACCGCTGAATTTTGCTTGCTTAGAAATATCCCGCGAGTGAGTTTAGTTTACCGAACACTTTCATGTTCTAAGTTGCTCTCTCCAAAGGAGTCATTTGTTTCCCGACATCACATTTGGTGCCTGAAACTCAAACTCAGTAGTTTGCTTAATAAGTTAATGAGAGCAGCGGCAGGGAAAGGGCACTGTGTTCACGTGACATAATGAGAAAACTGAGGCCAAGAAGAGAAGTGACTCAGCCCCCCACCATTCGCGGAGACTCGCGCTGAAGCTTCTGAACTGGCCACCCTAACAGCACTTTCTTGAGTCTGGTCTTAATGGCACACACTCTCTTTTCAGTTCATCCCTTCTTCCTTCTCAGTTTCTCTCTTTACTTTCCGTGAATGTAATCCACCATCTAACCTTCCACTTTACCTGAATCGAGACCAAAATTCTCTGCGTGGCATCCCTGCGATTATCCACGTAAGGCCTCTTCTGATAACTCGCAGCCCTGAAAGAACCTCCATCTCCGAGGACGCCTATGGGATGGAGCTCCGACTAGGCCGGCAGGAACGCTCCAAGACTATCCAATCGCGTGTCACCTTAGTGGCGGATGTTCTCTCTTTCCGTGACTACTCACCGGAGGATCCTGCGCCCTTTGCATGCCGGGAAATGTAGTCCAGCAGCCATTGCCGACAGAGTCTGGACCGTGACGTTCTCGCTGAGCATGATGGGAGTTGTAGTTGGGGGTGTCCCGGGAAGGTTCCGGGTGACGCCTTCTGGTCTGGGGGCGGGCGGTCAGAGCACCACTAGGCTGAAAGGAGGAGGAACTGGCAACTGGGAGGAGGCTGCAGCGAGGCCTGGAATGCTGCGCAGCCACGCAGGGGAGGGGGTCGGAGGTTGGAGGGCGGTCACAGAACGCATCTGATATGCTGTTGGGGTCGTGACCGCTTGGGGACTGAGGCAGGACCTGGCCGGACCCATCCTAGAGGCCTCTTCGTCGGGCCTAATCTCCAGCTATCCGGTAGGCCTCACAAGAGGCTCCTTTCCGTGCGGCCGTCCCAAGTTCCTTCTGATTTCTGGCCAAGAGATGGCCTCCCCGAGTCCACCGCTGGAGCCCAAGGTAAGTCACCCCTTCGGGTATCTTCTTTCTCCACTACCCAAGCTAGGCCGCGCCACCCCCATCCCCGCTCCCACCTCTCAGACTGAGCATAGTGCAAGAAGTACCCCCTACTGCTTTGGGGTGCGGTTCGTGACCAAACTGCCCACTAGCTCTTTTTTTTTTTCTTTTTCTTTTTCTCCAGAGCGACTTGATAAATCAAATACAGAAAATTAGTAATGCTCCAAACTAGCGCTCTCATTTGTGAATTGAATTATTCCAGGTGAGGCATCGTTTTTGACCCTCCGTAGTGTCTCCTGCGTTTGTCACGATGCTTGGACCCAAATTAGATGCTTAAGAGAACTTCATGAAATTGAATTGAACAGGGTCACAAGCCAGTGCGAATTGAGAATTGGAATGGGGCGACAAGGTGAAGGAAACTTGGGGCGGCTTACTGAAATTAAAATATTAGGACATAACTGTTACAGCAGAAGAGCTTGATCCTTTGGCCCCTTACTAGCGAGGACATGGATCCAGCTTAGTTACTCTCCAGTCTGAGGTGCCCATCTATTACAGTTTGTTCCCAGAATTGGGCCCCATTTGGAACTGTTATTATGTTCCTTCTAGCCTGTCTGGCCCAGATAAGTGATTGCTTCTGCTACTTGCAGTGGTAGAATTGTCCTTGAGACAACAAGAACTGACTACAGAAATCATACTATTTCAGGGGTTGCTGACATTTGAGGATGTGGCTGTGTTTTTTACCCAGGAGGAGTGGGATTATCTGGATCCAGCTCAGAGAAGCTTGTATAAAGATGTCATGATGGAGAATTATGGAAACCTGGTCTCACTGGGTAAGAATCTGCTGTTTCTGTGATTAAAATATCTAAGAGGCTATTAGAAATTAGACCCTGAGAACACTTGGACACATGTTCC
Source organism: Macroglossus sobrinus (assembly GCA_004027375.1). Classification (NCBI taxonomy): domain Eukaryota; kingdom Metazoa; phylum Chordata; class Mammalia; order Chiroptera; family Pteropodidae; genus Macroglossus; species Macroglossus sobrinus. Next base: position 79,176 of record PVKZ01001509.1, on the reverse strand, counting down.
AAACTTCTGATTCAGACCTTTCAGCCATTAATTGTTTCCATGATTCTCATCTCTAGCATCCTTGCAGTGACCAAAAATATAAGCCTTTCTGGCTTCCTATCTTCATAATCTCATTCCCATATTGCTCTGTACTTTCCCTCCTGGCTCATCCTCCCACTGCTTTCCTCCCACCCCTTTTCACTCTGCCTTCTGGAGCTCCTGTTCCTCTTCACATAATGTTCCTTGCCCCTCCTGGCCTTTACTGAAACCTGGCGCTTTCCCAAGGACACCGCTTCACTAGCAGGGGCTGCTTATTCTCCCACATCCTCTTCCTTCCCCATCTTTTGTCTCAAAGCTGGAAGGGAGAAGTTATTGCTCTCCAGCTTTTCAGTGCTCTTCCCAAAGCATTTGCTTTCCACCTTCAAACAAAATTTCTCTCCTTTGAGGCCTCAGCAATTTTACTCTACCCACTCAATCCTTTTCACTATCCTTTGTAGCTTTTTTTGGGGACTCTCATACGTAGACTTCGTCACATGTTTCAGAGTCTTCTTTGTGCCTTCCCATACCATCAATTATACAGTCATTATTTAAGCCTCAGTCTATCTTTACCATATTGTCTTCAGGGACCCTGATTTCCAGTTTTATTCAGCAACTCACATCAGTGATCATACTCTCAATTTTGTCATAACAGGCAACTCTTAAACCCCAATATTTTATTATTTGACTAATGGTTCAGGCAGTAGACATTTATTGGCTAACTAGATGTGACCAAAACAGACATAATCTCAAGTGGAGCTTACTATAACTTTTTACCTATCTACCTCTCCTACTCCTTTCCTACTAAACCTATTTCTTTTTAACGATGTTTCCTATTCCTTGACTTGTCCGTTTTTTTCTCCTCCTTGTTCACCTCCGTGTCTAATCCATGGACTTCTATGTGAATTGAATGATCACCATCATGCTCTTGTGTCACCTTGTAATTATGCTCTACCCATTCTGTAAACTTCAAATCCTGTAGTGGTTATAAAATCTGTCTTTATTCTCTCCTATGTGAGTTGCAACACAGCAAGAGAAATTCTTTAACGGAAAGGATTAACTCCCTGTATATATACATGGCTTTTATTACTTCTAGTCTCCACTGTGTTTTTACATCTCAATAAGTTTTTTATCCTTTATTTGCTCATTCCCCTGTTCATTTTAGTGACTATTCCAAAAATGAGTTTTTGTTGGGTCCATCACTCAGTAGGGGAACTCACCTTCTGTTTCACAAAGATAGAGGCCACTAAACTTGAACTCTGAACTATTGTGCCCCTCTTCTGCACACTTAAGGCTGTTCCTATCTTCTTACTTCTTTAAGCACTTATATATCAGCCATCCTTTTTCTTTCCTTATAGCTTTAGTCTCTATTCTTTTTTCATTATTTTGATGATAGATATGTTCATGACTCTTCCAATTTGAGGAAAAAAGAGGAAAACGTAAAAACTCTCCTATGAGCCACAGTCTCCTTCCTGTAGTTCCCTGTAACCTGCTCTTTATTCTCTTCACAGCCAACTTTTTAAAATATAGTTAATGTGTTTCTGTACTTTTTTTCCTCCCATTATCTCTAAACCCCCTTTCTTGCCTCTACGATTCCCCTTAAATTGTTTAACATTGGTCTTTAATAATATAGCCCAGTTGTCAAATTCAACAGACTCTCTTTGGACCATATTTTATTCCAATTCTCTATAGATAGTTGAAACTATTGCTTCCTTCCATTGCTTTACATTCTCAGACTTCTCCTCAGTCCCTATACTTTCTTTTGCAGACATTATCTACACTCAGGTCATCAGCTGCTATTATGTGATGATAAATCCCAAATCTTTATTTCCATGTAAGAGAGGCAATATGGAGCCCTAAGTAAAAATCCTGATTCCACTACTTACTAGCCTTGTAACCATTGATGAATTACTTCTCTGTGCCTCAGTTTCTTTTTTTATAAAATAGAAATGATAATAGCACTTGTCTCTTAGGGTAATTGTGAGCATTAACTGAATCAATATATGTAAAGAACTTAGGACACTGACTGCCATTTAGTAAGTACAGTATAAATGTTGATTGCTGTTGTCATCATTGTCATTATCTTCGCTGTTGAGCACTGAATTCCTAGTCATCTCCTTTTGAAGACTGCAATTATAATTAACTCACACTTGACTAATCTCAAATAATTCATTAAGATCTCAAGAGCTTCTTCAGAATTAAGCACTCCTTCCGCTGTGCTATCTTGTATTACCCTTTCATTATGGAATTTATCACATGGTACTATAATCATTCTTATGTTATTTCTCTAACTAGATTGATCTTCATGAGGACCGTAACTATATTTTTTCATTTCATTTCTCCAGCACTTAGCATAGACCCATGCATATATGCCTCTTAAATATTTGTGCAACTAAATGAATAAACTCAAGACTCATACTTTTTGACTAGAAGATTGCATTAGCCCATAAACTAGCCTCCTGCCTTTCTTTGAATATGTTCTCTTTATTGCCACCAAAGTGATTTTGTCTTTGTTAACTGCTTATTACTTCTAATGATCCTTGATAAATTAAAGGATAAAAATCTTGATTTCTTATTCTTCATATAACCTCCCAAATATAGTCCTTGCCTAGATTTCTAGCTTCATCTGTTTCCGGCACACCAGTTCAGTCTCCAGCAATATCAGCTGCTAATTTTTTTTTCCATTCGTGGTGTCTCCGAGTCACTGCCCAACATCCACACATATGGTATATCCTGGTTGATAAAACCAGGCAAACACCCAGCCTAGCCTGTCCCTAGTACTGTAAATGTGAGTACAATATGGACAGAGGCATGGCATAAGCCCATTTGTTATCTACTTTCAGGCTCTCTTCTTTTGTTTAGCTGAAATAAAGCTTTTCATCATTTATTCTCCCTCCACATTCTTTTTATCTTCCTCGATAGACTCTCCATCCCCTTGATGAGAACTCCTTTGATGAGAGATCACTATCACTCGACTGTTTCATTGCAGTTTTCTTCCACTTCATCATATTGGTTCTTCATTCATTTTTTCCTTTCCGTGCTGATTTTTCTTTAAAAAACTTTAATAACTACATTGATAATACAGCTGACAGCTTGATTTCTTAGTTATTGATTTTTAATTTCTTTCACTTGAAATCAACTTACTCAGTTTTAATGACTTCTTTCCAGTTTGCTTGAGCCACCTTGGACCTTGACAGAATTGTGAATTGCTATGCCAACAAGACCATAAATTTCATTGTTTCTTTGACTGTAGTCTCTCTGCAATTATTTGTTCAACTACTCATTCATTTAGTAAATAGTTATCAAGCACTGTGCTAGTCCTAGGAATGCAAGTACTTCCTCATCTTCCTATTCTTTTACCAAGAAAACTGTTGTTTTGAAAACTGTTGGATAGCAGGGTTGGCATCTATAATATAAAGGACAAATCTGTCCCACTGCCATTTTTTGTAAATAAAGTTTTATTGGAACATAGACATGCCCATTCTTTTATGTATTATTTTTCACACTACAGTGGCAGAGTTGAGTAGTTGCAACAGAGACCACATGGCTCACAAAGCCAGAAATATTTACCATCTGGTCCTTTACAGGAAAAGTATGCCAACTTCTGTTTTCTACTTTCCCACATCCTTGCCTTTTCTCTCCCCTCAGCTGTCATTATTATAAAACTGGTTAAAGATTATGAAAATCAATCCAAGCTAGCTTAAGCCAACAAGATAAGTTATTACAGGCACATAGATAGCTCATGGAATATATTAGCATGATTGCAATTGGACCTCAGAAAAGGACTAAAACCAGGAATTGGATCACTTTCAGGAAGCTGGGAATTAACTTTTTCTTTTTGCTCCATTTCTTTCTCCTTGGAAGACTAGTCTTTCCTCCTATGTTCACATAATTTACCTTCTGACTTGGTAGATTACAATTCTTGTCACATTCAAACTAACTATTTGTTTCAGTTTCAATTCCAATTCCTAGGAGAAATGATCTTTAAGTCAGCTGTCTAGTCTAGACAAATTAGCTATAATCACAAGATGAGAACATATAATACAAGCATGGCAGATATCCCAGAAAGTTATTATAGGTAGTAAACCCAGATCTAATGGGTGGTCATTACTAGGCTGTTTCATGTAGAAGCCTAAACTACTAATTTTCTTTACCTGTCTATCTGATTGACCATTCTTCTGTTGAAATTTAGATTCATTGCGAGTTTTTTAGTTGGTTCATAGGATTTCAATTGAAATGCAGTTAGTTTCATAAATTGGTTTGGGAAGAATTAAATTCCCAGACGCAGATAGGATCCTTATAATATTGAATTTCTTTAGCAATTTTGTGGACTCTTTAAACTGTCTTTTATTTCCTTCAGAAAAAATTTATGGGGGATTTTTATAGATTTTACACTTTTATTCTTAGATTTATTTCTAAGTTTTGTGGTTTTTGTTATTATGAAGAGCATATTTTAACTATTTACTAACTGGTTTTTCTTGGTAGTAAGAAACAGTATTATATATTAGGCTTGTCATTGCTATTATATTTCATTTAATTATTTTAGAGATTTTAGGTAAACATTATTTATAAATAATGATAATTTTTTTTCATTCCTTTTAATAAAACCACTGGAACAATATATATTGGGAAAGAGACTTTCCCTTTTTACAAGGAATTTCCAATCCATTGGAAGAGACAAATACAGTTAAGAGTATAATGTAATAATAGTTATAATGGAGTTATGAATAAGAGCTAATGATAAAAAAAAAAAAAACAGAACACCTAAAATGTCTAGTGGAGTTAGTGAAGGCTTTGTAGAGGAACTATTGCTTTGAATTGAATCTTAAAGAGAAGCCAAGAATTTGTGAGGTAAATAATGTTAGGGTTCATTTAGTAAACAAGATATGCAACGAAATGACATGGAAGACTATAACACAATCGATTTACTCACTTAGAATTGTGTGATAGGGTGGGTAGCAGGGTGAACTGCAGCTTAGAAACCCTGTTATGAAGTACTGAGTATCATAGTGTAAAGAGCTTTGATTTGATTTTAGAAGTGATGTAGTGCTGGTGAATCTACAGGTGGTGACATGAATAGAATTCCATTTTATGAAGTTCTCTCTAGATTCAATGAAGTAGGTATAGTATGGGGGCAACCTAAAGACCAGAGCTAAGCGTTATGAGGTGGACTTTGCAGTAATCCAAGAAAAGCATGGTCATGAGGGTAAAAGGAAGAAGGTAGATGATAGAGAGTAGAATAATTGATTTTGGTGATTGATTAATGGTAAGAAAAACAAATCTAGGATGATTTTCTACTTTGAGACATTAGGATAGTGGTATCTCTCAAGAGATAATGGTTAGAGGTGAAGACATGAGGGCAGATGATGACCAGTTCACAAAAGAAGAGAAATACATGAGGGAAATGTATTAGAAAAAGGCCAAAGAAGTAGTAGTGAGGGAACGAGAAGAATATGATAATGTAGTAGGCAAAAACAGATAGTCTCAAGAAATAGGAGTGGTCAACAGTGTCAGAAGCAGCTATGTGGAATAAGAACTGAAAAATATCCATTTTATTTATTATTCAGAAGTCATTGGTGACTGAATTAGAATTTTCTTTAAATGCTGGAAGCAAAAACCAGATTTCACAGTAGGTTTTAGAATAGATTGAATGGAAATAGGTTGGGCATGGAAAACAATTATGAGATGGAGAGCTACACCTAAGATTTTTTTCAAAGTTTGGTTTCCATCAAGAGGAGTTCGGGTTCAAGACAAAATTGGACATATTTGTATGTTTGCGGGAAGGTGCCAGTGGAGGATACAAATTGATGAAAGAGAAGAAATTGTATTAATTGAACAAGTTCTCAGAGGCCCGTAGGATCTAGAGAGGGCAGATGGATTAGCCTTAGATAGGAATGCAATATATATTCATGTACCATTGCAGATAATTTTATCGGTAGGGGGCAGAAAGTTTTTTTCATAAGTGTGAAGGAAAAACAGGCCACTGAAAGTGAGTTTAAGAGAAAACACTGGGAGTAACCGAAGTAGAGATACAGTTTCTAGTAGTTTGTTACAGGAATAAGAGAAGACGTTTTGAGGGAAGTAGAATAACTTAATGGTTAGTTCAAAGTAAGTGAAAAGAAAATCCAAAGATGACTTTACAGTTAGAAGGCTAGAAAATTGAGAGAAAAGAAAAAGTCTGAAAAGGAAATTGCTATAAGCTAAATATAAATTTGATAGCGATCAAATCCTCTACTGAAGTTATCCAGCAAGCAGCAAGAAAGAGAAAATCAGGAACGAATTCAGAGGCAGGCTTACATGTCTTGTATGCCACTCTGCCATGTCATACACCTTTATGTTATCTTTTCTCCAACATATGCAAGATTTTCATTTCTCAGATGTCACACAGATTCTCAACTGAAACTTAATGGTTCCAACTTGGGTCTTAATATCTTTAGAGGAGTGGAAATCATACATACTCAAAGAATGTGGTATGAATTGTGGTAGGTAAAGTGATAAGCTACCATAGACTGCTCTTTTTCTTTTGTTTCTTCTTTAGCTGTGACCTTGTTCCTTCATATTTATTTTATCGTCTTTGTATATCATAGACTTTGATGTCACCGTGTCACTTCAATGCATTATTTTTGTTAAAAACCATTTTGTGTCTTTATATAGGAGCTGCTTTTTACTTAACATTTAGTACATTATTTTCTTTTTCCATGTATATTCATGGTCCATTTCTTTTAGTAGGAGACTTCATTATACAGTACATGGAATACTTTTGATTTCAATAAATAAATTCTTACTAATGAATGAATTCTTCTCCTGGTTTTTGTTTTTTATCCTTCTCAGTATCATTTTATGTGTTCCTTTTTGTCAGTTATTTGGTCTACTCACATTCCAATAATGCTATCTCATTCTAAATTTTTCTGAACCTACTGTTTTCTTCCCATATTATTCTTTCTTCATCCCACTACTTGTTTCATTTCTTTGTCCACCCTACCTTCCATAATTTGCTATTGGTTTGCCGGCTCTTCCTCTCAACTCTGCTTGCTCCTAGTGACTCCTTTTGCCTCGTAAACACTCTTTTCATACCCATTGTTCAAGAAAAACATTACATTGCATTAGATAACTAATGCTAAATAATAATATTCATATAGTTTGTATTCTTTGCCAGATACTGACCTAAATGCTTTATTTGTAAATGAACTAATCTAATCTGACAATAATACTGTGAGGTAACAAACTACATTTGGTAGGTGTAGTAGATTAATTTATCTGAATTAGATTAATTTATCTGAATTATCTCATTTTTCTGACAGTTACTCCTTACTAGCAAAGAGCTTGGCTGATGTTCCTGTTTTCTATTTATTATTCCAGATGTTTTGAACAGAGATAAGGATGAGGAGCCAACTGTGAAACAAGAAATTGAGGAAATTGAGGAAAAAGTGGAATCACAGGGTATAATAGTTACAAGAATCAAAAGTGAAATTGACCAGGATCCCATGTGTAGAGAAACTTTTGAACTTGTTGGTAGGTTAGATAAACAGAGAGGAATCTTCTTATGGGAAATACCAAGGGAATCTTTGACCCAAGAACAGAAAATGTTCAGAGGAAACACTAACATTATTCGTAAGAAACCTAACTCAGAAGAGAAATGCCATAAATGTGAAGAATGTGGAAAGGGGTTTGTCCGCAAGGCCCATTTTATTCAGCATCAAAGGGTCCATACTGGTGAGAAGCCTTTTCAATGCAATGAATGTGGGAAAAGTTTTAGTCGCAGCTCATTTGTTATTGAACATCAGAGAATTCACACTGGGGAAAGGCCCTATGAGTGCAATTACTGTGGAAAAACCTTTAGTGTAAGCTCAACACTTATTAGACATCAGAGAATCCATACTGGAGAGAGACCATACCAATGTAATCAGTGTAAACAGAGCTTCAGCCAGAGAAGGAGCCTTGTTAAACATCAAAGGATTCACACAGGTGAGAAACCACATAAATGTACTGACTGTGGGAAAGCATTCAGTTGGAAGTCACACCTTATTGAACATCAAAGAACTCACACTGGTGAGAAACCCTATCACTGTACCAAATGTAAGAAAAGCTTTAGTAGAAATTCATTACTTGTTGAACATCAGCGAATTCACACTGGAGAGAGACCCCATAAATGTGGTGAATGTGGGAAAGCCTTTAGATTAAGTACATATCTTATACAACACCAAAAAATTCACACTGGTGAGAAGCCTTTTCTTTGTATTGAATGTGGAAAAAGCTTCAGTCGGAGCTCATTCCTTATTGAACATCAGAGGATCCATACAGGTGAAAGACCTTATCAATGCAAAGAGTGCGGGAAAAGCTTCAGTCAACTTTGCAACCTTACTCGTCATCAGAGAATTCACACAGGAGATAAACCCCATAAGTGTGAGGAATGTGGAAAAGCCTTTAGTAGAAGCTCAGGTCTTATTCAGCATCAGAGAATCCACACCAGAGAGAAGACTTATTCCTACAATGAAACTAAGGAAAGTTATGATCCAAATTGCAGTCTTGTTATACAGCAAGAAGTCTTCCCTAAGGAAAAATCTTATAAATGTGATGAATGTGGGAAAACTTTTAGTGTCAGTGCTCATCTTGTACAACATCAAAGAATCCACACTGGTGAAAAACCCTATCTATGTACTGTATGTGGGAAAAGCTTCAGTCGGAGCTCATTTCTTATTGAACATCAGAGAATCCACACTGGTGAGAGACCCTATCTCTGTAGACAGTGTGGCAAAAGCTTTAGCCAACTTTGTAATCTTATTCGACATCAGGGTGTTCACACAGGTAATAAACCCCATAAATGTGATGAATGTGGGAAGGCCTTTAGCCGGAACTCAGGCCTTATTCAGCATCAGAGAATACACACAGGAGAGAAACCTTATAAGTGTGAGAAGTGTGACAAAAGTTTTAGTCAACAGCGCAGCCTTGTCAACCATCAGAAGATCCATGTGGAGGTGAAAACCCAAGAAACCCACGAATGTGATGCTTGCGGCGAGGCCTTCAAATGTCACATATCTCTTATTCAGCATCAAAAATTGCATACTACATGGATGCAGTAAATGTAGAGGAATATTTAAGCTTAGTTTGGACACTAGCTTCCCAAGTGCAGTTTCAGTGTCAACGTCAGATTTAGTGATAAAACAAATTCTCCTTGGCCTCAGGCAAATGGTTTCTACAGATTTTGTGAATATTGGACAGCTGCCCACAGGCATTTGAAGATTTCCATTACTTTGATAATCATAGGGAAAGACTCAGTAATTTATCTCAGCATCTTTTAAGCAAATTTTTCAGTAGAGAGGTTAAACCTGGGCTCAGAGCTCTTGGTTATAATTACTAAAGGGAGAATGATAATGTTGCGTTGGTACAAAGGAGCTGGAAGCAGCTACTGTTAGAAAACTAGAATAATTCAGAGTCCTCTGCTACCATCATATGGTGGTTCTTTCAGTTCGTGGTATGTTTGGCTGTGCATGGCCAGAGTGTAGTAATTGAGCACATGATGAAGTTTTCAAAGAAACAAAAAGCCCCACTTTTTTTAAAAACTGGTATCCAAAGTTTTTGTCATTGTTTCAGCCAGCTGTTTGGCGTGTGAGTTAAAGAAAGCAGTTCCACTGCCTTCTGGTTCCCAAATCTGTGAAATAAATGGACCATTAATTTTACATGTAAAGGTTATGTAACAAACCTAACAAAGGTGTTACCAAGGAACCTTTGGGAGTGCCTTTTTTTTTCAAGATAGGTCCAAAAAGGTGGAGGAAGACACTTCTTTTGTGCTCCCCCCATCTGTGAAAGATATTTGTAGTGCTATACAAATAATCTTACTCCTTCACTACCAGTAGCATGTGAAAGTGTACATATTTTGACTGCCAAGAATTGAAAATAAAAAGACCTGGAGTTTATGTTAGGAAGCTGAGATATTTTGGTATTGCTTTGGTTTTATGGTAACTAGACTTTGCATGCAAGTTTAAAATCCTTTTTTTATGGTTTTAGGGCTTCCTTTAGTTAATGGTTATTATAAACCTCTTCATCTGTTTTAATCATTAAACCTATTTTGTTTTTTTTGTTTTGTGTAAGAGTCTTTGTTACTATAGTGTAAAATCTATCCTGTCAAATATATTAGTATGTTTAAAAATTAGAACCAAGGATTTAAAGGAAATCGTCACTTGTTCTGCCTATAAGACAGTAGAGATGTCCAGAGGTAAATGAGATGTGGATATGACAGGGAACATACCTGGGCTAAATTTATGTAGGAATTCACCAGTGTTTAGACACAGCAATGAATTATGATTTAGGTATAGGATAAAGCAAAAAAAAAAAAAACCCAAATCCTGAGGCCTAGTCTTGTTTAGTGGGTTGGCAAGATTTAAAGGAGAGTTTTGAGAGTGGAACATCCAGAAGTATGGAAAACCCAGTATGTGGTGATTGCTATTCTAGGAAGGTGACCTGGAAGAGCACTGTGGAGACATCAAGGAAGGGTTAAAGAAGGTCTTTTAGACAGAAAGTCAGTGAGTTCTATATGAGCAGCTTCTGAATATGAGAAGAACCAGTTTTCAGGGGGTTAAGTAGTGTCAGGAGAGTGTAAATCATGAGTTCCCAAATACCAATTCATGACTGTTCTACATTTAAATGGTAGGACAGTACAGTGTCTGTGAAACTAAAGACCTTTACTACATTCTGAAATTTGCTTCCACTTTTTTAAAAAAAGTAAAGTCCTTTTATGCGATAATAGCAATTTTTTAGGTAAAAATATTGGCAACCTTTTTCAATTATTTTTAATTTTACCAGTCTGTAAAAGGTAGATTACTCATCTGTAAATATAAAGAGGGATGTAGATTGAGATTAAAGAAAAATTTGAGTATTTTTTTATTCTGGAAAGATAGCCAGTTGAGGGACAGGTTGAAGATAAAGGAAAGCAAGTGGGAAATTAAGTTATTAGATAAGCTAAAATTCTAGCACTTTTGGAAAAAAAAATTTTGGAGGCTTCAATTTGTGAGTAAAAGAGGACAGATTTAGTTGGGGGGAATAGAATACTTGAGATAACCCATTTTCAAGAAATAGTCATAATCATGTTTTGAGAATCAGGAGGAAGAGGAATGGAAACATGGATAAGATTTAAAAGCCTCATCCATCAATACTCAAGGTTTAGAGTAGCAGTGAGGAGAATGAAGAGAACCAAACAAAAACAGGGCTTGTGAGTTTTGTTCAGAGCCCAGCTAAAGTAAAGAAGTTAATGGAATTATTGAAATTCTTTGTGGGAATAACACGAGACAATTTTCAAAGAAAAAAGCAAAATAGTAGATGTATTCAGGTTCTTCAGAGAAACCAATAAACTAAAAGGATTGATTGGCAGATAGGAAAGAAAGAAAGGAAGTATTAGAAATTAGCTTGTAATTATGGAGGCCAAGAAGTCACACATGTACTGTCTGTAAAGTGAACCACAAAAGCCAGTGGTATAATTCAGCCTGAGTCCAAAGGCCCAAGAACTAGGATCTCTGATGTCCAAAGGCAGGAGAGAATGGATTCCCCAGCTAGGACAGCAAAGTTGCTCTTCCTCCATCTTTTTGTTTGGTTCAAACCCTCAGTGTAAACAAATAGAATAACATATTTACTGCTCAAATGGTACAATGTCAATATGTATTTTTTCAATACATATCAGGTACTATATTAACACCGTAAGTATTAGTTGCATCAAGCAGTCCTTTATTCTCAAGGAGACTTGAGAGAGTGAATAGTAAGCCAAATGTATTCCATAGAGTAAAGATGGGGAAAATCACCTAACTTTCCAAAGAACTGAGTTTTAATACATTTTGCTTGAATGTAGCACATATCTGTGCCTTCTGCCTGTGCTATTTCCAGTTGAGGAGCCATTTTCTCAAGAACACTCGTCTCATGTTAGTCCAATGGCTAAGGTAAACCTCCACATCACATGACAGCCATTGCACCCCGACACCAAGACATGCACTCTGACTTCTTTGGCCTGTAAATTCTCCCAGGGTAAAACCAGAGCAGGGCAAGGAAAAGTTGTAAGTGGCTACAGAAAGATGCCTTGACCTTGGATATCTTAAGAGAGCAGGGTAAATTTCTCTGACACCTGAGCTGTTGGGCTACAGTCCAGCCCTTGTTCTGATTGCCACAAGAATTGATGCTATGTTTAGGAGATGTTCCATATTTCATTATGTCATTGTGCTCAAAGAGCTGATTCTGTGCATGTATGTGAGCCTCTTTTGGGGAAGAAAATGTAGAATTATTTTGAATATTCATTTGTTCTAGTACTGGCCTCTCTAGTTGTAATAAAATGAAGACTTTATTAGGGTGGCAAATGGCTGTGCTGCAAAAGGCAAGTTTTGTTGTTTTCCCCGGTCAATGATGTCATGTCCACTCACCAACTTGCACCAACAAGGCGTTAGGACCTATGTTGGATTGCTATTATACACATTTAGCTGGCTCCCAATTTCCTCCCAATCCTCTACATTCTAAAAAAATAATTTTCAGCAATACTCTTTTATCATGTTATTCCCTGTCAGAAATCATTCACATTTCCCTATTCTCAACACATCAAGGCAAGACTTTCCGTAATATCTCTGTCAAGTTCCCCCTTTCCTCCACTGTGCCACTCTGTTTGGTCTCACCATTCTAAACTCCCCATGGTTTCTTCAGCCTATATAATCTGTACACTAATTAGGACACAGTGAATTTGTCTTCACTCTCAAGTGCCTATAAACTGACAGGAAAAAAATATATTTATTCATGCCTTATGTATCTGGCGCTGTACATAAAATAATGCTAACTCACAACAGTCCTGTTTTACAGTTGAGGAAACTGTAAAATAGACTAAGTATGTTTCCCAAGATCACATAACAAGCAATAAACTTTCCACAACTCATTCTTCCTTTGTTAAGCATTTCTTCCCTTTTCATCTCACCACCTGGGCTATGCCACTGCAGTTCAGCACATTATTGTGTACCATTTTGTTTGCTAACTGTATCCTTGTTTCCTCATTTCAATGGTAAGCATACAAGGACCGTATAGTATCTTTATAGTGCTGACATTACAGTAGGTGCTGAATGGATACTTCTTGACTGATTTTTATGTATTTACATGTATTGATGCCCAGCACTGTGAGGCTATTTTAAGAAGCTTGGAATAGACTATCAGAAAAACATGTTTATTTGGGTAATGGAAAGAGAGCTATGACTAGCAGTGTTGAGCTTGCCACACTCCTATCTCTTAACTCATCCTCTCTAGAAAAATGGTCTTAAATAGGGAACTGGTAACATTACAAGAATGGTTCAAGCTCTATTGATAATGGATAATGTATCTTTTACCCTAGAAGTATGGCAGATACTGTTCTAAGGAGAGGTCCACAATTCTTTATCCGAGGGCCTTGAGAGCCTATGTATTTTGGAAATCAGCATTTTTCAGAGTTTAGAGAGTAAATATAGTGCTTATGCTATATAGTATATAGCTCTGCAGGGTCTGAATTATCACCTACAATCAGACATTTAATACCTCTATCTCACCAAGTGGAATAAAGATGACAGCCTAGAGTCAAGTTTTGCCACCAAATAATTTGCTGTAAACTTGATTTTCAGAACTCTTTGGATTTCAGTGTTGTGGATAGAGATTGTGAACCTGTTATTGAGATGTATCGGCTCATTTAATTTCTCAATAATTTGTGTTACTGTACTTTATTTTGGAGATGAAAAATTGAACCACAGAAAGATTGTGTAATAAGTCCATGGTCACATGGCAGAGTCAGCATTTGAACTTAGACTGTCTGACTCCAGAATCTATGCTTTTCACCATGGCGAATACTACCTTCCAAGAGGACTTTGCAAAATTACACTAGTTTAAGTCTTGCCTACTGTTTATGTGACCTTGGACAACTTCCTTTGCACACTGGACCCAAATTTCCTCTGCTCTTGCTGTGAATGAAATGCAGACGTCACATGGAGTCTTTCACTCCAGGGGAACTAAGTCAGGTGGACTTGCAATCCCATTTCTGTTTTGCCTAAAGCCTGCTCCAAGATTTCTGCAAGTTTCTAGAGGCTTATAGTCTCATTGTCACAGTTGGCGTCTGCTAAATTCACACTATGAATGATGAATCGTCTCATTATCTTGTTTTTGTAAAGCATGATGTAGACTCATGTGAAACTCAGCTTTCTTTCAAGAAGATACGTATCTTTAGATTGCTTGAAATCTCTTCCCCTTTTCAAAAGTCCTTTAGTCACCTCCCCACAATTCCAGATAGCCCTAGTTTTTCCCAGCCTTCTCTCTTCCTCTTCCTTTCTCATTTCCTTTTTTCTCTTCCTTCTTTTCCCTACCCTTACTCTCCCTTCTCACATTCTCCCTCTTCAGAGCAAAAAACAAATTATTTTTATTCCTTCCAGCATTTAGTAATTTTTGGTGGCTTTGGCTTTTGACACTTATGCCTTCAAGATATTAACTTTCAATGAATTATCAAAGTATTTTCTTACATAATAGTTCTTTTTCTAAGAGTTCCTTTCCTTTTTACCACCTTACGATGTCCAGTGTAGATGCTATCACTTCCTTTTGTGCACTCAGCTATACTGATAGACTCTCCTTCCCACTTCCAACCCTCTGTCAATTGTGTTTCTTCCTTAAGCTTAATTGTCTAGTATACAAATGCCATGGCTACCCTAAAGTTGAAACTTTTCTTAATTAATTTCAGTACCTAGTACCAGGTTTTATTTTTAGTGAGTGTTCAATAACTACTAGAATAAATCTGACAAGGTACCCAAAACTAGGAAGTCACTAATATATTCACTCAGAGACCATAAAGTTAATAGAAATTGAAGTCTGTAGTTTCATAACCCTTGTCTTCATATTACCCTGGGTAGAGGAAAGTACTGGGTTTGAAATTTCAAAGACAACTGTAGAGCTTTAGTAGGAAAATATATTGGATGATAGCCAAGGAAAATGAATTTCATAAATCCTTACCCCCAGAGAAAGATAATTCGACCTTAACCAAAAGATATAAATAACTTAACCTTGATTATAAATTCATGTTCAACCCATAAATGAGAATCTGAGAGTTTTCTCTACAACATAGGGTCAGTGATGCTGAGTAAGCTCTAGATAAAAATTGTCTGGCAGAAGAGATTTGTCACACCAGGTGCCATCAGCTTTTAGGCCAGCTTAGCACATGGTAGGAACTTAAGTAGTTGCTGATTGAATGAATGGATACAATAAGGAACGTAGAAGATTTACAACTCTGGTGACAGAGGTATTGAACACTGCCTGTGACTCTGCCCTTACCTTCCTCCCTGGCTATGTGTTCCTTGTAAGAGAAAGACACCTGAATTCTCACCTCTCAGCTCTTCCCTAAAACCCTGAATGTGTAACAGTCAGCAAGTAATTTAAGTGCTCTAGGCTCGGTTTTATAATCTGTAAAATGAAAGCCTTAGGCTAAATGTCCTCTAAGGTAGATTTGAATTGCTTACATGGATATAGTTGTTTTTAGAAAAGTAATACAGGTACGTGGAAATAAATATTTAAATGTTGTAGAGGCACATAATGAGGACTTCTTTATATATAATTTATAAGTATATAACACATTCTTATACATTACCTACATAAATAATAACTCCTTCCCTAAACCCCAATCTCATGTCTTTCTCATCAGAAGAAGCCCTTTTGGACTAATTCTTATTCCTTTAAATAATATGCTTTTGCTTCTATTTCTTACTGTATTAACTCAAAGCAGTATCATTTATCTTTGTACTTTTCAAGGCAAAGAATTTACTATTTTCTTCTATGTTTTAATTATATGTATACATATTTTAATAATTTATATCAATTTCCTTTATTACTTTAACGGAATTAAAGTGCTATTTCTTAATCCATCAATTTTAAGTAGTATTCCTGACTCCCCATTAAGTGAATTAGTGACCCCTTTGCTTTGCTCCACTTGAATTTCTCACATTCTGTTTGTTAAATTGCTTTTTTTTAACCAAAATTATTACTTTTATATCATCCAAATTATGTTTAAATTCTCTTTTTTAAATATGGCTGTCTTTAATGCTTTTTCTATAGTATAATTCTGAAAATTAAAAGCCAGTAAAGTATAATTATGTGAATGTTACTAACTGCACAACTAGGTAGTGTGTTTGGATGTGCAGGGGAGGATGTAGTCTTGTGTTACCAAACCTGGGCCCCCTGAAGAGGAAAGTTCCAGGTTGCAAAGTCACATGATTCTCTTATTACACTCCACATATTGCTCCAAATCATTTTTCATTTTAGTTTGTTTCAAATTATAAATGGCTTTCATTTTTGGATAGCCTCAAACTTGAAATCTAGACTGGTAGTTCTCTAACTGGGTTGCACATTAGAATCAAGGGAACTTTAAGAAACCCTGATATTTAGTGGATCCCACCTCGAAAGTTTCTGATTAATTGTGCTGGAATATGGCCTGAACACTTGGAATCTTTTTTTCCAGGTGATTCAAACGAGTAGCGAAAGTTGAAGACCCTGACCCTAACGTCAGTCATGTCTAGTAGAGTCAAAGGTAATGCAATGTACCAAGCCCTTTAAAAACAGAAAGCAGAAAGTAAAACCCGGATACCAACGGAAGGTTTATAGCATACTTTATTTCTTTTATGGTTGCAGCTGTCTCCTTCACAATCTACTATTGCTAAGATTGTTTAATAAGAGGCATTCCTCTACCTTCAGCTTCTGAGATGTTTCATTGAGTGGTTGTTATCTGAATGGAGAGATAATTTTGTTTTAAAGTTTATTCTTTTCTTAGATGGATACTCTGTGGCTTGGGGAGCAGAAAGTGTGTCAAGGAAATCTTGTGAAATTTTGTCAGACTTAAGTTTCAATAAATGTTTTTTTTTTTCCTCGTGTCTAAGAATTTAATATCTATTGTGTTTCCAGTAGTTCCAATCTAATTTTGGCTAATTTCCAGAGTCAGTCAAAAGGGTTGTTCTCTTGCAGCCCTCCTACCAAGACACCTAGAAGAGCTGGAGCCAGCTGGCCTGCCTCAGATTCTAATAGGTATAGCAGGCTGTGAAGAGTGACTGGGTGGATGCAGCACTAGAAGAGCCGGTGGAAACATACTTTCCTTTGGCTGCCTGGCTGTTAGCCTAAAAAACAAAGGAAAGAGAGGAGATTGAGTTAGAGCAGTCGCAACTCTGTGCTTGACCCTCTCTACTTTGCATTTGAAATGAGTAACACCTTCATTCTGATATTTTTCTCCTTACAGTGATTTTGCTGAATATTGTGGCTGATACCTACCCCTCCTTCTGTAATATGTTATCTCTTTTATCCCAGTTTTCTGAGCATAGGTTTGTGTCAGTTATTGGGAAAGTTTCTTTTTAGTACCAACAGTATTGCAACAGCAGTACTAGAAATTAAAGCTGAGAAACTTCTCATTAGCATAGTGATAAAGGATGGGAGATTTCCATCTAAACAATGGGGAAGCTTGGAACAGCTGTTGAAGTAGTCTACTAAGAAGTTGACCAGCTGTTACCACCAAGCATCAGGCAAGGTGCAACTGAAGGTACCATATTATATACACAAAAAAATTTTTTTTTCCTTTTTTTGCCTAAATTTTCCACAAGATTATGCAATTTTTATGTAGTTGTTATCAAAATATCATTTGCTTCCCTGTGTTAATTCCAATTAAAGGTGAGTTTAGAATTATGAATCCTCTAATAATATTCAAATGCCACTCAGCCTTACCAGGCCTTCGCTGTTACCATTGTTCGCTCTCTCTAGGACTTATTCCTTCATCTACAGTGATTTTCAAAGTCCGTTTCATTGGACCTAAGCACTTTTTAGAAATAGAAATTCTCCAGCCTTATCATCTGAATCTGAAAATTGGTGACTGTGTCACAGTAATCTGTATTTCAACAAGACTGCCAGGGGATTCAAGCTTGAGAACCACATCTTAGATGATAAACTCAGCTTCCCTTTTGTGTGGATAGCTTTTTAGGCCCTTCCTGTCACAATCCCTCTATCATATTTGCTACATCTCCCCACCCCATCAGCCACAAACCAGCACAGCCATACCCAGCTTGCCACCATCATAAGGTAAAGCACTCCTTCTAAAATCTCACATCTCTCTTATGTGCCTAAAATGATTTTTTAAACTCCTCTTGGGCCTTCCTTTCCTTCAGTACCTCAGTGCCAAACCTCTGGCTACGTTTGATTTCCTTTCCCAGCCTCCTCTGTGATCAGCAAGCTGAACAAGGCTGTCACTCAAATTCAGCACTCGTCTATCTCCCTACTAAACTTTTACTCTTCTACTCTATTTCCATTTAGGTTGATCTGCATCTTCCTGCATGTGTAAGAGAGCTGTTAGGAAAATTCAATATCTAAGTTAATGTACCACAAACACACTCTCATTTTCAGCAGAACCATGCTTGATCCTTGGCCTGTCTGGTCAATTTCCCAGCAGACAAATTCAACAGCTAATGCAAGCTGCTCCACTGCAAAGACTGGAAATCTCCATTCTGTTATCACTCTCAAACAGATGCCCTCAACTATAGTCAGCAATCAACTGCTACATCTCTTTACCTCAATAGACTTGATTTCAAAACCATTCTATTTCTTCTTTGTTCTTCTCCTGTCTAAGACCCACACAGCCCCTGTGTTTAATATTTAGTCTCATGCAATCCTGTTTCCTCTAAGTCCCTGTCCTCTCAAAAATACCTATTCTACTAATTTTTACTTTCTCCTCTGGCTTCTGCTTTATATTTAAATATGCCAAACTCTCTTCTGTTTGGTTAAAACCTAAGCTCTCCGAAGGCAGTGGTTATGTATGCTTTGTTCACCTCAATCCTTGACTCATAGTAGGTGTTCAAAAAGGAATGGTTACTAGTCAAATAAAAAAAATTTTGTCCTTATTTACCCTGGAAACTTTTCTGGGTCCCTTTCAAACTCTTGACTGTATACCTTCCCTCTCCTTTATTAAAATTGTATTGTGGAGGCTCACTGACATGCTCCTAAATGCCAGTCTCTGCCTTTTCTAAGCCCTTATTCTGAATCTTTCTGTAGTGTGTTGTTATTGAAATTCTTGTGAATCCTTGGTTCATCCTATCATATTATTGTTGCTTGTCTTGGTGACTTCTCTACTTCAGCTTCTCAAAATGAAAGGTGTCCCTGGTTCAGTCCTTGACCCTCTTATCTTCCCTCTGAAGTGTCTCCATGGAAACTGTCCTCTAATCTACTGCCATCAACTATACCTTCAGTGTGGATAACTCAAAACTGTGTCTAGCCCTAACCTTCCTACTGATCTGTAATGCCACATTTTCAAATACCTAGTAGACAGTATCTGGAGACACCTTTATGGCCTGAGGAAAGCAAAGCTTTTCCATGTGAGAGAGCCAGCCACCAAGTGTTTACTCGATAACTAGATAAGAGGTAGTAAGTAGCATCTTACCAGCGCTCGCTTCATAAAAGCCTCCTGAGTTGCCTTCTTGTTTGTAGCCTTGCCACTCCAGGCAGCCAGTGCACTGGCCTGTAGAGCTCGTCCATAAGAGAAACTTAGTTTCCAGGGCCTTGGCAGAGGGCAAAGGTTGATAGCATTGAGGTTGAGAGTAGCATCCTCTTCACTCATACCTCCAGACAAAAAGCAGATGCCTAGAAGGACAGAAGCCATTCCACTCTATTAGTCCTAGTTTATGAACCCTGTTTGAGAAAGCAAGCAATGCACCTAAAAAATATAATCTCTCAATCTCTTCTCTACTTGATTTACTTGGGACTGAGTCAGAGATATTTGTTTGCCTATGCTGGGGCTAGTCAGGCAAAGGAGAGAAGGGCTTTAATAAATAAGGAGGGTGCTAAAATGCTGAGGAAACCAAAAGATTGTGTGCATCTGGACAAACTCAGGTATCGTGGAGTGCAAGGGGAAGTGCTGGCTGTCTGTGACGTAGCAGAGGTCTGTTTGCTGGATTGAAGAATCTTGGATAAACACAAATGCTTATAAAACTCCTTCAAAGGTTGAGGGCTAAGACCTCTAGTTAGAGGAGGAGGAAGGCCTTACCAGGAACAGCTGCAGGAACAGTACGGAATAGAGCTGTGACAGTGGCCATAGCTACTTGCTCTGGAGTATACTTCTTGGTGCAGGCATGTCCAGCAGTCACCATGTTGGGCTTCAGCAGGGTGCCCTCCAGATAAACATGATGGTCATTTAAGGCCTTGTAGACAGCAGCCAGGACCTGAAGGACAAGAGAGGTCCAAAGAGGTGAAAAAGAGGTGAAATCTAGAGCCAGCCTTAGAGTTACCTGGCCTTGGCAATTTTTACACTGTAGGGATACAGGGTGAAAGGATTCCCAATGTGGTTTGACCAGAGCTTCCCGACCAGTCCTCATTAGGGCAATGTATTACAACTTACAGCCATTGAGCATAGCCAAGCTGGCCTATTCTAACTGCTCACTGCATGAACTATTGGCATGGCTCTGCTTCCTAGAGGCCCTGCACTTCTTTCTTCCCATCACTCCCTTTGGTCATCTGAGACTGCCTTGATTTAATCAGTTGCGGACATCTAAATTGGCCTCTATTCACCATCCCATAGATGCTCAACAGTCATAAAAACATACATTTTAGCATAGAAGTGCTTTCAGATCTCATTTTAGTCCATCTAATTTTGCAAGTGAAGAAGCTGAGATCAGGTTATATTATGACTCTCTTACTCTGTTACAGATAATACTGTGGCTATTTTAGAAAGTCACATGTGAACAAATTATTTTCTAATTACATATTTTCATATGAATCTCATATCTTTTAAACATTTTTCTTAGTTTGTACATAATGGAAATGAAGTCCAAAAAAGATAACATACTTATCCAAAGTCTCACAACTGAGAACATGGATTTTCAAACCCTAGCTGTGGTCCTGCAAATCCTGTGTTTTCTCCATAAAGAGAATACCATATGCCAAAAAAGTGGGAAGTTTGATAATAGCCCCTTATGTTCTCAACACTACATAATGATTCCAATTGTAGAATATTTCATATATAACAACTGACATGTGAAGTAATAGCTATTACTTAAAAACAAGATTCCCAACTGGAATTGAGACTTATATTCAAGACTTACCTTCTCAGTGACATACTGGCAATGTTCCAAGTCATGGTCTCCATCAGGAATTACCTCTGGTTCAACAATGGGTACCAGTCCATTCTTAAAAGGAAAAAGAACAGGACAGAATGAAGCTCTGTTCACTGGGGCCCTTTCCTTAAGAGGATTTTCAACAGTTGCAATTAGTGTAAAATGAAGCCCTTATGGAAAAATACCATACAGGTAGGTGATTTAAAGGCAATGAAAAGAAATGTAATGGGTTGTCTAGTGAGCATGGCTTAACCAAAAAGGAACAATGAGGTTTTTTTTTTAAAAAAAGTCTTACTATGAATGGGATAAAATAAATGCTAACGCTAAATTTCCATATCTTATTCTAGCTTTCTCAGAACCTAATCGTCACCCTTGTAGAGCAGTCAAGCTTAAATCGCTAAGAAAGATGTCTCTTGTGTGGGTCAATTAAGGAATTCAAGAAGTGTTTTTAATTCTGATTGGGAATCTTCAGGTGCATGCAACTCAGGGAACCCCAACACAGCACCCACACAAGCAAACCAGAGTTAACTTGGATCCCTATATACTTCAACATATGTTGGAAACTTTAGCGTCTGGTCACCATCCTCCAAGAAATTATTTGGATTGTGACTAGGTCAGAGTTATCACTCTGTCTTGGACATGGTGAAACATGATTGATCCAGTGCTGTGGCCTCAGAAGCCTATATCACTTTAACAGAAGGGCAACGATTGATGACATTTGCCTTTTGGACTCATAGCTGGCTTGAGGAACCAAAACTTTCCTTACCACAGTTGGCTATAGAAAAAGAAGTGAAAAATGCCATCAGGATATACTGGTGAAAGAAGAGGAGGGCTCATGTCTAGTTATAGTAAAATTAGAAAGATAGACTCTGAAGAAGCCTCCCGCCTACTGATTTTTAGTACACAAGGAAGGCAGAGCACCTGCTGACAGATGCTGGCATAGCGGGCCAGGGTGTTGGCATTTTCCTGGATAGCAAGGGTGGATGGACAATGGCTGTCAATCCTCAGCACAGCACGCCATTTTCCAAAATCAACACCATCTTTCTTATACTGAGCACAGAGCTCAGAAAGGCCATCGAGCCCTGCAAGTCAAAAGAAAGAATAGCTTCTTTGCACCCGTATCCCTCAACTATGAGGCTGCAGATAAAGTGAATGAGTTCTCCCTTGGATTAGCTCTTGGTCAGCAGAGCTTGAGAACTGAAAACATCTAGGCAAATAAACAATCCAATACTGAGCCAAAGGACCTGGATTTAATAAATACAGTTTGATATACATAGTGGATACTCCAGAAGATTAGAAGGAATTAATATTTGTTACTATGTTCCAGGCATGATTTTATTATACTCACTTTACAGATATGGATATCCAAGCTCCATGAAATTAAGTGACTTAATCAAGTTTGCATAGCTAAAGAGTGACAGAATGGGGATTTAAATTCTGCTTAGCTAATCCAGTGCTGTGGTTTGTACTTGTCTACTTGGACAGTGAAGCACCTTGCAAAATTATCTACGTAGTGAATGATGCAACCTGGATTCAAACGCAGGTGTATCTGATCTCAAAGCCTGGGACCATTCTATTACTGCTGGATTTTTCTCCAAAAATAATATTCCCAGATACGGAGTATCTTCTCTGCACAAGACATTATAATAACTACTTTATATACATTGTCTGATTTAATGTCCAAAACTATTCTGCAAAGCAGATATTGTTCTTCTTAAAATGGACTCAACATTTAAGTGACCAGCCTGAGTCATACAGTTATTAATAGAGGAGCTGGGATTGAAAATCAAGTATACATAGCTCTAAAACCAGTGTGATACTCATATTTTGTTTTCCCTTGCTCATTTCAAGCATATATTGGCATGATTCATATCAGTAGGCAATACCCTTACCTTGAATGCTGGTTTCTTTGTTTGTTCCTGCAAGGGGAGCACCTCCTTTGTCTAACTGTGAATATAAATAATTAACAAGTAATTAGCAGATGTCAGGTGTCCCAGTAAAACAAAGCAGAGCCCCTGGTGTTAATGAATATTTCTCATTTTTCACAAACTAAGGAGCTGAATTAAGAAAGGGGTATTAATCATTGGGAGGGACACGATTCAGTCCATAGCAGAAGGAAAGTTACCTGGAAGGAACAATGTAAGAGTGTCAACCTTAAGAGGATGGAAAGCACAATCTGGAGCTTGGTAAATAAGAAGTAGTCTGATAGCACCTGAGATGCAGAGGATCCATATAAGAGCAGCTTCCCTTAAACGATTCATTCATTTATTCAAGAGACATGTATTGAGCACCTGCACATCCCAGGCACTGTGTTATAATAGAGAATATCGATGCCACCTCTACTCTCAACAGAGCAAGGGCTAAGTTCATGAGCCAGAGAGGTAGACAGTCTGGGCTGAAATGGCTCCAATTTTGCCTTTGCTACGGGCAAAGTATTTTACCCCTGGTCATGCCATTTTCTTGCCTCTTCTCTAAAATAAGGATAAAAACTGAATCTACCTCCAGAGGATATGAGCAGGATTAAATGAGTGTCTAGAGTTTTAAGCACTCATTGATTACTAATGTTCACTCTTGAGAAGCTCACACAGTTTGGAAGACCTAGTTACAGCAGCACCATAAGTGCTTTAATAATAATAGCTATCATGCCCTGAAAATTAACTATGTAATGGGGACTGTTTTTAAAACCCATTTCATCTTTATAATAACCTTATGAGGTAGGTACTATCATTCCCATTTTAGAAATGAGGAAACGGAGACACCAAGAGATTTAATACCTCATAGAAAATGGTTGAAAGAAAAGGGCTTTGGAAGAAAAGTCTAGAAGAGAAGTTCTCAAGAGGAAGGTGTGATGGAAAGGAGTGAGAGCAGGACTTAGGTCTTGAGAAAATTCAGAGTGTCAGCCCTTCCCCAGCCCCTGTGCTGGGAGCTTGGCAGGGGTGAAGCAGACGTGAGAGGAGAGTGGAAGTATTCACCTTGATTCCCACCACGATCCCCTTTTCCTTAAGGATGTCTCTAAACAGCTTCCCGTGGCTGTCCTTCTGGTAGAGGGTCTCATGGAACAGGATCACACCCCCAATGCTCTGGCTGATGGAGCTGTCTACACTGAAGAGGATTTCTCGGAACTGCCGGCGGTTCTCCTCGGTGTTCTCCACCTTGATCCTCTGAAGGCGGTTTCCCATGGTGCCTATGGTGGGTGTTCGCAGGCGGCATGAGGAGCAAGCCCGGCTTTCCCGCCACCCTTCTCAGTTACACCATCTCAGCCATCCCCACCAGGCTGGACAGCAAGACTTTCTTTTTTATTCAGATCTTCAGACCTCATGTCTTTTTTTTTTTTTTTTTTTTTTTTTTTTTTTTTTTTTTTTTTTTTTTTTTTTTTTTTTTTTAGTCTCCCCAGGGAGACCTTGGGAGACCTTGGGTGCTGCCAGCATGCTGGTTAGGAAGTGTATGTGGTGGGCGTGTTGGGTGGGTAGGTAAAGCCCTCCAGCCTCTCCAGACCACCCTTGTTCCAGTCATCAATCTGATTAGATGTACATAGAGTAGAAGGAGGAGCGAGATAGGCTGTTGACTTCTCTGGCTTTTATAATTTTATGGTGGTGTGCAGGCCTGCCACATCTCTCCTTTGGGCCATCTCGGGCTTCTCTCTACCTCAAGTCCTTCCCTGGGCCAGATGCGGACACTTCCCTGCCCTCTCTACCTTTCCTTGGCTTTCTCCTTAGCAGCAGAGGGCTGTGCATCTGACCTCGTTCTGGCTACTGAATTCCTGGCCTTGCTATAGCCTGGAATCAAATGACCTCTGGCAAGGAGCCTTAAAATGGAAAGCTCGAGCCTCTGTCCTTGGTTTTCAGAAACCTGCATACTGAAATGACATGACTCAAAAGGTCTATGCTTACAGAATCTTCTGCTCTCACTCCTTTGTGCATAAGCCTTTACTCCTCTGAGAGGAGAGAGAATATGACCATCAAGTTGCCTTTGCCAAGGGTAGCGACAAGAGTACTTTTTCTGTATGATGTTCCTTGCACTCACCTACAGACTCATCGGCAGCCAGGATCCCCTTCCCATTGGCAACGATGCGCTGGGCGATATCTGAGAGCTCCTTCTTTTGTTGTGCGGTGAGGGCTGGAAATTGGTGGGCCATGGTGACGGGTCTGGAAAAGAGTGCAGGAGAGTCCTGAACAGAACTGGGAGTGAATCAAAAGGACTCATGACCAAGGCAGCTAGGATGTGCGGACAAGCCCTGTAGGACCCTCTGACATTTCCAGCCCATTTCCACAAATGGATAAACAAATGAGGTCTGAGTTTTTTCCCCACTTAGGCTAAGTAGTTGCAGTTAGCCATGACAGGTAAGGTGAGTTGCCAAATGTTCATAGTGATCCTAAACAGAATACCTTCCAGGGGACCTTTGGGATCACTGATCTTGAGACTGAATCAGCTAATTAATAACCCATTGGAATATGACAAATAGAGAGCACTGCAATAACTGACTATCTCTCTCTTCTGTAGATTCCTGATGCCACCAGATGGCCTGGATGGCTTGAGGCCAGGACATTGAGGCTTTTGGTTTGTGTGGCCATTCTCTACTTTGTTCTGTTAGCCTATAACACCAGACTATTCTAAGCTTGAGAGGAGAAAACACCATTTGGCCTACATGTTAACCTCTCTTCAGCTTTGGTACTTAGTGTATGAGGTACAAGCCACCTTTTTCTTATACTCAACTACCTATAAGATCATCAGAGGCAAATGGGGAGGATTTTTACTAAGTGTCCCTGGGCTGAAGGGTCTCCATGGTGCCCAAGGATGCTGAAGCCATGTGGTAATCCCTGCTTCAGTAATTCTCAGCTTCAGTGCTTTATTGAAGAGAGACTCTGCCCTGAAGATGCCTACGCAAACAACCCCCTCAGTAGTGGGCCTCTGAAGGGATTCACTGCCCCTGTTCAGCTGCCACTTTAGGCTACTCTTGAAAATGCAGGCTCACAGGGCTCTTATCTTGCATGTTAGAAAGAGTGATTTTGCATAGGCTGAGCTATCAAAGAGAACAAATCATAGTGAAGAGTATCTTGAGTAGTTTCCTACCCAAACCTGTGGCCTCCTGTCCACCTCATACACTCATACACAGGGTAGGTGCCCTGTCCCTGCATTCTACTTTCTGGAAGCCCAGGGGCATCTCAGTTCTCCTTCGATCCACTCAGCAATGAGGTAACCAGCCCAGGCATTATTTTCATTAATTAATGAGCTAAGACTCAGAGAAGCTTACTGATTTGTCCAAGATTTCAGCTAGGATGAAGGAGAGCTTCCTGCCCAATCCTGTCTCTCATGGCAAATTGATTTCTTCGTATTTTCTGTATCCCTTCAAGGCAGGCTCTCAGTACCCTGTCCCCTGATATAAGAAGTCAATGGCTACTGAACTAATCCATGAGAAGCTATAACTAACACCACTCCCATTATTGCCACTCTTTCTTCAACAGGTGTTTGTCTTAACTGAAAAGAAGGAAACTACAGTGATGTCACTGGGCACCAGGACAAGCTAGTAGACAACATCTCTAGAGAAGGTGATCTTCCAAGGCTCCTCGCATCCCAGCCACCTGACGATAGTGTTGTCTCTGTTGATAAGTTAGTCCCGATATTGCAGTCAGGAATTTTTAGCTTTGGACCTGACCTCCAGGTTTTCATGAAGATAAAAGTGATATTCAGGCCAAAAGGCAAATTTTCTTTCTTAGTTTAGGAATTTGCACAAAGGAGTTGACAACCACCAAAAAAGTAAAGATGTTTTCTCAATGAAACAAAAGGGAAAAGTAACCTGATAATAATAACAAGTTATTATTTACTGCTGAGCACTCTACTAATTGCTTTACATGCACTATATAATTTATTTCTCACAATAATCCCAAAGGCAGGAGAGATATCTCCTCCTCCCATATAATAGATAAGGAAAGAATATATGAGAGTTTTAATTATGTGTCATAGCTAATGAGGCACAAAATTGGGCTAAGGAGCAGTACACCTCTCAAAGAGAGTGAGCTGGGTGAAAGGAATGGACCGTGGATGACTCTGATGTCCTTGATGACACCCCAGAATACCTCAAATCCTTGAGCTATGGATTGTTATCTCCACTCCACTGACATTACCAACTCATAAACATCTGACATATTCACACAGAGGTTTGCTGCTAATAGGTAAGACAGACCTCTGTTCAAGGACCAGCTCTGCTTCCTCCTGGCTGGGACCATGGGCAGGTCGGTCATTTCTCAGTCTTAGTTTATTATGGATTAAATGGTGATAATATCTGCTCTGGTTGTCTCATTGCCAAATGTGCCCTGTGAGCACCCCACTCATTGTAGTTTCTCAAAATATATTTGCTGAATTACATGATAAACATGAAGATACTTCAAAAAGCATTATGAAAATATAAACTATTATTATTTCTCTTTTTTAAATTAAAAAAAAAATAATTATCTAAAGGACTTCCATGTTTCTACTTACTATCAAGCTATTTTCTTCAGACAGTGTGCTGACTCGACCAGAAAAACAAACAGAGAAAAGGTTAAATCAAACCAATAGTGTTTATGGGAAGTTAAACTTCTACAGAGGGATTAAAGGTCTGTACCACATCAGCACAAACGTTACCGTCTGTTAATCATAAAACAGGGTCACAGGCCAATGTTCACCCCTGGGAGATGAGGCCAGCTGGGAGTGGGTAACGATAGAAAATAATTTCTATGCCCTTAAGCCTCTGTTCACTGAGGTCTCAAGTCAACATTTTTTTAAAGTGTGACTTGAAGTTGTTCACATTAAAAGTGAAAAAAAGCAAGTTTCAGAAAAGTATGCAATATGGAATACCATTCTTTTTTTTTTTTAATTAAAAACATGATATAGACATACACTGTTTGTGGGTCTATTTAAGCAGAGAATAATCATCCCAGGCTTGCCTCTGGGGAATGAGATGGGGTGGAGCGACTCTCACACTTACTTTATGAAAATTTTTAATAATATTTGATTTCTTAATTAACAGGTTTATATATTACATAATTTGAAGTATGTCAACAGACCATACATATATATAATATATATATTATACACATACACACACACACACACACACACACACACACACACACACAAATCTGGGAGAAAGTTGTGAGAATGAATGTATATGAATAGAAGGTAAACCCAGAAAACCTCACAGATATCTGTATCAATCAACCCCCACCAACCCAGAAATGAGGAGACAGAGTCCCAGGAAGAATACGTCTGATTCCCCTTCTAGGTTGTGATGTTCCAGGATTGTAAGCATGTTTTATTGGTTTATCATTTGGAATACTATCTCTAATCCTTCTTCAGTAAAATAACAGCTGGAACCATATAATGTGGTTCTTTCTGCCTTCCTATAAGAGGTTCTGTGAAAAGATAAGGATTTGTAAAAAATGAATGTTCAACTCCTGGAGAAATATAAAGCAGTAGAGAGTCCATTTGCTTCTCCATGTGCAAGGCATGAAGATGAATTTTTAAAAAGACAGACATGAGGGGCTTGTTTACTGAAAACCTGTAATTGCCAAGTACTATGTGCACCACTTTTGTGTATGGATGCATGAAAATAACCACAGCTTCCTTACACACCCCGGTGCCACAGTGACAAGTGCAGTGAGATGCTGCCAGACAGCCTGTGAACACACGTGCAGGAGCCCAGAGAAAGAGTGTTGTTCTTTCCTCTAAACTGGCAAGTAAGTCCAAGGAACGCCTAGGTTTACAGCAGCTACATTCCATTCCCTGGTCCAGCACCTCAGGTCTAACCTGGGCCTGGGTCTTCCCCACATATGCCTTGGCTAAAGTGAGCTTAAGCCCCTACTTGATCTCAATTGGCTAATGGAGCCCTAGTAACTAGTTAAAGTCATTTATTTTAAAAGGCATCATATCTTCATATGCCTATTTTTCAGAGAGTAGAATAAATGCACCAAAATATATCAGCAGCTTTTGATTCCAAATATCTTAAGCTGTAGGGTCTTCTACATGTTTGGTACTGATAGGAAATGTTATGGGAAGTATCAAACAAGTGGAAGAAGCTTTGAGAATTTATAATTAAATGACAACTATGCCCTGTGATGTTTCCAAGCCTTTTCCATTTTCTCATTTGGGCAGTGGATGAAGGTGAAGAGCAACATGCATGAGTTTGTTTTTGTGACAAAAGAACTTTAGTGCTTGTACCAGCAGGTGTGGGAAGAGAATGAAGAAAATGACATAAGGTGATAGATATGTAAATAAGTTGTTATGAAGAGAGTAGAAATGTACAGAAATCTCAAAAACTGAGTGGAACTAAACAAATAGGAGTATTTGAGTTGTATTTCCTAGGTCAAGATTCAAAAGAACAGGAACTGGCATCGGTTACAAAGGAGCTTTTTGCTCACCACTCAGAGCCAGGAAAGGTGTGAGTGAACAGCTATACTTAGGGAGAAAAACAATCAGTGCAGCAGATCATCATCCTTTCCAGCCACTATCAAGTTTTTCCTGAAAACAGAAGCAAACGAACTTTCTCCTCTACAAGCTCTCCTTAACCCCTTACTCCCTGGTGCAGTCCCAGTAGACAAAAGATGTTATTTACTTACAGCTGGGGAGAGAAGACTCTTCTAGAGATCAGAAGCTGTAGAAGAGGCAGCAGCTGCCAAATAGGACGAATCTTTGGGAACACACAGCTTTTATAGACCTCTCAACAAAGTTGTTTTTTTTTTTTCTTTAACTTTGCCTTCCCCTTTCCACCTTGGCCTGGTAGGAAGGTGTTTATCCCACACCTCTGATTGGTTCATAAACAGCCAATCCTTCTAAGCATCTCATGCACTCATTGCATCACATAGAATGTTAAAGCTACAAAGGCTAGCAAGACCCTTTGGCTCTTAATTCAGACTCTTCATTTTACAAGCTAGAAAACTGAGGCACGGAGTGTTAGAGGATTCCCCTAAGTCACACAGCTAATGAATGACTGAGCTCTAGAGAACATCAAGGGAAACTGAGAAGAATGTTAGCTTAGCTCTAGCACTTGAAACACATAACTTTCAGCCAAGGTGTTTTTTTTTTTTTTCCCTAAGCCTTAATTTTCTCCTCTGTAAAGTAGAATCTCCACTTCGCAAGAGTATTAAGTAAGTTTGTAAAGTGCCCATATACAGTAGGCATTCAAAGATTTGCCCCATTCCATGCCCCAAAACCAAGCTGGGCTCCCTGATGTTTTTAATGCCAGAACTCACCGTCTTTTTCCCTATTCTCATTCTTTCTCAATCTTTACATTTTTGCCTTTAAAGCTGATGAAAAACTAAAATAAAACTCAAAGTGATTGATCAGCTCACCTAGGGATGGCAGTGTCTGGGTATGGGTTCATTCTACAGGTTTTATTTTCTAAGCATTGAAGCAAAATCTAATTCGAGAGAAGGTTAATAAAAATATTGCATGCCTCCTGAGTCAAATAATAAATGAAACAAAAAATGTTATGAAGAAATCTAAAAATAATGAAATGACCATAATCATAGGAAAATGTAAATTATCGGGAATATGTTCTTTTGAAGTAACTCATAAACTAATGGTGGGGGTACTCAAAGTGCTCAGTGGTATTGAGTATAACAATAGAATCTGTAGGTGAAAATGTGAAATGTCAATAAAATGATAGAAAAAGTAGAAGAGAACTAGGTTGTCTAAATGAGTTTAGGCTCAGATAACTTCTAAAAGTAGACAGAATTAGACATTGAATGTGATTGTAAAGGTAATTGAAATGTCTGAAATACAAAATTTGAGGCTCCTTTGGCTGAGGAAGTTTTGGCCGAGGCTTGTCCTAAGGATAGTGGAAGGCTAGCTCAGCATTCTTGATGCCACTGGACACCCAAAAGCACACTTTCTGATTTCCTCATCTCGACCTGGTGCTTATTCAAGCACTTGGTGCTTGATTTATCAGACTGAGGTGACACGATCTGGGGGACATGTGAGGTTTCATCAGACATGAGTTTTATCAAAGAAGAACGTGAGAATTAGAGGTGGATGGTGATAAAAGAGTGGTGAGTGGTGCTGGTGACCGTTGTTTGGGGTCAGGACTTGGGTGGTCAAAACTGTGACTGAAACATTTCAACCACTGACAGCTGTTTGGTAGAAATAAGTTCACTTATGCTGCTAGTACTAACTATTGTTGTGACAACAATAATAATAATGATAGCTATTTTTCTGAGGCTCTATAATACATTGGGTTCTTTTTATATGTATCCCTAATTCAGCTTCTCTCTGAGGAAAAGTTTATTACCCTGTTTTCTGGATAAGAAAACTGATTCAGAGAGAACAAGTAACTGGCTTAGACAAGACAGGTACACAGAGAGTCTGTCTCACTCCAAGTCAGTGTCTAAAGCAGAACCGTTTACCTTTTAGTCACAAAAAACTACATAGATTAGCTCTTTCTCTCTCCGCCCCCCAGCACTTTATAACCTTGGACATTAAACCTTCCTTAACCAGGGAAGAATGACTTGTCAACAGACCTAGGTGGCCCTGGTCCTGCTGGGCATTGTTTCACGTGAACAGCAGACTGACCAGGCATGTCAGAGGGGCATGAATACACCTGCCCCCAAGTAGTGCCACCTGCTGCTGCTCCTGTGGCATCAGTATTTGCTTACTGCCAGGGTTTGATGTGCAACTGAAACTCAAAGTTCAAGAGCGCAAGGCTAAAGTTTACTGGACCTTAAAGAAACATGAACTCCTGAGCGTCACAAACTGCTTGCAGGTTTTTCAGTCTCTTAACTCCATAAAATGTTCAAAACTGAGATGTCATGAAATATTGAAAGACCATGGGACTTAGAAGCTGTGAAATATTGGGGAATCCTCCAACCTCTTTTGTCCTAAGTTTCATCATCTGTAAAATGGGCTAGTAAGAGGGCTCCATCAGAAACTGATTGTGAAGCATGAATGAAATAACACATGAATAGGAGCTTAAGTAGCTGGATCTGAATGCATAGTTTTGATTTAGAGGCCTCCAATTGCACTCTTCTAATAGGCAATAATAAGATTATATCATTCATGATTATGACTATAATTACCTCTAATAATTGCTTTATGTATTTTCCATTCCCTGACCCACTCTAGATATTTCTGATTTGAATATATCTACATAAGTCAACTGACAGGCCATGAGTTAAATATGTCCATGTACAGTCCACAAATAAACTTGTAACATGCAGGTAAACCTCATATATCATAAAGTTACACTCACTGTCGGATTACTATTATTACATAGAAAGAACTTTCATAAAAAGGGGCCACATCAATGCAAGAAAAAACTATGGCTGGGTTAATATGGCATTTAAAATGATCTTTTCCACTCTGTAGTTTGGATATTTTCTTATCGTATTGCAATCTACTTGGATAATTGGGATTGTTTCAGGACCCTGAAACTAGTATTTATGATTTTGGTCACAGAAATAGGACTAGTGTTATTTCAGCACAGTTCACAAAATTTTTATTGAGGCTTTGTGTATAATGCATTTTGTTAGCTACAGAAACATTTCATAGAGGATGTATTTTGTAGAGAATACAAGATGAATAAGACTTATCTGCTCTCAACAAGAGGCTTGTAATGTAAGAAATGTGAAAACAGGGTTGAGATCAGGATCACATCAAATTGAATTAAACCAAATGAGAGAGATTGGTGTGGTGGTGGTTGTTATTACCGAAGCCATAGAAGACTCTATGTATGTAGTAATATGAAAGAAAAGTCTAAATATTTTGGACTTTTACATGGCTAACTCATGCTCCATACCAATTGATTCAGCCCGTCAGACTGTAGGACCCGTGGGAGTGGGGACAGGAATGCCTCACCACTCTCTCCCCAGCACCCAGCACCCAGCACCCAGCACCATGCCTAGAGCACAGTGGCACCCAGTCAATTTTTGCTGAATAAATGAATATCCAAATATATTATTTTGATCTCATTTATATCAGTGTCAGAAATATTATAAGTCTGGAGTCTTATAATATTTATCCTGAGAACTTTTAAATAATTAAGAGGTATAATATGACAATTACTTTCTTCTAAAACTGTCTTAAGCTTCTGAAAGCTCTTCTATCATTGTTCTTTTGGAATTCCACCAGAGTCCAAGCTGCAGCTCTTCTGAAATGATACATATGAACAATGAGGCACCTTCCCCCTGCCCTTTAAAAAAATTGTGATAAAATGCACATAACATAACATTTACCACTGTAACTATTTTTAAGTGTCCCGTTCAGTAGTGTTAATTGCATTCACATTGTTATGCAACCATTCTCCAGAACTCCTATTATCTTGCAAAAAACTGAGAGTCTATATTCATTAAATGACTCTTCATTCCTGCCTGTCCCCAGTCCCCCAGAAACTACCGTTTACTTTCTGTCTCTGAATCTGACTATTCTCTAGGTACCTCATATATGTGGAATTATACAGTATTAATCATTTTGTGACTGGCTTATTTCATTTACCATAATGGCCTCAAGATTTATCCACACTGTATCATGTGTTAGAATTTCATCCCTTTTAAAGGCTGAATAATATTCCATCATATGTATATATGGCATTTTGTTAATCCATTCATTGTTCTATGGACGTTTGGGCTGCTTCCAGCTTTCAGCTATTGTGAATAATGTTGTTTTAAATGTGAGTGTGCACATCACTCTCTGAGATCAGGCTTTCAATTATTTTATGGCCCTTTTATTGATGTAACAGTTTCAGTAAAATAGACGCCACATACCATATAATTCACCTATTTAAAGTGTATAATCCAATGTCCTTTGGTTTACTCACAGAGTCAGAATATTAAACATCAGTTTGTGAGAGAGATGTGGTAGGTTTTTAAAAACGAGAATGTATAGTCTTTAAAAAACCAGAATGAAGCCTGGGGCCAGAAACCATTTGGGTGGGTGCCTTCCATTTTCTCAGAATGCCTTTTTTTGTTTGTTTTAAGACACCCTTCATCTCTAGGAAATCTGAATTCTGTGTATTCTAGGGTCTCCAGGGTAAGTAAATTTAAGAGTATCCAAATTCTAGGACTTAAAGATACCACCCCTTTAAGACTAAAGAATAAAACTAAAAAGCTCAAAATGTGATAAAGAACTGAGGTTTTTCTTGTCTGAGGATGTGGGTCTGTGCAGTTAGAAGCTGCGGAGACAGAAGGAATTGGAAGAAATGGCTGCAGAATTTCAGAATTGCTGACTGCCCAGTACTTATGTGCCAGGAAAGAGTTACGGCATGGTCTGCAAAGATGGCCTGGCCCCATCTTCCCACATTCCTTTCTAGCGAATTGTTTACTGCCTTGTCAGTGTTCACTCTTTGCCTCTTTCTCAATCATCTCAAAGTCCAATCTTTCTCACTATCTAATCAGAATCGTTGGTTATTTATGTCATTGGTGACCCCTAGCATGTTTCTTTCAACCTTCCTTATCTCTCTGGTGAAATTGTTTGGCCTTTAGGTAGGAAGGCATTGTGCTCGAATAGAAAAACGCATAGATGTACAGGCATGAGGTTTGGGTGGCGGTCTAGTCCCACCGCTGAATAGCTGTAAAGTGTGTGAAATCACCTCTCAGCCTCCCTTCTCTGCTGTATAAAGTGGATGAGGGATACCACCATATCTAACTTTACCACATTGTTGCCCTGACTGAATGATGTCATCTAAATAAGTGCTATGAAAACTATAACACCCTATGTAATTGCAGAGTGTTATAAACCCTGTTACTTCACAGAAGCAGACATTACACACTGCTCCTGTGGCACATGTGTCTGTGTGTGCACACGCGCGCGCGCGCGCGCGCACACACACACACACACACACACACATTTGAGAATCAGAAAATAAGGTTCTGACCTTAGCTCTACCCTAAATAGCTGGATGATACTGCCCAAGGGAGGGCTTTACCATCTGTTGAGCACTTAATTCTTACAGGGCCTTTCCTGGGCACTTAACATAGAATATTCCATTTAATCCCCACAACATCGACAGGTTATGTGTTATTTCGGGGAAGAGAGAAATTAATTCCATCTCTTGCTCAAGATCACACCATTAGTAATTAGTAAGGCAAGAACTAAAATACAGATCTGTTATTCTAAAGTAATCCTGGGACCTTGAACTCATCATCTATACAGTGAAGGAAGGGGTTGCTTCTAGCTATGGTATTTCATGGTCTTTTCTCCCAAACTTACATGTTTTTGACATTCATGGCTATTGTAAAGCAAAGGAAATGATTTTAAATAATAATATAAAAAAATTAGATTTGACCATAAAGTTTTTTTTTGGGGGGGGGAAGTATTGTTGAAATGAAATATTTATTGACTAGAGAGCTTCAAAATCCTAGAATATATAAAAGAAACTAGGTGATTCTAACCACCCACCTCTCATTCCCCTATTACTCTTTGAGTTCACTTCATCTCATCTCATCACTCTTTAGGAATGCAAAGTTCCAGCTGACCAGACCCAGAATTAAACTTTCCTGACAAGCTGGATAGAAAGGCCCAGACACTGAGGGCAGGCAGCTAGCCAGCATATGTAGATGGCAGACCAATCAATTGCTTAGTGACCACCTCAGTGCCACCTATTCTTCCCCCTAAAAATGAAAAACAGGATTACTCAGCCTCCCAATTGAGTTATATAATCCAGTCATCCACAAACTGAACTTTCTGCCCTCCTGAAGGTCCAGCCATAAATTTTCTTGGCAAGTCAATATAGTTCAATCATTAAGAATGTGAACTTTGAAGTAGGATAGAACTTGCTCCAAACTCCAGCTCAGAGCTTCATGCCTGTGTTAGTTTGGGCAACTTCTCTAACCTTTTTGAGCCTCAGTTTCCTAGAAAGTTTTCTGAAACTTAACCTACAGTGTTGTTGGATTGGATTAAATGAACAAAAAAGTATAATGCCTAGCAAAAAATTAAGTACTGTATAAATAACGGACATTGCTAGCAGCATCATTAGCATCATCATCATTCCTTTCTCCTAATCACATTCTCCAAATTCAATCACCAAAAAAGAATGGTTCTAAAATTTTTGCTCTGGCAGTACCCAGCCTCATCAACTGTGTTCTCCATTCTGAATCCTCCCTCCTCACTCCCACCCACAAAACTGTCTCCATTTAATGCAAAGAAAAATTAAGATTGACCTCGAGTCCATCTCAAAAGTTACCTGTCCACCCCAGGAAGAGGTGCCATGCCCCTTAAAGTGTAGTGGGAGCTGTAGATGAGGAAAGACTTTTTTTTACCCCATTACGCAAACCAAAGGAGACTATGGCTTATCCACTGAAAGAGATGGAGAGAAGCAGGTTGGCGGAGACTGAAGAAAATGGCAATATTATTCGTGGGAAGTATAAAGAGGAATGAAAGATGAGGAGTGAATAAATAGATAAGGCCATGTACCCATACTTCTGGAGGCAGAACAGACTGAATGCAAGAAGGGCCACCCTGCCAGGCAGGCGGACAGGCTGACTTCATTAGCACCCCTGTGCCGATCATTGAGGATGTACAGCTGGCCTGTGCCACCCCATGCCTATCCTCTGTGGCCCAGCTGACTCCTAGGCCTACTAGGTCCCACAGGGCTGCCAGGAGCAAATAAGAGGCTGGAACAAGTTGTCTCTGTGGCAGGTTGCCGAGGGAGGTTCTCATTCAATCACTGGCACCCAGCAGAGGAGGCTACATGCAGAATGATCATGATCAGGCAGCAGATGCCCTGGCTCCACTGGAGCGAAGAAGTGGGAAATGTTTACCAGCCTTTAATCTGTTCCCTGGCCCAGTCCTTTCCTCTCTCTGTCATTCATTTCAATGGTTCTCCTTTGGGCCATTTGCCAAGTGAGAACAGAGGCTTTTGATTCCAGAGAGGAATGTAAAAGCTGTCACTTTAAAAGTGGAAATATAAAAGGCAGTGACATTAAAAATATTTATATTCTGGAACATCATAGTCAGAGAATACAAAGTTACCTCTTGCTAGAGCTTTTGCTCAGGTGTGTGCAGGTAAACTTGCCAGTAATTTTTCCAGTGTCCTCTCCTCTCCCCCAGACCCCAAAGGCACTGTCACTGGGATCTTTTCCCTCATACCTTCCCTCATACCTCAACCATCCTGAATCTATGAAGTTAGCCACTTATAGTGATTCTGCAAAAATGAATGTCCCTTTTGGGTCTGGTAGGGAAGAGGAGGCAAGAGCACAAATAAACGTAAATAACTCTGATCTAGGCTTAGGTCTCCTTGCCTTTTTAGATCCAGATAAGATTGGCTCACATCTCCATTCTATAACCTCCAGACAGTCCAATGCCTTCCCCTTAATTTGGGGAAAATTCCCCTGGGTTTCTGTTATTAAGGGCACTCTGGCTCAGATTTTCTCACTGAATCAGTTCAATCAAGCCTGTGCTTTACCGCCCCTCCCCTCACCAGTCCCACTGCACCAACCCAAGTCCATTCCACGGTAACCTAGATGGCAAATGACTCCTTCCTTGGAGTTCTGTAAAAGGCCAAAACCAAGCAATTTTTCTTGCACAAAAGCTTTTTATAGTGTTAAAAGATAAACTGGTGCATGTTAAAATTTTAAGAATTTATTTCAGCTATACCAAGTGGTTAGAAGTGCTCCATCAGAGGAAGCTAGAAGAAAGCTTTTATAGAGAAAAGGCAGAAGCAAAGTAAAGAAACTAATGATTGGCGATAGCTTAAAACCTAGTTGGCTCTTTGTGACTGGTTGATCTTAGGTTTTGATCTCATATCCTGAGGCATTTGCTGATGTAGGCACCACAGCATTAGAGCCACCTCTGTCTAATGGCCTTGTTAATTGATTTAACAGCAGACAGAGCTAAAGATTTGCAGAGAGAAAGGGAAATTACACAGTGGCCAAAGACCCATTTAGAACTGAGTCATCTCTATGTAGTCATCTCTATTCTTAAAAATCCATTGAAACATCCCTCCAGATGCCAGATGTGTTCCACTCACTAGGGCACGCTCTCCTTCACTTCTCTCCTCTTTCATTTTTTCTCCTTTTCCTCTCCCTTACGGATTGCTCTTAGAAGTGTGAATTGTTTTCACTATACTAGTAGAGGCACTACCCCCAACTCACCTCTAAACCTTGCATCTCCAAAGAAATGAACTTGCCGGCCTGTTGGACTGGCTCCTGTGCTAAAGATGAGCCACTGAGAAGCCCTGAGACCTCCTCTGACATATTCCACCTTCCTTAAAGGGTGTTTTGGTATTATATCACAACTTTTTCTTTTAAGTATATTCCAAGGTTGTGTGGTAAGGGTCACAAGAGAAGCAAGCCCCCTCGTAAGTGAGTTCTGAGGAAGGCAGTTCCTTTGTCTGAGGCTGAGGGAAGAATGCAAATGCAGATGCACTGACCAGAGCTGGGAGGATAGTGTTTCCTGCTTTGAGACAGAACTCAAAGTGTGTGTGTGTGTGTGTGTGTGTGTGTGTGTGTGTGTGTGTGTGTGTGTGTCTAAGAGAGGATAGAGGTGGGTGCCAAGCTGTGATGAGGAGCAATCCTTCTATGGGCCTATTCTCTGCTCCCACTACCCCACAACTGCCCTTCTACTCCGTGACTGTGGGAGTAGAACAATCCAGAAAACATCAGAGAAGAATTAACAAAGGACAAGCATCCTTTTAAACCAAGATGATGTAATTTTATTTTCTTGAGCTAAATATGACCAGGACAGACAGTGGCCCTATTAGCTAATCATTACCAGGAAGAAGATATGGATAATTCTGAACCTTAAATAATTTTTTCCGAGACATCCACCTCCTTTAAACTGGGTTGTAATAATCAAGCCCACAGAAGACTGACCTTACATGTTTGCTTAAAGCCAGAGATAGCTTTGTTTTAAGTTAGGTATATATCAATGATATTTTAAACTTGGCCAAAGAAGGAGTCTAGCCAAGGCTAGAACTACCTGGCTATTAACATACAGACTACAAATCTTTGGCAATTCAGATACCCATTTAAAATAAAGTAAAACAATTTTTATATTAGCTTCTACACCTGTAGTTCCCTGATGAGTAAAGGCTGAATAATATTCTATTCAGGCCCATGCCTACAGATGCCTCCAGAACCAGTACCAGAGGGCCAGGAGGGTCTTGAGCTTCACATTCAAGAAAGACCTCAAATTTGGCTTAGATGTTATTGACAAATGAGTTATACACACAGTTGTTTCATGTGTGCAGTCAAAGTATTAATTTGCTAACTACATGCATTCAAATTATAACATAGTTTTCGTAACTCTGGTGTTACTATTTCTTCATTTTTAGTATATTTACTAGAAGCTTAGAATTATGGAAGTCACCTGGATTTCCCTTGGCCTCTGAAAAGCCCTGTCTCACACCTGTCTTGATTGTTTACATATATATAGATCTTTATTCCACGACAAAGAAATATAAACTTGGGCTCAAGTCTCCTAATTATTTATCAGAAGATCACCTAAAAGAAATATTGGGAAAGGATTCCTTGAAGAATAAGCAGTCCATTCAGTTTGATGATATCAGAAGTACAGAGAATGGGCACATTACATACCCAAGCCTACACCTTTCCTGCTGGAATTGTTTTGGGTGAATAGCACTCTTGTGCTTTTGGTGTGATGCCATCTGTCTCGCCTGAGGGCCATAAACAAAAATAGATGGGTTTAATTCACTCTGGCCATTGTCCAATAAAATACTATCACAAACTGTGCTCATTATGAATTGCTCAGATAGAAATTTCTGATCTGAGAACTAAGCAGAGTTCTACTTCTCCTGAGCAATCAATTTCATTTTATTGTATAATGTGAAGTTGCTCAACTGACTAAGTTTCCATTTCTCATTGCCTGCTAGTTCATCCAGAAACACATTTTTGATCTACCAATATGAAGTAGTGAACCATAGTGGTTAGTTAGTTATAATTTATTTGGCTACTTCTTTTTAGGTTAATCTTTGGGCTTTTGTCTTTGATGTTTTAGTGTTTGAGGTTTTTTGTTTGTTGGTTGGTTTGCTTTTTAACACTTTAGTCATTAAATATTTTATTTTTGTGAATGGTTTGAGGAAGGGATTTAAATGTATTTTCCCCAAATAGTAAATTGTATGTCATGTGTGTTTTTAATTTTCTTACTGCATGTTCTTAAAAGCAAATAACAGACTCTACCTGTCTTAGCTTGGGCTGCTAGAACAAATACTATAGGCAGGGTGACTTAAACAACAAACATTTATTTTCTCACAGTCTGGAAGCTGGGAAGTCCAAGATCAAGGTGCTCGCAAATCCAAGTTCTGGTGAGGGCCGGCTTCCTAGTTTGCAGATGGCTATCTTCTTGTATTCTCATGTGGCATAGTGCAGAAAAATCAAGCAAGTGCTCTTGTGTCTCTTCTTATGAGGGCACTAAATCCTTTCATGAAGGCTCCAATCTCAGGATTTAATTACTTCTTAAAAGCCCTCACCTTCTTATATCATCACATTGGGGGGTTAGGATTTCAACATATGAATGTGAGGGGACACAAACATTCAGTCCATAACACTACTCTAACTAGCTTAAGCAGAAAGGAATTTACTAAAGGATATTTGGTAATTCACAGACCTCTGGGAGGGCTAGGGAACTAGGCTTTTTTATAGGATACATAGCCAAGAATAAGACGGGCATAGTCAGCACATCCAGAAGAAATACCTGACCACACTGTAGGATGGTTCTAGTAAAAGAACTTTTAAAAAACTAACTCAGTGGAAACCTGCAACTCTGACGTGGCTGCTCCCAAGGAGCAAACACCTTTGACACCACATTTAGCAGATCAGTCTCCCTGAATATGCTCCCCTGACTCCCTTCCACATCAGATGTCAGTGGAGGGAAGAAGTATAGAAACTAAGTCATATGCCTGATATATAGATTCTCTTGGGAAAGCAAGACATACTTACAAAGTGAGAAATGATCAGAATGTCAAGAGGGTGTTCAAAAGGTGTTGGACAGCCCTATGCTGAGTTCTGCTATATTAATCAGTTATCTCAATGTTTCTAAAATAATTTAGCATTCTTTTGAAATGCTGACTGTAGTATACATGATTAATACATAAATGAATATGCATGCACAGCATGAACACATGTACATACCAATGTATAATACTTTCTATTTTTCCATTAATGCATTTTTATTTACTCTGTACTAATCAACAATGTTTATAATACATTTAAATATCTAGGAGAATATGTCCCCTACAATTGCCACAGATTTCTTGGGCTCTTCTAACCTTTTAATTTTCTAAACAAATTTTAGAATGGTTTCATAAAACTCTCAGTTTGGCATTTTGATTGAAATTGTACTAAACTTATAAACAAACTAAGAAATAGTTGATGTGTTATTAAAATTTACCATCAAGAAAAACATGGCAATTTATTTACACTTTAATTTTTTTTTTGTAATTTACTAAGTTTTTATATTTCTTTTGATAATTGGCCTTGTGCATTTCTTGTTAAGTTTACTCTGGGAACTTTTGTTGTTGTTGCTTGTTAAATGCGACATTTTTCTATTATATTTTTAACTTCTTAATGCTGGTAGAAAACCTACTTATTTTATTATAGGAAAGCCCTTTTTTTAGTAACCCACCTCCTTTCTGACATCCATAACTAGTTTAATAATTTTTCAGTTGATTTCTTCCCTTAAAAAAATTCTAATCTAGGACGTGGTTCCATAGCGTAGCAGTTAGCATGTTTGCTTTACAAGTGGAAGGTCCTGGGTTCATGCCCCAGCGGAGGAACAGCCCATGGTCTACTGCCATTCCACCAGGAGCAAGCCCCATGTCTGATCTCTGAAGCTAAGCAGGCCTGGGCTTGCTTAGTACTTGGATGGGGGAAACACCTAGGAAGACTAGGTGTTGTAGGCATAAATCATGAATAATAATAAATAAAAAATCATAATTTAGGAGAAATGACATCTTGTACAAATAATGAAAAGTTGTTATAGTTCTTTCCAGTAACC
Organism: Macroglossus sobrinus; assembly: GCA_004027375.1. Lineage (NCBI taxonomy): Eukaryota > Metazoa > Chordata > Mammalia > Chiroptera > Pteropodidae > Macroglossus > Macroglossus sobrinus. The sequence continues at coordinate 37,150 of PVKZ01001509.1, read as the reverse complement.
TCTTATATACACAGTGGTTAGAATTTATAGAAAAAGGCTAAAATTTTGTGATGATAATATGCTTCTTTGATTGTTTCTAATCTCTTTTTCATGATAATGCCACTAGTGTTTTATTGTGATAACTCTTTTTAGTTGGAGATATCGTTCTTTTATAAAATTATTTTCATTTACAAAAAAAAACCCCTACAACATTCAAGCAAAAAAAAAAAAAATCTGATGGCGTAAGGCAACAGCGTGGGGCGCCTGAAAAAGGTGCTGAAGAGCCGGATTCGGAGAGGGGACTCTGCCCTAGTCCCGCGGAAGGTGCGGGGCCAGAACGCGGGTCCCTGTGGTCCCCGCGAGGCACATAGTACTGGCCTGGCGGTCCCTGTGGAGTGGGTTAGGGGATGCCGGGATGAGGCGTGGGAGAGGCGGTCGCTGAGCCCTGCAGAGTATGGAGGTCGCTGTGCCCTGCGCCCGTTAGTGAAGGAAGAGAGGGACACGCAGAGGGCAGGCGTTCTACAGGGAGCGAGCGCACCGACCCTTTTTGTGTCCGGGATGCCCGCGCTAAGCGCGACAGATGACCACTAGGCGGCGCACAGGGATGCGGTGGCCTGAGTGGCAGCGGAGACGGCGTAGTCGGACTCCAGGGGCGGAGGCGGTAAGACCCACCACACTTGCAGGAAGCACATCAGTGAGCGAAGCCACCGGATGAGTTGGCCTTAGGCTCAAACTCATGTGACCTCCAAGAGTAAGCATTATTTTCCTTGAGCAAATCTCAGATGGATGTACAAGTATAGAGGAAGTATAACGGTATAAATCTTTATACTTTACTGTACTTTAGAAGTACAGTAAAATGTGTGAGCATTGCAATATATCACCTTGTAAAGAACAGATGCTGGTACAGATCCCTGGAGATAGATTAGATAATACAGATATAGATATATAGATAAAGATCATCTTTTCCCACTTCTAAAACAAATTGAAGATATGCAAGCACTTCAGAGTAGTAGAAGAATAAGGGAGTGCAGATACAGTCGGTTATTTAATAAGGCATTAATAAAAGAAATTAAAAAACTGGAAAAACTTCATAAACTTCAAAACTTCAAAACTTCTTGCTTCCCCAAGAGAATACAGTAAGTAAGATATAGCTTTGATGTGGGCCCACTCCCCAGGCATTTATGGAAGCAAATCTAAAATCTTTTCCTGGAAGAAAATAAGTATCTCAGGCCCCAAAATTACTTCTACAAATAAACTTCCAAAATAGTGTCTAGCACACCTTAAAGATAAGCAGAGAAGTGCACTAAAAAACAACTGAAACCAAGAACTTGATGGATAAATTTAATAATAGATTAGGCAAAGATCAAGAGAGAATTAATGAACTGAAAGTAGGAAATATCCAGCACAAGGTGGGTGAGGGCGAGGATAAAAAATACAGAAGAGAGAGTTAGAGACACAGGAATCAGTGAGAAGTTCTAACCTATGTATAAATGGACTAGCAGGAGGAGAAAAAAATGAGGCAGAAGTAACATTTGAAAAGAGCATAGCTGAAAAATTTCTAACCTGGTGAAGCATCGATTCACATATTCAGGAAATGCAGTGAATTCTAAGGAAAAAAATTTTTTAAGTTGATTTGAACACTTCATAGTGAAGATGTAGAACAACAATGGGGGAAAGTCTTAAAAGCAACCAGAGAAAACATACCTTTTAAAGGAACTACATGTAGTCAGACTCACAGATGACATCTTGACAGTGACAACAGAAGCCAGAGAAAGTATGCAGTTGTCAATATGATAGAAGAAAATGAATTCTATGCCCAATAAAAATATGCTTGAAGAATGAAAGGGAAAAGAAGTATTCTGTCCAAAAGAAATCAAGAAAGGAGAGAAAGAAACAAATCGAGGAAGAAGAAACAGTGCAAAAGAATGGTAGATATAAATACAAAAACCTCATTTGTGATCAATGTAAATAGATTTTTTACATTTATCATAATAGATTTTGTTTTAAAAAATCAATATATGCTGTTTACAAGCAATGATGCTAAATGTAAAGAATGAGGAAAATTCAACGTAAAAGGATGGAAAAGTTACACGAGGCAAATACTAACCAAACTAAACTGACATGATTATATGAAGTCTCAAGTGGATTTTTAAGTCAAAAGAGAGGGTTACTATATAATAAGAGGATTTATTCACTAAGAACAAGTTTCTATACTTCTTCCCTCCACTGACGTCTGATGTAGAAAGGAGTCATGTGAGGGGAGCATATTCCGGGAGACTGATCTTCTGCTAAGTGTGGTGTCGAAGGTGTTTGCATAATTAATGACTTTGACCTAATGGAGCACTGCATCCAATAAGTGCAGAAAACATATTATATATAAGAACACTTAGAACATTTACGAAATTGACCACTTCCTGAGCCATAAAACATGTCTCAGGAAATTCCAAAGGCTTGCTATATTACACAAACCTCAATATGGGCAAGTTAGAAATCAATAACAAAAATAACTAGAAAAACTCCATGCTTTGGCGATAAACATAGTGTACATAGTTTCTTAATATTAGTTTTAGAGACTTATAGGCACAGTTTGAAGACTGTCTTAAAGGTACTTAAGAGTTTTTCTTCAATGGATACATATATCAAATCTTTTCATTTTTAAAGAGATGAACAAACATTGAATATTATCTACATCTAAGCATCTTGAAATGATTTTTTAACCACTGATGTAACATAGATTTAAAATCACTAGTTACTTTTGTATCTTTTGTGTCCCTGAAATATTACACCAGGACATTTTAAGGTCACATAACTAAAAGTAATGAAAAATAATTCAGATTTATTCACGTTTTTCAAGGGACATTAATGAAAGTTAGACTCATAACTCCAGCAACACTTTTTTAAATCTTTTGTTTTTGTCTTATAACTCATGAGCACTCCAGAGTCACTAGCTTAAACTCTCCATCTCTAATCTCCTCTAAAGCTCTCCCAGACACCTCTCTAAAACAGAATCTTCTCCATCCTCTTTCCCTTATGTCAAGGGTTTTCATTAGAAAAGAGTTAAAATATTTCATATTTCTACTTGGAACACTGGACCTTAAGTATACAACCCCTTTACTAGCTAAATAAAATTCTAACAAGGCAGCAAGTATATGGTAAGGATGAATAAATGACTATTAAAGTCCTTTTCAAAATTTGCATGATGCCAAACGTCAGCCAGATAACCTACCAAACTTTTCATTCCTTTATTTAAAAATTTTGGCATCTCATAGACACGATTTTATCCATGTACTTTCCCTGTCATGTTTTCTCCTTGATCCATATCTATAGTAGAATTTCCTGAATTTCTCATAAAATCATTGTATTGTTTATAAAATAAAATCTATCTTTAAAAAAGTAAAACATAGCTAGATAGCATAACCAAGAGTGCCTAGACATCTGAGTGTCTACCCCCATAAGCTGTGTTTGATTGCAAATGTTTCACTCTGCTCTTGCTTTTCTTCTGTTTTGATGTTCAACCACCTCTAACTTAAAAGGTCTCAAAATGAACTCATATCCCCTCCAATATCAATGCAAAACAAGTAGCTTTTATTTAGCTTTTAAAGTGAACCAAACATTTTACATATTCACTTCTTTTAATAGATACAGTCATCATCCTCACCATTTTCCCAATGAAGAAATGAATGCTTAGAGAACTTTTGTAACTTGCTCAAGGTCTACTGAGCTGAGACACGACTCCAAAGCCTACGTGCTTAACCATTTCTCTCTATTCAAGCTTTTTATGATGGCAAGATAATTCCTAAAACAATGGCTGGTGATGTGATTAGGAAAAGAAATGTTTTCCTTGATATCTTGCAGCAAATCAATGTCTACAATTAATCCAGAACCCTGGTTTCCTATCAGATCACGCCATCCCTATAATTCCTGCCCTTACTAACAAACACCTGGAAAACTAGTGTGTTCGGCCAGGAAATTTGCTCAGAATATCAGTGGTTTTTTAGCCCCTAGTGACCTCTTGTGGTTAATGTACTACTTGCTGAAAAATCTCCCTCCAGAGAATTAGTGGCTTGTTGCTTCCTGAAGGCTTATCCTTTGGCTACAGAAAATGAGCCACAGGGGAACCAGGAAATAGGATTTGGCCTTGTTTCACGCATGCTGACATGCTTGGGAGTCAGCATTGAAAAGAGCATCATTTTAATATGTGTCATCTCTAAAATAAGCAGAGGAAATATGTAAGCAAGCCAGATTTTCTGTTTCTTGAACTTGTCTTTCATGTCTTTTTTTCCTTCCTTCCTTCCTTCCTTTCTTCCTTCCTTCCTTCCTTCCTTTCTTCCTTTCTTCCTTCCTTCCTTCCTTCCTTTCTTCCTTCCTTCCTTCCTTCCTTCCTTCCTTCCTTCCTTTCTTCCTTCCTTCCTTCCTTCCTTCCTTTCTTCCTTCCTTCCTTTCTTCCTTCCTTCCTTCTTCCCTTCCTTTCTTCCTTCCTTCCTTTCTTCCTTCCTTCCTTCTTCCCTTCCTTCCTCCCTTCCTTCCTTTCTTCTTTCATTCCTTCCTCTTTTCCTTCTTAATTTAGGTGGGAACATTATAATGAAGCATAAATCAGACTGGAAAACAAATAGTAGTAATATAATAAGACTGGTGGTATCAAAGTGTGTACCAAGGTGTTTACTGAAATGCTGATTTTAACAGAAAATTTTAAACAATATAAAACATCCATAAGTAGGAGATTTTCAAGATGATTATATTCCATTCATGTAATAGAATATTATAAAGGCATTAAAATGTATTTCTATATGTGTGCCATACACACACTAGGTACAGGGGCAGTGGGGAGTGTGTGGATAAAGAAACCAAGCTATGTAACAACTTCTATGATACCCTGTTTTTGTAACATTGGGTTTGTATTTCCATGAAAAGAGAAAGTCACCAAAATATTAACAGGAGTGGTTTTATCTGAGTAGTGGTATCAGTTTATTTTTAAATTTTCTTTACATTTTTCTGTATTGTGGCTGTTCTCAACTTAAAATTCTAAATGCTCTAAATCAATAAAGTTAGAATCATAGGGTGAGGTCCAATATGCAATCAAGTTGAGAACCAATATTATATTATTTGAGTCTTTTACAATCAGTGATCATGTTTACAAAACAAAGCAGGAACCAGAGAAAGCTATCTTCATTTTGCCAATTTATGTGCAACGTGCATGTGTGTGTGGGCCTGCACGCACACTATTGCAGACAATTACACTAAGACTAAGCTCGCAAAAGTCCAAAGGAAACAAACAAGTAAAATGTCCTAAATTAGATGTCGGGGTCTGAAGTCAGAAAGCCCTAACTTAGTTTCTTCATTCTACTTCTTGGCTGTGTGACTTTGAAGAACTTACTTCATCTTTTTGAATATCAGTTTTCTCATCTAATAAAGGCAGGCATAGGTATCTGCCCCCTAACAGAATTTTGAGAATTAAATGAAACATTTTATGGGCAAGGGCCATTGTAAATTGTTAATTATAATATGTGATAGAGGGGTGGGCAGAAACAAAAAAAAGAAGGCACAATAATTGAACATTACAAGATAAAATGTGGTCATCTGGGAATGTTAAAACTTTCTGTTTCTCACAGGCTTTCATTCTTCCAACAAATACATTGTTCAATGGCAGACTGAATTCCAGACCCTGTTTCAAGGATGGAGGAAACCTAGTGACAATCCATAGTCCTTTACCTCAAGGGGCTGCAGGGGAGGCAAAACTTCACCCTCTAGGGTCTCCAGCTGGGCCTGAGAATTAAATCGACATAAGGCAGATTAACAGGAGAAAAATGTACAAATTTTTACATGTACTACGAGAAAGACCTTAAGAAGCAATTACAGCCAAACACTTATATACTAAGTTGGACAAAAGTAGTAAATTGTGAAAACATGGCAAGATAAAGGGACTTGTGTTAGGGCAGTTAATTCTGGAAAAGTGACATAAAGGGGGTGAGTTCAAGGTTGGGTTGTACAAATTACTCTCAGCCTCATCTTTCATCTCTTGAGATAAGAATTTTTCTTTCCTCCTGGTCTAGGGAGGACATCGTTCACATGGGAATTCTATCTCTTGCTTTCAGTAATACAAAAGGAAGTTCAGAGAACCCTTTTCCCATCTGCTGTTTTTTAGGTGCCTTTAACTCAAAAGAATCTTTATGTCAAAGTGGCATTTTGGAGGGGTGGGGTGACATATTCTGGTTCCCTTCTGGGCTCACATGTGCAGGGGAGAGATGGGCTATAACTAGTCACACAAAGTGCTAAGTACTGTAGGAGAAATAGGCTTAAGGCATAAGGGGATTTCCAGTGCTTCTTCTTGAGAAGGGAAGTGAGGTCCCAGTGCAGCCTGTGGGAAGCACAGAATGGAGAAGTGCAGGCCACCAGCTCTGTCCTCTAGGGGGAGTTCAAAGCTTTTCTCCTTTGAAGTCTGAAGAGAGTAGTAAAGGACACAGCTTAAGTTGAACTTGGCTGAGATAAATGTTCCCGGGACTCTTGGTGTTGGGGAACCTCTCTTTTTAGGTGTTTTCTATCGAATCACTTCTCTCTTTGCTCCTGTGCAGTTGGTATTGTAGGAGGACACTAAATACTCCTCTCACTTGAAAAATTTGCTTCATCCACTTAGAAGACTAAACAAGAACCAAAGTGAAGTTCCCCTTCCTCCCCCGAGTCAGGAAAATACCTCATCTAGGTACAAGTCACATGGTCTAGCCCAGCTCACAAAAATAGATGATGTCTGGATTGGGGCATGATTTTGCCATAACTGGTCACCTGTACACATACTCTAGGGGATGGCTTTTGAAAGGAGGTGGCAGGACAGGGTTTAGAAATTTGGGACCCAGGCACACTTAACAAACTCACTGCAACCAGCAGATATATTTAATACTTCCATTTGATTAGTTCATTAATTTTTTCATTAGTGTTTCAAAACTACATGATTTGTAGATTCAAGTTCCTCTTGAATCTTGCAAAAACTCTATTTGGAAATTTTCTAAAATTTGTTACAGCAACCTATATTTTATAGGAAGATTTTTCTGTGATTCTTAGATTGAGTCCCTTATTTCCATCTCTTATATTTTTATAGTCTATTAATGTTTCCATTTGTATATTTTTATGTGAAGAGGCCTAAAATGGTCCTGATTGTCTCACAAAAAAAGTCAAGATGGAGTTTCTCATAGTTTGTGTGACATCCAAATGAAGGGAAATATGGATGATTTCCTTCCCAGTTAATTTAACTTTCATTTACTTTTTGACATATAAAAGTTGTACATATTTAATATATGTCACTTGATGAGTTTAGAGATAAGTATATACCCATAAAACCATCACAATGTATGTCTAAAACATATTCATCACCTCCAAAAGTCTCACCCATTCTTTTTCATTATGAAGTATCACTTTTTTTGTATGATGACATTTAATATATGATCTTAGTAAATTTTAAAGTATGCAATACAGTATTGTTGACTATAGGTTCTGTGTTGTATGGTAGATCTCTAGGACTTATTTATTTTATATAACTGAAACTTCGCACCATTTAACTAAAACCTTCCAATTTTCTGCAGTGTTTTTCATAATAAATTTGTGAACAAAGAAAAAAATTGGTAGAAAAGCATAACTTTTCAATGTTAACTAGACAATCTCCATGTCTTATTTGAGTTCAATTATCTATACTTTTTTGAAACTAACAACAATGATCTTACTGTTTCCATGATGTTTCACATTAAGTTGCTCATATGTTCTATCATAAAAAAAAAGAAAGAAAAAGAAAAAAAGCCATTCTATGGGCCTCTAGGAATCTAACAAGCTAAGCCTCTCAAAGCTTTTTGACACTCCACAACAATCTGTAGCAGTATGTTTTCAAAAGGCTCTTATAAATAAAATAAATCCCCTCGTTGCTTCAATTTCTAAATGTCATATAAAGTAGCAAGAACAGGAAAATTATTAAAAATCTTATCGCCTCTTCCAGCAACAGGGCAATCACTGTTCACATTTGCCCATGAGCTATCCACATACATATTCTTGCCTAACAAAAGCCCCAACTTGTTAGGGTGGTGGGTAGACAGCCCATGAGATCAAAGGAAGATAGGCCCCCATTCAAGGCACAGCAAATGAATTGTGATTGGGCTTGTCCCATTTCCATTTGTCTGTGATTAAAATTGTTCACTCCTGTGAACAATGCTTGTGAAATATGAAACATTCCACTGTTGGAGCATTGGCTTGGCCTGCTATTCTAAGAGCCAGACTGAGGACCTTGGCTAACACTGCTTCAATGTGGATTGGTAAAAAACAAACAAAAAAAAATTATAAAGTTTTAAAATGTAAAGGATGAGTCTCTTCAGGTTTGGAGATCCATATGCAAATAGATAGATAAAATAATGTGACATTAGTTCAAAATTCTTGCATTCAAAGAAGCGTGCTCACTCACAACTTGCGATGGGTGAGCCATAGGCATCCTGTGAGGACAGAGAGCTGCACAAGACTGGCCTAACTTGCAGTCAGCCATAAAGAAGATGAGCCATGGAAAGAGAAGACTTTACACAAGAAACTCGAAGACCACAAGCCTTGGGAGGGGCACTGAAGGAGCAGGAAAGCTCTAGGGGAAGACTCACCCTGAAGGATGAGGGCAAGTGTGACCCTCACAATCCCCTCTCCATCTGACGATATGAGGACTTTTGTCAGCAAGATGAGGTGGGCAAACAAACATTTACATGCAGCTTTTCTTGATTCTTTTTGTTGAGGACGATGTGGCAAGTTGCTGCTAACAAGATGTGTCATTTGGGGGCAAGCAAAGTTCTTTGGAAGTAATTTTTTTCAAAATAAGTATTTTTAATTCAGTTCCAAAAAAAGGTGTCACATGTTTTTGGTTTAGAAAACATGACATTAAGGGGCTTGTTTTTCTGGATATGCAAGAAAAAAATAAAACTTAATAGGTTCGAAGATCATTTTCTGGATCTTCCTCTTGTATCAAAAGCTGTACATCTTCTCCCCAAAGCACCTGCTCCAAAAGTGAACTCACCTCCTTCATCTCCTTTTAGCTGGGACAGTCTAATTCCCCTCCACTCCCACCCCTCATTTATTTCTATAAATAAATGTCTGTGCCAGTCATTTTCTTTGTTAGTTGGAGATTTCTTTGGAGGGCTATGTTGTCCTCAGCAAAAGAGTAAAGAAAGCTGGGGTAACTTAGAGTCCTGGTACTTTGGGGCAGTTATATGTGGCACCCTGTGACCTTGCCATCCCAGGTTTACTTCACCGTACTAACTCCCCTATTGGACACCAAGGTACTGAAAGGAAGTGTTGACACAAGAAATTCCAAAACTAAAGAAAGGTTTTAAGAGTTTATTATGAGCCAAGGGTTTGGGGGTTAGTCCCAGAAGCAAAATCTCAAGAGATGATGCTTTGGAGCACAGCAGTTTTGCAGTTGATTTTATACATTAGAATCAAAGGAGGGACTTAAGAAAGGTTACATGAAATCCATTGGTGGTAGAAGAAGGAAGTGGAAGAAAACAAAGCAGGGAAATCTCTAGGACGGGATAAAAGAGAAGTACATACTTCTTTTACACTGTTGGGTGCAGGATAGTTAACACTTCACATACATAGTTTACAGAGATATGTAGGTAAAAGGTAATAATGAGGAATGCTGGAGTACTCACTCTGTACCAGGATCTAGAGAAAAGCTCACTTTGACACTTTATGTATGTTCTTCTAGAGACACAAAAAATGATGGGCAGGGGCTTGTTCAAGGTAGAGATTAATCTATTGTACAGGATGTGACTTCCCTCCATAACTCACTTGGTTAAATTTTTTTATGATCAAAACATCCCATGTGGATACTTTTAGTTATTGAGCCTGTAGGGCTTACCAAGGTAGCCCTTTCTGTCCACAGACGAGAGCATGTCAATATTCACTCATCTTGATGTCTCCAGCTTTCGGCACAGTACCAGTCACCCTGTAGGCACTCAGTAAGTATAAATTGATATATGGGACATGATACCTGCTGCCTTTTATGGAACAAAAATCAGTAGTCTAAAGCGGCAGTCCCCAACCTTTTTGGTACCAGGGACCAATGCTCTTATGAGAATCTAAGTGCCTGATGATATGAGGTGAAACTGAGGCAGTGATGCTAGCTCTGGGGAGTGGCTGCAAATACAGATAAAGCTTTGCTCACCTGCTGTGTGACCAGGTCCTTAGCGGGCCATGGACAGGTAACAGACTGCGGCTCGGGGGTCGGGGAGCCCTGGTCTAAAAGGGTCCTGACAGGCAATTCTGAATTTTAAGAAATGTCTGCCTCAGTGTGAGAATGTTTAAGTATGATATAAGGGGTTAATTTGGCTGAAATCGTTATTTTTTTCCTCTGATGTTGACTGGAAAAATAAAAGAAAATGTGATTGTAACCTCTTCAAAACCTTTTCTGTTTCAAGTACAAAACTGGTTGATTTGTGTTTCAAAAAAACCCTGGTCTCAGGTCCCTTGTTAACAGCAATGCCAGGGCTTACATCTTTTTTTCTGGATAAAAACACATTGGGTTGGGTACATTCTTTGTCTAATATGTTGCCAGTGCATGAGTTTTGCAGAAGACTCAACCTGTTGGCATTTAAGCAAAGCTCCACTAACAGAATATCAAAGACACCAGTTTCTGAGAACGTTTCCCTCTCTATTCTTGGTTTGTGCCAAATCATATGTTTTGCCAAAGGCGACCTCTACCACCCAGAGCTACATGATGAGGCCTAAACCATCTCACCCATGTAACTTGAGAAGAGTTCATCGTTACAGTGTGGTGATCATTCCTTCATTCTCTTTCCAGCCTCTTGGCCCAGATGTTTTAGAATAGACTGTGGCACTACCATGGGTCATGTCTAAATTATTCCTACTGGCAGCAACGGGAAGATGCAACCGTTGTAGCCTTAAGGAGAAAACCCCGCCTTCCCCTGAGTAATACACAGGAACCCACACCACCCACCAACCCCTACCCTTTCACCCCCATTCCCGCCCCTACACATACAACTCACAACACACACTGAAAACAAAACCTTAATAACAACCAAGAAAAGTAGTTGTATCGTGGTGTAAGAAGTTCATTTTTGCACTTGCCATTCCATCTACCTGGAATACGTGCAAAAAACTTTCTTTACAGGTATGAAATGGTACATTTAATCAACCCTCACTACCTGAATCCGGATCTTTGTTCCTGTCCTTATAATTTTATTCCCTAGTCCCACTTTTTCCACTATTCCTTTTTTGTTGTAGGCAGTTCCACTGTAATTCTCTTTCTCTCTCTCGCTCTCTCTCCCCCACACAACCCTCTTTATTTCCTACATTGTGTCAGGTATTGTTCTAGGACCTGGGGATAAATGAAATAGAACATAGAAGACCCTTGATATTGTGAACCTTATATTCTGTGGCAGGAGATGGATGGGGAAAAAAAAAACAAAATAATAAATAAAGGAAGTTCAGGTAATGACAAGAGCTTTGAAAGGAATCAGAGTAATGTGATCGATGGGCCTTGGGGAAGGAGAGGGGCAAGACTGCTTTAAACAGGATAAAAAGTCTGTTGCAGCGGGGAGGAGGGGAGCAGAGATTACAACTGAGTAGAGATCTGAATTATAGGAAAGATTTGGCCGAAGGAAAAGCATTCCAGACAAAGAGAATGACACTGCAAAGGCATTGCAGTAAGAACTAGGGGGCAAGTACAAGTAACAGAAAGCAGGGGATACAGTTAGAGCTAGGAGAATGAGGACAAGAGTGGTGAACATGAAGTCACAGAGTTTGTTGCAAGGGCCTGGGAGGTAATGTAGGAGTTTGAATTTTATTCTAAATGCAATATGAAGCCAGGTCATAGCAAAGTAATGAGTTATGTATCCAGAACATTGGCCATCCGTTGTTTAGTTCCTTTGCATTCTCCCTAGACTGACTCTATAAAGATTTCATGGCAGCGGGGCATACCTAAAGCACTTATTAAATAATGGAGTTTGGGACACATAAGAACAGGTGACAAATGTGAGACCCTCTGCTTTGTTCTACATCATAGTCCTTTTCTCTCATTTCTTTGCCATATTAAAGCTACCATATTTCTACATACTTAAGCTATCTATTTCTTATCTCTTTTTGATAAATTCATCCTTTGCCTTTGAATTTTCCTTTGTTTTTACCCCCAAATGGTGAACATAGATGCTTTATAAAAATCAGTTCATTTATCCATATATCTATATAGGTTGTTAGGAAAAAGGTCAAGAAAATGTGTTTAATTCTAAATCAAAAGTTCCCATTTACCAAGGAGCAATGATTCACAACAATGCTGTAATCCAAGTACTGAGGTAGCCGAAGGCCACAGCAGTTCTAATATATTTAGTACTTTTTTCTACCATTAGGACTATTTCATTACCAACATGAAAAAACAGCACCAGTTAATGACCATTTCTCAGCAACTTCATTACTGTTGAGATAAAAATATCCAAATTGTTCATGTGACTTAAAATTACCCAATTTTATATCACGTGTTACTATAACTCACAACGCATCTTGTTATGTCTACAATTCCCACAGTAATCACCACCAATTAACATACCTCTCCACCCAGATTAAGTTACCAATCAAATAAATTATCCCAAATGAGAAATGTATGCAAAGCAAGTTACGTTAATCCTATCATTATATAACTCCTATTTGTATTCTCTAGTTACACTGTAGTATTTTCACCATTTTTTTCCTTAAATGATATGGTGACAAAAAAAAGAATGCATGATTCAAATGTTTCCATTTAAGAAATATAATAAAATTAGTTATGAATTTTTAAGCTAACAGCTCATACTTTTGAATGGTATGTTGGGACTCCACATGGTGTGTGTGTGTGTGTGTGTGTGTGTGTGTGTGTGTGTGTGTGTGTGTGTGTTTGATACTATTTGCCACATCCAAAAAAATTAATCCCATTGAAATAAAAGGGAATGATAAAAGTTTTCTGAGGATACCTCAGATGCTTTTAACTGATATGTCTATGCAAATATACTCACTCACAAATTAAAGCTTCTTAGGCCTAAATTCTGAAAGGTGAGTGAAACTGTTAGAGACCTCCGCCCACCTGGTAACCTATGTACCTTGATTTGGGAAGGGAACTTTAGTTCTCCTCTAGTCTCTTTGTTTAGGATTAAATGAGACTTCAGCTTTGGTGTAAAGCTGTCAGCTGTCCTAATAAAGGATAACATACAAAAACTGGACTCCACAAATGAGAGACAAAAGGGAGGAAGAGCTAGATGTGGGTAGAAATAAAAGGGCAGCACTGAGTCCGCATCTGCAGAAAATGTCCAAGGATGGCAGACACCAGTTAAGAACAATGGGAGATGTCTTAGTATGTTGGTAATGAGACAAGGCAAAGAAGGCCTCTGCCATGCAGAATGGAGTCAGGGGAGGAGATGTCTGCATGCAGTAGACAACTGAACTAGAAAAAGCAGAACTGTAAACAGCAACTGTCTTGGGCCTGGCTAGCTTAGAGGTGGCTCTCCTATTATTGGGAAAAAATTTCATGAGGAGATCCAATCATTAATACAACAAATTCCAATGAGGTCTAAGTTGGGGGTGGACTAGTTGCTAGAAGAGGAGGAATGAAGGCATGGAATCCGAACATCTTAATAAGTCATCTAGTAGCTCAGATCACTTTGGACATTCCTGGGGAATACACAACAGCTCACTATAACAACACAGCACTCACTGATACCTGTTTGTTCCCCAAGACTAATATGACAATGAGTTTCTACCATCTTAGCCTACAGAGACATTATTTAGTCCAGGTTACAACAGGTTTTACAATAGAGAGTTGACTACATAGATATTTATAAAATGAATGTGATTAAGAAAAAAGCACAAGGGCTGGAAGTCAGAAGAGCTGTATTTCAGTCCTGGTTCTGCCACTGTTCAGCTGTGTGAACCTGGAGAAGTTGTTTAGCATCCCTGGGTCTCAATTTTTTCATCCATAAAGGATGGTGCTGAAGCCATATACACTCTCCATGTTCTTGAGTGGGTCCCCAAATGGAAGCTTGCTGTGGAAATATAAAAGCCAACGAAAGATGTGGCACTGAAACAAACTGGATAACTCTAATATAACCACTCTAATATAATCATCTATCCTCATAAAGTGACTTTTTTGGCCACTGGTTTGATAAGTACTATCAAAGGCCATTTATTTGTAACTTTCAAGAAAAGTAATTTTCAGATGCTAGTTTGGGAATAAGCTCATGAGGAGTCTCGGATCATTTCTAATTTGAATGAATCATTATTTTTGGCCTGGTTGGAAGTGGTGCTAGATGAAAGCTGCATATCCTTCGGAAGTCACGATGATAAGTCAGCCTTTATTCTAGCAGTGGTTGGTCTGGAACAACTGCTCCATAGCTGTCAGTCCTATCTCAAACTCTAAACGATATTATTAACATCTTTATCCAAAATGCACTTGAGTTTTATATACTTATTACAGGAGAGAAAAAAAAAAACTAATATTTGCCAAGAGCCTTCTATGGGCTAAGCACTTGCTAGGTGTTTTACATACATTCTGCCATTTAATCCTCAAGGCAACTTTAAAAGGTAGGTATCACTGTCCCCATTTTACAGGTGAAGAAACTGAGACTCAGAGTGGTGATGACTTGCTCAAGTTCACAGCAGTAGGCCATTACAGATCTGAAATAAAAATTCAGGTCTTCTGACTTCACAGTCTATGTTTTTCCTGCTATATCATCATGCTGCCTAGAAGACAAAGAAATCAGGGCAAGTTAGCCAGCAAAGTTCAGGGAAAAGATATGCGATCAGTAAAGAGCTCACCCATTCTATATCATTCTGCAATGTGCAATTTTCAAATTATCAGAATATGATAGAAATCTTCAATATTAAATCACTACTAAACATAGAAATCTGACTTTGATGATCCATAAGGTACTTTCAAATTCTGCTATGCCTTAAAGTTCTCACTAACAATACTGATTATCAGTGCACTACAGATGTGTGGAAAAGAAAAAGGCAGGTAACAGAAGCCAAGTCACCTGCTTCCAGGATGCTGGGCACTGCACAGCTTTTATTACACCAGGTCAAGGAAACTAGTGGAGTCTATCAACACGGTCCTGCCTCTTTAGATATGTATTCCAAACATACATCCATTCTCATGCCCAGTGATGACAAAATCGATTAGAAAGGATCTCATCTTTCACCAAATTCTACCCTTAAAAGCCTAAAACAGTCATATCGCGGTGTACAATATTTTTGGCAGTCACAAGCTCCATCACAAATCAGAGTTGAAAACAACTGGAGAGTGTAACAGGCATTTCAATGCCCCTCGTTGGGTGGGTCAGACCGCATGAGGCAGTGTGGCTGTGTGGAGGGGCCAGAGGTCCGGACCTGTGGCCAACTGCTGCTCCCAACAGGGTTGCCAAAGCCAAGGTTCTTGGTTGTCTGTTCCTCAGCTGTCCCAGTGCCTATATCTCCAGCAACATTAAACAATGAAATATCTACAAGCGACCATATCTCAGTAAAGAGCTCCTTATTTCGCTCTCCAAGAAGTGGCCATTTTCAGAAAGGCAGTTCTGGACCTGCTAGAGCAGACTGGGATGAAAGTTGTACCGGAGGCTAGAGAAGAGCCCGATGTGTTTTACCAGGTTGGGCTCCACCACATAGGCCCGCTCTCCCTTGGCCCTCAACAGTGAGAACAGTGCCATGTCCTTGCCAAAGCCCTGGTGGCAGTATACCTGGGACAGGTAGGTGAGTGTCCGGCGGGCCGCAGGGGCCGGGAAGAGCATGGCTGGGGTGCAACACTGTGAAGCAGGGACCACACTATACAGGGAAGGGCTCAGCCGCCGCAGTTCCAGAAAATAGTGCCGGCCCACCAGTTCCACCAGACCCATGCTATACAGGGAGAAGAAGAGCATGACGGGCCAGCTAAATCCCGGGCGGCTGGCAAACCGCATGTACATCCAGGTCAGTAAGGGCCCCAGCAACATGCCCACACCGACCCACTCCAGGATCCTCATAGGCTCTGGGTTGACGTAGTGCTGGAGCCTCTCGGGATGATAGAGCTTTAAATAAAGGGCATCTCTGAGGTGCGGCTCGGAGAGGCGAGCCCGCAACAGGTGCTCCAAGACTGGGAAGATCTGCTCTTCTGGAATGGCGTCATCTTCTACCATCAGGACATAGTCTGGGTTGTAGGTCTGCAGGGAGGACTCCAGGCAATAGACGTAGTCCTGCTTCTCTTTCTCAAACGAGTTGGTTGAAGGGTCGTCACCGTAATCATCCTCAGTGCCCTCATAGCGGTTGGCCACAGGGACATACTTGGACAGAAGCTTGGCATCGAAATGGCTTACACTGCGCTCCACGTTGCACAGGAAGAGTTGATGTCCCTCACACTGGGGTCCACATTGTTGAAGAAGCCGGTGGAACTGGGACACCACCTGCAAGACGTAGTGGAAGCCAGGTTGCCTGTCCACAGTGATGATCGTGATGACCAGCCAGGGACGGGGCGTGGCCTGCCAGACGATAGGCACTGAGCCATTAGCAGAGGGCAGCTCCTCAAAGTAGTGGAGGGCAGCCTCACCCTCTTTCAAGCTTTGTTGCAGGTACTCTTGGCTCATTTGGTTGAGATGCCAATGGCGGAGATAGAAGTAAGAGTGTAGAAGCCGGTGGCAGGCCAGGGGGGCCAGCAGACCAAACGTCACCACCGTTAAGATGAAGAGCTGGACAGCAGTGCTGCCCCAGGAGAGCCGCCTCAGCCTCCGGAGGAGCATGGCAGCTGGAGAGGTTGATGTGCTCATGAGGTCACTTCTGGTCAGGTCTGGTCCCAAGAACAAACCATTCTGGACTGGACCATAGGCCAAAATCAGTGCAAGTCAAACCTAAAGAAAGAGGAAGTAGAGAACGGTAAAGGGCTTTTAAAAAATCCGGAGCAGGAACTCAGCACATATCAAACCAGAAATTCTAATTTTAGGCTGCGTAGCAACTAGAGACTTTAGTCTCCAGTACAGTATTCTTTGGTTCTATCTGTTAATGATCTTTTGAATTCTTTTATTATTTCTATGAGTAAGGAAACCTTAGTGCATCTGACCAAGTCTCCATGCCAGCAGATGCTTAGTTAAATTTACGATGTGCCAGTAAATCACCAGGTAGTAAGATCATTATGTCAATTCAGCAGCAACATAAACTTGGGTTCTTAAAACAGATACAAAGAAGCAAGGCTTGACACAAAGGAAATACACATTTAAAGTAAGTTCCAATGTAAGTATATTGTAAATACTTGTTGATGTCATTTCTGAAAACTGTTTTATTCTGCATATGCCAAACAAACAAACAAAAAAGAAATATTTAGGGTTCCCTGAAATGTCTGTCAAAATCTTCTATTCCTATTTCTTTAATCTCATGCAACTCTACTTAAAGGTGCATATTAATTTAATCCTGATTGTTCTCCCATTTTATCTTTTACAGAACTACTGTGGAAACCAGTGAGAGAAAAGGTCTCCCATGTGCAAGTAAACTCTAGAGCCCCAGACTTTAGGAGAGAAGGAAATGTCTGAAAAAAGATCCATGAGCAGTTTTACAGTGAGGGAGGGGAGTGGGGGGAAGAGATGAAGATGAAAAAGACAGTTGCATCTAGCCAGTTCCAGAAAAGAATGTTGTGTGACACAATGACAAACAGTACAGGCCTGAAGTCAGGTACATGCTGGTCAGAATCCCTGCTTGGCCACTCACTTGGTAAAAAGTCACTTCACTCTCCACATCATAGATTCCTAACCCCTAAAATGGAGATAGTAATAAGACCTATCTCATAGGGTTACTGTGAAGATTAAATATGTTACAGAGCTAAATAATGTAGACTAAAAATGCTATTAAATATATCTATATGTACTACAACCTCAAGTAATATCTTAGGACTAAGTAGACCTAATGATCTACTGACTCACACCAAAACAAACAAACAAACAAAACCAAAAACAAAACAAAAAGCAGAATTAAAAGGAGAAAACCAGTACAATACCAGTAAGGTCAATGCAAAACTCACTGAAGTCTACAGAACAGGAGGTAAACCTCTTACCTCACAAGCGTAATAGTTTGCACACATTCGGAAGAAAACAGCCTAGCTTGTGAATTATCTTGCAGAAGGGACTACCCAGGCACCAGACAAGGCTGCCGTGGTACAGAGTCTCTGGTGCTCTCAGATCCATGCTCTCTCCTTCTTGAGCACACAGAAAGACCACATTTCTTAGCTTATCTTCTTCTAGGTAGGGTCATGTGGCTAGGGCTTGCTAGTAAAATGTGAGCAAAGTGATGATGGGTGTGACTTCTGGGCCAAGGTGGTTGGGAGCAGATATGCCTCTCAACTTTCCCTTTCTCTATGTGCTAGCTGAACAAATAACCTTGGTAGATCTAGAGATGGGTGGAGCCACCAGATGGCAGGAGCCTGCGTCCTTGAATGGCTGCACGGAACACAGGTCTCTCCCACTGCTCACTTCCAAGACCTGTGGTCTTAGTACAACAGTCAGCCTGCCCTGCCCACTAGAGTTGTGTAGAATACCAAACCTCTCCACAGGACAGCGGGTCCTCAAACAATGTTGTTTAGTTTTAACACTGAGATGCTGCAGGAACATAACTCTTGTTTGTATCAACTAGTCTATGGTAAAACTGGTTTCGTTATATGTTATTTCACTTAAAGTCGAAGAGCCCATTAACGGCATTAAGTGAGGGCACAGTACAACTCAAGAAAGCAGAGACAAGTTTCATTTCAACAACAGAAACAGATTATACAGTGGAACCCCAGAAGTGAGACAGATTACCCTGGTACTAGTAAGCAATCTGAGTAGTACTAAAGAGGAAAATGAGCTGGGAGTGGTTTGAACAGCTTGCCACCACGGCTTGCTGGTCTGTAAACTTCCAGAGTGCTGCAGGCAGGCTGCTTCTCTCTGTAATCTGCTCAGGTCACTGGAGCTAACAAATCACACAGCTGTACACCTCCATGTCCACATCACTACTAGTGGAAGCTAAAGGCTAAAACTGGGCTGAGCTCACACTTCTCGTAAGTTGGCTGTGAGAACAGAGTCATTCAGGTGACTTCTGGCTTTTACTGTTCTTCTCACCTTTGCTAGTTATTACTACCAAGAGAAATGTACTCACTTAGAAGAAACAAAATACAGTCAACAAGATAAGATAGGCAGCTTGGAAAATGCAAGGCACATATTAAGTGCAAAGATGACAGTGTGATTACAATGACAATGCAGAGCTCTGTGCTTTTGGTGTAAAATTACTAGCTCCCCTCCTTCCCAACATACTCCTCCAGTGACAGTTTTTGGTAAAGCAACATTATGACACTTTATCTAGATAAGTCCTAGGGGTGGGATGTTTAAGGAGTGTGTGTGTGTGTGTGTGTGTGTGTGTGTGTGTGTGTGTGTGTGTATGCGCACGTGCACATGCATGCTCACACAATTATCATTTAAAAACAGAATTTGATCATTTCAGTCTCCTGCTTAAAACCCTTCTTTAGCGTCCTATTTCTCTCTTTATAAAATCTAAACTCATGATGGTTCACAAGGCCCTTTGTGATCTGGACCCCATCTTCTTCTGTCATCTTATTCTACTGCCTCGCCTTTCTCGGTATGTTCAAGACCAGAAGTTGGCAATGCCTTTCTGTAAAGAGCTAGATGGTAATATTTTAGACTTTGCAGGCCACATACTGTGTCTGTTGCATATTTTTCTTAGATGTTCTCTTTTTAAAACTCTTTAAAAATGTAAAAAATATTTTTAGTGCTCCACACACAGAAAAAAAGGCTGTAGGCCAAACCTTGCCTGCATTACAGTTTATAACCCCTGCTCTAGACTAGCACTATCCAATAAAAATACAATGCAAGCCAATATGTAGGTTAAATTTTTCTTGCAGCCACAATAAAAAAAAATAATAAGAAACATGTGAGATTAACTTTAATAATGTCTTTTAATATAATAGATCAAAACTATTATGTCAATATGAAGCTAATATGAAAAATTATTAATGAGGTATTTTTTCATACTTGGTCTTTGAAATCCACTGTGCATGTTACATTTATAGACCAGCCACATTTCAAGTGTTCAATAGCTACATGTGACCAGTGAGCACAACAGCTCTAGACATGCTGATTTTTCATAACCTCAACTCTGTTTAGCTCATACGCATCTTCTGGCCTTTGCTCACACAACTCCCTCAGCCTTAAAAAAAAAAGAGAAGAAAATCTGGCCATTTCTGACAACATGGATGAACCCGGAAGGCATTTTGCTAAGTGAAATAAGGCAGAAAGAGAAAGACAAATATTGCATGGTATCACCTATATGTGGAATCTTAAAAAAAAAATGTCAAACTCACAGAAACAGAGAGTAGAGTACTAGTTGTCAGGGGCTGAGGGGTGAGAGGATAGGGAGAAGTTAGTCAAAAGCTACAAACTTCCAGTTATAAGATGAATAAGTTCTAAGGATCTAATGCATAATGTGACAATTGTAGTTGATAATACTATATTGTATGGAATTAAAATTTGCTAAGAGAGTAGAACTTAAATGTTCTCACTGAAAGAAAGAAAGAAAGAAAGAAAGAAAGAAAGAAAGAAAGAAAGAAAGAAAGAAAGAAAGAAAGAAAGAAAGAGAGAGAAAGAAAGAAATAAAGGAAAGAAAGAAAGAAAGAATGATAGGGTTAAAAAAATCTAAGCAAACTCTATGTACAGATATGGAAAATTTTTAAGATGTATCTTCGGCTAAAGTAGACATAAAAATATATACATACAGCATGATACTATTTGCATAAGAAAAGGGGGAAAGAGGCATAAATGTACTTGTGTATACATATGCTATCTTTGGAAGGATATATGAGAGACTGGCACCTTTGCCTCTGAAGAGAACAAGGTGGTTTAAGAAATGGAGTGGGATGAAAACTTTTATTAAATATCTATTTGTACCTTTGACTTAAAAGTAATGGCTTATAGAAAATAAATTTTCAATTTTAATATATTTAACATAAATATCATCTTCCTCCAGCAATTCTGTCAGTAACAGTACCTTGTTAGATTCCTTGCTAGCTCTTGATTTGGTCAGCCTCCCCCATGAGAATAAAGCTCAAGAAGGACAATGAGCTTCTCTGTCTTGAGCACCATGGATACCCAGAACCCAGCACTACCTGTCACATAAGTTTAAAGTCCACAATATTTACTGAACAAACAAACTGACTGAGGGCACAGTCTAACACCCAGATATGACTGGAGAGGCCCTGAAAGCACCAAGTCCTCCCAGGCCCATGGCTTACTGCTTTATTTTCCAGGATCTTGATAGGGAGCCCAGTGTGCTTGCAAGGCTGGCTCCAAAATATGTAGAGAGGCTTGTGTGTTCCACGAGGATAGAGGAGAGGGAAAGGGCTTTCTTGAAGCTATGTTTATCAAGCAAGCATAATATCTTCCTTAGATTTCAGTATTTATTGGGATGGAAACTAAAGACCTTAGTGCTGGTATAAAACAAACATTTAAACTCAGGCAATTTCTCCACTGGGGGTAATAACATCATTAACATCTCAGAAATCCCTTGTTTTAAAAATATGGTGTGAGACTGCTGTTCTACTGATGATCAGGGGAAGTGCAGAGATTCAGTTCTGAGGACACATGGTTCCTGCCTACGTTGATCAGCTCTTGCTGGGGTGATAAACAGCCCCAGATCTTCACAGCTTGATATTACAACGTGCATTTCTTGCTCACTGGTTTGTGGATAATCATGGCTCAGCTGGGCTCAGTTCTGGACTGCAGCTGAGAACCAGGTGGTTCCACATACCTCTCATTCCAGGTCAAGTTGCAGAACAGCCACCTGGGCACGCCTTGTGGTGAACGGCAGCTACATAAGAATCAAAATAGGCAGATACACTTACAGCTTAAGTGTGCCATAGATCAAGTTCACTCACCATCCACTGGCCAAAGCAATGGGGCAGAAAAGTCTACTCCTCCCACAAAGCAGGAGGGAGGGGAAAAGTGAAGATTCAATAGAAAGGAAGAGCAGCAGGCCAATTTCTAAGCCCTCAGGGAAAAAAAGAGAGGATCTAGCAATCTGCTCAGAGAGTCTGGGAAATTTCTAGAAGGCATCTGATGCCTATAGTATTATATACTGTTATGAGTTAGGACCTGCTACAGTAATAACCCCGAAATCTCAGGGGTTTATAAGAACTTAGGTTAAATTCTTGGTTAAACTATTTGTCCATGGTGGGTCAATTTTCTCTGCTCAGTGTCATCCATACTCTGGGACCCAGGTAGATGGAACTGTCTCTTACCTGAACATTGCTGATTTTCTGACAGAGGGTAAAGAGACAGATGGTAGATCACCAGCTGGCTCTCAAAGCTACAGCTCAAAAATGACACATATTGTATTCACCTATATTTCACTGACCAGAGCAAGTCACGTAATACCTCTTGAACTTAACAGAGTTATGTAATTTTTCTATAAGAAGGGAATATCAAAAGACTTATGGCCAAGCCTGAAGTCAATGATTAGGTAAATATATGTCTCCCCAGGGAGGGACAGAAAATAACTTGAACAACAATGCATTCTAGCACACCCACTGTAAGCCATGGGAGCTGAAGTAGGATCCTTCATTCAATGATCAGATGATTGGTTTGCCCAAAATCCAGCTACATGAAGTTGTGTAGGCATTCAGGACTATGTTCTAGTTTGTTTTTTAAAACAGCTTCTTAAAGATTGCTGCACTATGGGTGTGATGTCCAATGTCACCTAAAATTTTGTTTACTGATCGGCTTTTAAGATAACTGGCACAGATCTGAAAACATAGGGTTTACCATTGTTAGTTTGAGAGAAGGAGGTCTCTACTCCCAGCCCAGTCATGGGGTGGGATAGAAGGAGAGCTATGTCTACGTTATCACTCTGATTGCCTTTTTTCCAGGATTCCATTGTTATCATGATGTTGGCAGCTCAGGCCCATGCTCCCACATTGTTGTGGACTGACTGGCACTGATGAGGTGGCCCGGAAACAATCCTGCCTTCACAGCCCTAATGCTAAGGCTTCATTACAGAGTTCTTACCTGTGCTTTGCAAGTGCACTCTGAAACACAACCAGCTCTTAAACCGGATTATGCCTGTTACCATGTCTAGGGTGGAGGGCTCCAGGAGGACAGTAAAGGACAAAGACACTAAGAAGTGAGCATGAAATAGGGATAGATGTTATAAATGGAGCAACAATGACAATCACGTTTAGTGCAGCTTCTGAAAATTAAGCTGAAGGGGTCGCAGGGGTATGGGAGGCAGACAGCCAGGCTGAGCCTCAGGAGATAAACACTCAGGAATGGCCTGTGTTTCCCCGGTCAGCCCTTCCATGCCACTGGCACCACCACTCTCCCAGACACCTGGATCCAAAAGACCAGTAAGTTCTGACTTTTCACACCTATCCAGTCGCTTACCAAGTGCTGGCAATTCTATCTCTATGGTCTCTCTATGCCTCTCTTTGTTCTCTCCTCCCCTTCCCACTGCCATGCCCTTCTTCACTGCCACACCCTGGTTACTCCTCCTCCCCTCCAGGCCAGCTGACTGCAACAGGCTCCTAAGGAGGCTTCTGACTTCCAAAATAGGCAACAGATATTGAAACCAAAAAAACCTGTTTTGATGTCAACACTCACTAATTAGGTTCATCTGCATCAAAAAATCATTTAATCTCTGCAAGTCATTTAATCCCTCCATCAATGACATATTTTTTATTTTCCTATTTTGCCTCTCTGCCTCTCTGCAAAATAGGAAAATAAAAAATATGTCATTGATGGAGGCACTGTGAAGGTGAAATGAGACAACGACTATAAAAAGCACTTGGTCAGATAGGAGACACTGTGCAAATGGTGACAATGTTTCACATTATCAGCATCTATCCGATACTCTGAAGCACAGGTCTGAACATGGCACTCTTTTCTGCAGAACTGTTCAAAGATTTCCCAATGATTGCAGACTGAAGTCCAAGTTCTTTGCCAAGATTCTTCACAATCCAGTTTCAACTACTTTTCCAGACTCACTTCTTCTCACACAGCCAAATCAACCATCAAGAGTCAGCTCAATTTTGTTAACCAATGCCACCGTAAAAAATTAATTAATTAATTTAAAAAAGAGTCAGCTCAAAAGGGACCTCTTCCTAAAGCAACTCTGATCTCCCCCAATTAGAAATAATAATCTTTTTTCTCAAGTGCTGGGGCCCTTAACAAGAACTTTCTCCCAAGGACATTTATTTGTCACTTTCTACTTTAGACTGTATCTATTTATAGCTACCACTTATTAAGCTCTGATTTCATATCTAAGTTCTATAGTAAACGCACATCTATTTTTCTAATTAAAATAACAACTCACAAATAGCAATGGAATTAATACCATTTAGATGAGAAAAAAAATGCTATGAAGTAGAAAGCAGGAAATTTAAATACAGGACAAATTTCAAAGTTTACCCCATGATACCTGCTGCCTTCAAGGGCTTTATTCATGGCCTTTGACTTAGGCCCCAAGGAACGTATAAATTCCTTGTTAGTGGATTCAGTCTGATTTATCTTTGGTAACCCTCACAGACCCAGCACAGTAAGCACAGAAGAGGCTCAATGCTTGTAGAACAAATATGTGATCACAGCCAAGTTGACCTCTGCACGCCTCAATCATTAAGCTATAAAGTTAAGAGTATCAAAGAGCCTGGTCACATAATGATTAAAAATCAACTTATTTGTTATAAATGTTTGCTAAGCACTTCTTATGTGCCAGCACTGTTCTCATACAAAGCCTATGAGAGGTACTACCACTTAAGCCTCTTTTATACCTGAAAAAAAAAACTAAGGCACAATTAACTCATACCCAAGGTTAACAAAGCTTTTAAGTGGATGATGAAACTTATACCCAGGCAGTTTGGTTTGAGAACCACTGTTCTCAATCAATATGGAATAATGTCTCTGCACAGATTGGGAACCCAAGAAAATCAGCTGAAAAAAACATTAGAAATGATAACAGACTTTCAGAATGCGGTTTTTAACAGAATTACTATGTAAAAATAGTATTATATATATTACATATACTAATTGGTTTCATCTAATCAATCACTAAATAATGGGATAAAAGATCCCAGACAAAATGGGGGGGGGAAGCCAAGTAAAATATCTAGAAATAAATTTAAGAAATATGCAGAATATGTACACATACTATAAGAAGGCCATTTTTAAAAGTCTTTAATAAATGGAGAAAAATATCATTTTCCCAGCTGAAAGACTCACTAATGGGAAGAGGAGATAAAGGTCTCTTTCTCCAAAATTAATCTCTATACTTGCCATAAAGTCAATTCAATTTCAACAAATAGGCACTTTTATATAGATTGGTGCAACCTTCGGAGGGAAACTTGGGACGATATCTATAAAAATTTTATAAGCGCATCCCTGTTGACAGAGAAATTCTACTTGTAGTTATCTACCCTGCAGAAATGCAAACACATGCTACCAAAGACAGACAAGGAATGTTCATGGCAGTTTTGTTTGTAGTAGTAAGAAAGAGAAAGAGAAAGAGGAGGGGAGGAAAGGTGTAGAAGAAGGAATAATGAACTTCAGAGAAAAAAAATGCCTGGCAACACGGAACAGGTGTTTAGATCATTATACAAGGGGATAATGTGGAGACACTAAAAGAAAAAGGAAGGTTTAAATATACTGAGATTAAAAAAATCTTAGCTAGGTCTCTGCTATGGACTGAATGTTTGTGTTTCCCAAAATTCATATATTAAAATCCCAATCACAAATGTGATAGTATTTGGAGATGGAGTTTTGGGGAGATAATTAGGTCATGCTGGTAGAGCTCTCCTGTTGGAATCAGTGCTCTTATAAGAGGAGACAGGAGAGAGCTTGCGACATCTCTCTTTCTCTGCCAGCAAGAACCCAGGAGAAGAAGGTGGCCATTTGTAAATCAGGAAGAGGGTCTTCACCGGAACCCAACTACACTGGCACCTTGATCTCAGACTTCTAGCCTCCATAACTGTGAGAAATAAACGTTTCAGCTGTTTAAGCTACCCAGCCTATGGTAATTTGTTAACTGAGCAGATTTTTAAAGTCTCTGAAAAATGTAAACTATATCAATGCAATTTGATGAAAAATGTACATAGTATGATCATTTTATTTTTAATATGGAGTATGATTTAGTAAAGGAGAGGTGATGGCATGGAGGATAGAGGTTTCCTGTTCTTCTTTCTACAAATCTGCAAAGAGCACATATTACTTTTACGATCGTTATTAAACCTTCAGTTCAACAAATACTAAGTCTTGTGCCAGGGACTGGGAGGGTTAACATGACAATCAGGGCCCCTACTCTCAAGATTCTTGTTATCAAAGACCCAATAGAAATCCAAATGCATTATTTTGTTTGTTTGGGTGGAGTGAGGAGAGGTTGGTTAACTGACCAGAGTATTGTAAAGATCATCCGGAATCAGTACTAATACAAACTGCCAGGAAATGCTCACTTTGGTGGACATATATTAAAACTGGAAGGATACATCAAAAATTAGGATGGCCCCTCTGCAATGATGACATACATCAACCTTATGTAGTGCTCCGTAAGTTTTTACTGTGATGTTTTTACTGATTGCATTTGACAAAATTCATCAAAATGTACATTTAAATCGTGCATATTGTTGCATGTAAACTATACCTCAATAAAATGATTTTTTTTTTTAAAGCCAGGAAAATGATACTGGGTAATAAGAGAGAATCTGCCTAACTAGATATTAAACCTATTATAAACTTCGGTAATTAAAATTTGGTGCACTGGCACCAAAATATATTGATAAACAGACAGATGCAAACATTCACAAACTGATACAAGTATATAATAATTTAAACCTATCAAAATTGTAGCAATTAAAATCAGGGGTAAAAAATAGACTTAATAGCTATGCGGCAACTAGCTAACTATTAAAGAAAAGTAAATTAGCTCTCCACTTTACAACTTAAACCAGAATAAATTCCACATTAATTAAAAATTAAATGACAGCTTAAAAATGCCTGAAGAAAATAGAGAAGAATATTTTATAAACTTGAAGGCCTTTTACAGCAAGTTCTTTGAGCAGAAACCATAAAGAAAAGGTAGAATAGATTTGACTACATAAAGTTAAACTTATATAGTACAAAGATGAAAAACTGAGAAGAACATTAAGCAAACTGGGAAACACTGTACAACGTATATGACAGAATTACTACTATATCATGTAATACATAAAGAGTGCTTAAAAATCAGGAACAGACAAACTCTAATTGAAAAAGGAGCAACAGAATTAATAGTCAATTCACCCACACAAATGCAAAAGACCAATACACTGAGGAAAAAGTGCTGATTTCCCTTGGGTAATCTGACATGCAAAGATACTATCTTTGTCTGTGTTATTGTGTATGCAGTGAAAAATTTGAGATAATCCAGAAAAATCTCAACAATCTAGAAGATGAAACTTCATTTTCTCCTTTACACTTTTCTGTTTCCTTAATGTTTCATAATAAACTTTTTCTTTTAAAAATGCTATTAACTTTAATAGTGTTAGGTGTTAGACACAGTTTTCCCTCCTCACCTCCCAAAGTACCTGGCGCAGTGCACTCTAGAAATGCACCCCTAAAAAAGCTATTTCCCCATACAAGGTTTAGTTCTCTTGGGGAAATGCACAGAGCGAGCATTTTGTTAATGATCCGCATAGTGATATCACTGCAGCCACCCTGCGGTCCCCCAGGAGAGAGGATGGGATGAGCAGGGGATGCCTGTGTCTCACCCACCCTGCGGAAACTCTAGCCCCCGAACTCCGCGGTCGCAGTACGGCACCGGGGACCCTCGGGCACAGCCAGGAAGAATGCGAGACAAGCCGGCCTGGTCCGGACTATCCCTGGTGCAAAGGGAATGGGAGCGGAAGACCAGAGTCCCGGATCTACAGTGTGCGGCTGACCTTGGGCAGTCCCCGCCGCGCTCCGGCCTCAGTTTCCCCACCAATAGGCCGGGACTAACGGTCTCGATCTCCGCTCTGGCTCCCTTCGGCCGGCCTTTCCCGGGGCTGGAAGGGACGCCTTCCTCTTCCCGGTCGCCCTTCCTCCGACTCGGCCTGCGAGGTCGCCCGCAGAAACCCATCCCTGCAGCAGCGCGTCGTAGGCGTGCCCGGCCGGCGGGAGGGGTGGACGCGCCGCGCATTCTCGCCGCGCGCGGGCGGGCGGCCATTTGGCAATGCGCCCGGGTCCGTGCGGCCGGACCAAGCCGGACAGGAACAGGGGTCTTACCTGGATTCCCACGTGCCCGGCTCGCGCCTTCCTGTCCGCCTCGCGGCGCAGCCAAAGCGGGCGAAGGGTGGGGAAGGCGGCCTCGCCGCGATACCCTCATCCCTATGCTAACGCCGATCCCGTCCGCGCCCGGGGGCGCCCTTCTGCGGTCCCCGAAGTCTTCCAGCAGGACGTGGCGGGCACCCCCGGCCGGGCCACAGCGAAGCCCGCCTGCCCGGAGCGCACGACAGGGGGCGCAGGCGCTCCCTGGCTGCGCCGGCCCCCGCAGCTGCTCTCCCGGTGCAAGCTGCGGCCACCCCTAATCCAGACCCCCTCGATCTGATGTCTCCCCGGGGTGGGCGCTCCGACCACGACGTCAAAGGGGCTGGGCAGATTGTGCGCAAGGGAAACCTACCCGGTGGGGGCGATCAGCTCTGTCCCCTGCGTGCGCCGAGGGCCGCCTCTGGTGTCGCCTAGGCTGGCTGGTTCACCCCCATGGAGGAGCCATTGCTGAACCCTGAAACCCTGGAGAAGCGGGCGCAGCGCGGTTGGGTGCGCACCGAAGCCTCACCTCCGGCGCGGGGTACCCTCGCTCCCGCAGGCCATGTGACCTGCGAGCTGCGGAGCGACCGCAGCCCCCAAAGCCAGCTTGGGAAAAAAGATGGCAAAAGGCGCCAACTTATGGGCGGAGAGGGAAAAGCAGGCTTGGGGAAAAGGAAGTTTAAATGCTGAAAGGATCGGGTCTCTCTGCGCTGTTCACAGCCCCAGCTGACTGTCAAACGTGTTCTCTGCTGGAGGGATTTGCTTTTGCCAGTAATAAAAATAATTTTATATTTTATTCTGCCACCCCCAATTCCCACCGTACCCAGCGTTATACCAAGAGCCTATGAACATTCCTCTAGCTCTCATTTCACTCTTGTGCATTAGAGATTACCATCCCTGGTTTGCAAATGACGAAAGATTTAAGAAGATAATTTGCCAAGTGCAGCCCTTATTCCAAAAACCAGAAATGTAAACACTTATTAAAAAGCAGGTTTGGTCTAACCAGATCATCCAGCCAGGCATGAGATTTAGCCCTATGTTTCTTTCCACTTACCTGTCAGTCTCTGCCAGGGATTTGATAGTTCATTTGAATCCAAAACAGTACCCACCCTCAACCTTTAATTTTGACATATAGATAATATGATGCCTGTTTTATATATGAAAAAAAATAGGTTAGGCCAAAGGAACTATCTTGTCCAAGTGACAACTGGTCAGTCTAGTCTACTAGTTGGCAATGGAGTGGTTATCTGTTAGGCACTGTATAATACTCAGAATTAAAATTATTTTAGTACTCAGAACAATCTTAAATGAAAACTACTATTATTATTTCAAGTTAAAACTGAGGCCCAGAGGGGTTATAAATTTACATAAGGTTACATAGCTAGTAAGTGACAGAGTTCAGATTAAATATATATATATATATATATATATATATATATATATATATATATATATATATATATAAACTCCAAAGCAGTTTTTCCCCACACTGTGCTACTTTCTGCTCCTTCTATTGCTTCTGGATTTTGCTAGAGATTAATAGAGGGTCTAAACTGTATTCAGAGGCTCAGGGCATTATAACAACATCAAGCCCAGGCACTTAGATTACAAAAAAGAAAAAAACAACTGTCATGGCTTACACTACAGGTTTCTTCATGTCCTTACAGCATGATCTTATGGCTTCCTGGTGTTAAACAAGAGAATTCAGCTCAGTTAATTTGGAGCTCTAACTGGCTTTAAAGGATTCATAAATCAGACAGCATCTCATCTAGCAAGCAGATAGATACTCCAAGGGGATGTACAAAATGAAAACTTTTTATTGGAAGAAGGGTGTGGCAGGGGAGTTATTAGTGAGAGAAAGGAAATGGGCTGGCATAAAGAATTAGTTTTAGGCTAGGACATCTTCCCTCCTTTGGCGTAGGGGCTCTGGAGAGGGTGAATATGACAGATTATCCCATTGGTGCTTGACCAGAAAATTTCAGACTAGTTGATTAAGATTATATTCCTGGGAGAGTTTGAAACTGAAATTAAATTAAATATTAAATCTAGTTTCAATATCTTGAGCTTTGGCACAAATGAAGCCACTTTGGGCCTGTGGTTCTCTTTAACATTAGCAAGTTAGCTACAAACAAGTTTATGCAATGAAATGGAATGTAAGTTTCCAGTAGCAATTCACAATATAAAATAACATACTTGCTCATTCATGTTTTATAAACAAAGCTGTCAGTCATCATTGACAGAAAGTCTCCCTGCTTGGGAAAAATTTGTTTCTTACTCACTAAAATATTCATATTAAGTAAAGTTCTCTGAATTTTCTCTTGGCAGAGGCAATAGAAGATACTCTATGGTTAGTGTAAGTCATTTTTGAGGTTCCAGTTTGTTTTGAGAGATTTGGTATTCAGCCTAGCAACTGCCATGACTTCTGACTTCTCCTGAAGATATTAAATTAATTAAACAGGGAGGCCACTGGACTAATGTAGCTCTAATGCCACAGTAGACTAACTTGAACAACCCAACATCTAAGCCTGTAAATGCCTCAAGCTTATGAAATCAAACCACTAAGGGCAACCAATCACAAACAAGCATAGTCAATCAAGTAATTTCTTTCCTTTGTTTCTGCCTTTTCTCTGTAAAAATCTGTCTGCAAACTCCTTTTGTTGGAGTATTCCTAACCACCTTCAGTTTGGTGCTTCCTAATTAGAATAGATTTTTGCTGAAATAAACTTTTAAAAATTTTAATATACCTCAGTTTCTTTTACCAATGCTTGAGAAATAAAGACTTTCCAGACATATAAAAGTTGAGAGAATTGTCCACTACGAGGCCTGCACTACAGGAAATACTGAAAGGGGTCACCTCACCTAAACAAAATGACAAAAAAATATATAATTAGAAGTAAAGTGACTAGCATGCTGATAGAAGCAAAAGAGTGTAACCCTTATTAAGAACAGAGTACTATAAGCTTAAAAATAAGGAGATTTGCTATAGCAAGATAATAATGAACATTCAGCATACATAGGGACAAACTGAGACAACAATGACTGAAAACAGGAGGATTAAAAGATCCATATTCGCAAAGGAGAATGGAAATAAGGCATGCACAGACAAGAGGTGACTATATATATAAGATTCAGAATGGAAGTATATAACATAAAACAAAAAGAACCAGAGGAAAAAATCACAAAAGCCAACCAAAATAAAGAAAACAGAAACACAAGAACAAGGAAGCATTGTAAACACTGAGTTACCAGAAAGCAAAAGATAAAATGGTATCAGAAGACCTCATATTTCAATAATCACCCCAAATGTAAATGGATTTAACTCACCAATAAAAAGGCACAGAGTTGCAGAATGAATCAAAAAACAAAACCCAACCATACAATGCCTCCAGGAGACACATCTCAGTTTCAAAGACAAATATAGACTCAAAGAGAAAAGGTGAAAAATGGAATTTCAAGCAAATGGCATTCAGAGAAAAGCGAGAGTAGTGGTACTAATATCGGACAAAATAGACCTAAAAATAAAAAAGGTAAAGTAAGCTACTGAGGGACACTTCATAATGATAAAAGGAATCATGCACCAATAAGACATAACACTTATTAATATCTATGCTCCCAATCAGGGAGCCTCAAAATATATAAAGCAAAAACTAACAAAACTAAAGAGAAAAAAAGAGCAAAACACTATCATAGTAGGGGACCTAAATACCCCACTATCAGATATGGACAGATCATCCAAACAGAAAATCAATAAAGAAATAACATCCTTAAATGATACATTAGACCAACTGGACATAATTGACATTTATAGAGCCTTTCATCTCAAAACAGCTGCTTATACATTTTTCTCTAGTGCACATGGAACATTCTCAAGGATTGACCACATACTAGGATGCAGAGATAGCCTCAACAAATATGAGGGTTGAAATCATACCAGCCATATTCTCTGATTATAATGCTTTAAAACTAAAGATTAAGTGTAAAAAGAAAGTGGAAAGAACCACAAATACATGGAGTATGAACAACATATTACTGAAGAATAACTGGGTCAGGAAAGAAATAAAAAGAGAGATCAAGAAATACATAGAAACAAATGATAATGATAGTACAACATATCAAAAGTTTTGGGACAGGGCAAAAGCAGTCATAAGAGGAAAGTTCATATCATTACAGGCTTATCTCCACAAACAAGAATGAACTCAAACAACGTACTGCTTCTTCTTAATAAACTAGAAAAGGAAGAATAAATGAAGCTTAAAGTCAGCAGAAGAAAAGAAATCATCAAAATTAGAGCAGAAATAAATTAAATTGAAAACAAACAAACAAACAAACATAAAAATGATAGAAAAAATAAATGCAACGAAGAGCTGATTCTTCAAGAAGATTAATAAAATTGACAAACTCTTGGCTAGACTCACTAAAGAAAAAAGAGAAAGGACACAAAATCAGGGATGAAACAGGAAATTATGACAGACACTGTAGAAATAAAATGGATCATACAAGAATACTATAAAAAAGAATATAACACCAAATTTAATAACCTAGAAGAAATGGACCAGTACTTAGAAAAATACAACTTTCCTAGACTGAATCAAGAAGAACTGGAAAATCTAAATAGACTGATCAGCAGTGTGGAAATTGAAACAATCATCAAAACCAGAAGGCTTCACCAGTGAATTCTACCAAACATTCAAAGATTTAATGCTTATTCTCCTCAAACTCTTCCAAAAAATTCGAAAAGGAGGTAATACTTCCCAACACTTTTTTTTGAGGCCAATATTACTCTGATATTAAAACCTGGTAAAGATAACATACAAAAAAGAAAACTACAGACCAATATCTCTCATGAACACAGATGCAAAAATCCTAAATAAGATACTAGAGAACCAAATACAGAAACATATTAAAAAGATTATACATTATGATCAAGTGGACTTCATCCCAGAGGCACAGGGATAGTTCAACATACACAAATCAATGAATGTGATACACTGCATAAACAAATTAAAAAATAAGAATCATATGATCATATCAGTAGATGCAGGAAAAACCTTCGACAAGGTACAGTACCCATTTATGATCAAAACACTTAACAAAATCAGTATAGAAGGAGAGTACCTTAACATAATAAAGGCCATATGTGATAAACCCTCAGCCAACATTATACTTAATGGTGAGAAACTAAAAACCTTCTCTTTAAGAGCAGAAACAAGGCAAGGCTGTCCATTATCGCCACTTTTATTCAATATAACATTAGAGGTCCTAGCGAGTGCAAATCAGACAAGAGAAAGATATAAAAGGCATCCAAATAGGAAACAAAGAAGTCAAACTGTCACTATTTGTGGATGATACGATTCTCTATATAGAAAACCGTAAATACCCCTAGAACACTACTAGAAACAATAAGCAAATACAGTAAAGTTTCTGGATAGAAAATCTATGTTTAAAAATCTATAACATTCCTATACTCTAATAACGAAGTGTTAGAACAAGAAGTAGAAAAAATAATTCCTTTTGCAATTGCAACAAAAATAATAAAATACCTAGGAATAAATTTAACAAAACATGTGAAAGGACCTATATAAGGAGAACTATAAGACCTTATTAATAGAAATAGAAGAAGTTACAAAGAAATGGAAAGATATTCTGTGTTCATGGATTGGAAGACTCAACATAGTTAAAATGACTTTATTACCTAAAGCATTATACATATTTAATGCAATGCCCATCAAAGTTCCATCAGCATTTTTTAAAGAAATGTAACAAAAAAGTAATCAGTTTTGTATGGAAACACAAAAGACCCCAAATTGCCAAAGCTATCCTGAGAAAAAAGAACAAGGCTGGAGGAATCACTCTGCCTGACTTCAAATTATACTACAAAGCAACAGTAATTAAAATGGCATGGTCTTGGCAGAAAAACAGACACATGGGCCAGTGGAACAGAATTGAGAGCCCAGAAGTAAAGCCATATTTATATGGGCAAATAATTTTTGACAAAAATGCCAAAAACATACAGTGGAGAAAGAAAAGCCTCTTCAATAAACGGTACTGAGAAAACTAGAAAGCCACCTGCAACAGAATTAAACTAGACTGTTGTCTATCACTGCACACCAATATTAACTCAAAATGGATAAAGAACCTGAATGTAAGACCTGAAACAATAAAACACATAGAAGAAAACCTAGGAGCTAAACTCAAGGACCTTGGACTTAAAGAGAATTTTATGAATTTGACCTTAAAGGCAAAGGAAGTAAAATAAAAAATAAATGAATGGGGCTACATCAAACTAAAAGCTTCTGCTCAGCAAAAGAAATTGTCAACAAGGTAAAGAGATAATCATCCAAATGGAAAAATATATTTGCAAGCAACACCTCTAATAAGGGCCTAATGTCTGAAATATACAAAGAACTCACAGAACTCAATAACAACAAAGAAAACAAATGATCCAGTCAAAAAAAGAGCAGAGGACTTGAACAGACACTTCTCCTTAGAGGACATACAAATGGCCAACAAATATATAAAAAAGATGCTCAATATTAGGGGAATGGAAAGCAAAACCACAATGAGATGCCATCTTGCCTGTTAGAATAGCTATAATCAACAAGACAAGTAATAACAAATGTTGGAGAGGATATGTAGAAATAGAAACCTTCATACACTGCTGGGGGGAATGCAAATTGGTAAAGCCACTACAGAAAACCGTATGGAGGTTTCTCAAAAAAATAAGAATTGATATACCATATGATCCAGCAATCCTTCTACTATGCTTTTTGGGGTATTAACCCCAAAGACCTGAAAACTCATATCCAAAAACATATTTGCACACCGATATTCATAGCAGCATTATTCACAGTGGCCAGGACATGGAAGCAACTGAAGTGTCCTATGATAGATGACTGAATAAAGAAGCTCTGGTACATCTGTACAATGGAATATTACTCAGCCACAAGAAGAGATGAAATACTGCCATTTGAAACAACATGGATGGACCTTGAAATAACCATATTAAGTGAAATAAGCCAGACAGAAAAGGTTGAAAATCACATAATATCACTCATATGTGGGATATAAACCTAAAAGGAACAAATGAACAGGACAAACAAACAGACTCATAGACATGGACAATAGACTAGTGGTTACTAGAGGGAAAGGGGGAGGAGAAATTTTTCTAAAAATTAAAAAAAACACAAAGCTTAAAGTTAGACTTTATGCACCTTCTCTTCTGTAAGACTGGGAGGATGTCTTTTAACAAAGGCAATAACGCCCTCTCTTTAAATAACTAGGTTTATACTTGCTACTCAGTTTACATATTAAACTCATTTCATATTTATTTATATGTAAATAGTTGATAAATAAAATATTTGATTTAGGAAATGCAGTGAATGGGAGATGAAGAAGTGGGGACTGAGAGTGGAAACAACTTGTATGTATGTTCTGAACTGGTAGTAAAATTGGTTTTAAATGTTTTTAAATTTCTTATAAAAATGGATGCTACATACATTACTGTAACCTGATTACCTCTTCAGAATACATTGTAAGGTTATTTTATGTTAACAAATATAGCTCTCTATAACAATGTTACTGGTT
The DNA here is from genome assembly GCA_004027375.1 of Macroglossus sobrinus. Lineage (NCBI taxonomy): Eukaryota > Metazoa > Chordata > Mammalia > Chiroptera > Pteropodidae > Macroglossus > Macroglossus sobrinus. The sequence goes on along the minus strand of PVKZ01001509.1, from coordinate 1,295 downwards.
ATATAGAATTCTATATTATAGACACACCATAACACATTTAGATTGATTTTAAAATTGTAAATAAAGCTATGATAAATATTTTTGTATAGTCAAACTTCAACAATCATTTGATTTTATTTTCTTTAGGATACATAATTACAGTTATGTATTTTAATTGCTGGATCATCAGGTATGACTTATATTTTAAACTTTTAGTATAAATTGACAGATTGATTGGCACTCATTTTAAAAGTAGGACAGCCTTCACAAGAATAAAATACAAAACAAGATGCTCAGTACTTCAGATATTTTAGCATTCAGCAATCTAAAACCACAAATCTTTTTGCTATTATTCTAAATGTTAAGGTCACATTTCAAACAAGCTTACATAATTAGGTTTGGTCATCACTCAGTTATAAGTGTCCACACACATAATTATTAATAAAAATAAGTACAAGTGAAAAAGAGAAACTGTATGGTCTTAGAGGAAACAGGCCTTCAAGGTTAATTGAACATTCGAAATGTCAATGGTGTCCAAATGTGCTTCATGGCTTAAATATGTTCAAGAATAGTATCTTTTTCACTACACTTTTGAAATGCCTATTACTCTAGCATCCAGTTACTTTTAAGTCTTTATTCAATTAGAGGCTACAAATGAATCCAGCTTCTAGGCTGGTGCATAAATTGTAATTGAGATTTTAGTTCAATAAGTAAGGCAGAATGACTTAATCCATTGTGAAGTATACATGTTATCGACCAGAACTAAGCTTGGGAGGAATAATAGGGAAGGGGTGTCGCCTAAACTCCCTCCCACCTGATCCAAATAAGATCGTATATCTCCTGCTTTATAAATGTCTTCAACAGAAAATAATAACAATGTCCTGCAGTCAAGATCCAGCAAGCTTCAGATGCGAATGAACTACTCGTAGTAAGTTGATGTAACACATCAACTTAGATTCACAATAGTCAATATGAGAATGTGCAAGGTCAAAGTGCTCCCAGAAATCCTGAGAGCAAGAGAGTAGAGTTGGCTGAGTGCCAGAAGTATCTTGGAGTGGATGCGGGTGGGGGCGGGGCCCAGCTGTGAGGATTTTACAAGAGCTAGGATGCTGGAGGCAGTCAATGCTAATTTCACGCCTCTGGAGGTAACTGTAGCTGTGTTTGTCATCAGTGCATCAGCCTTATTCTTCCTCAGAGGTGGGGAAGGGGTGCCGATAAGGCAAGATTCCAAATACTCATGGCTTCCCAGCCATATACTACTGCTACCCGACCTCCTTTTAACTGGATCTTGCCACATGCCTCAGGCACCAGAAATT
>PVKZ01001508.1:0-377929 GCA_004027375.1 Macroglossus sobrinus | reverse complement strand
AGGTGGATCTTCTCCAGTATGGATGACAACAGCCCCTCTTGATGGTCCATAAAGGTCCTGGCCCAACCAACCTTATAAAAGAAATCTGATAGTAGCACTAAAAGTTATTATTCCTTCTATTATATTTTCTTATTTCAAGATAGTAATGAACATATTCACTTACACAGATACCAGAGCTAGCCAAGAAAGAGGACGTTTTTCTATCAAATACCCCCAGGACTCTATGTATGCACCCAGAATAGATTCCAGTACTTCTTCATTTGAAGGGTTTTTCTTCCTCCCCTTACCATTCCCATGATCAGCAGTGAAATTTCATACATTTTTATCATCTCGTATCTGGACTATGGTGGTAACTTCCTAACTGGTGTTCCAATTACCAGTGGCCTCTCCTATCCCCTCCCCAACTCTGACCCATCCTGCACACAAATCAACCACATCGTTTTCCTTTCATCCTGTCATTCTTGTGGTCTTGACAGGCTTTGGTGTCTTCCAGGGGTGGATGGAGTAATATGCAAAAACCTCAATTTAGCAATCAGGGATCCTCTCCATGAATGGGACTCACCCCAACTGCTAGACTATATTTTCCATCACTCCCCTTCCCACACTTTGCAATCCAGACAGGTCAACCTGCTCTCTGGAGCAGGATTCTCACCTCCATGCCTTTCTTCCCACCACTCTTTCTTCCTCCAATGCCCTCTGTCTTTTTATCCCATCCTTCAAGCCAAGCTTATTTGAGCATCCTTCCTCTGTAAAACTTTCTCTGAGCATCGTCACCTGCAGAAGCTCTTCCCCTGCTGGGAAGGGTCTGGCCATGATCAGAGGTCCCTGGTATTGTTGGTATCTTTTTGTTTCCATACATCTTGTCATTCCAAATAGATCACAAACTCAAGGACAAAGATGTGTCTTTTTTTCTGCTTAAAACACAACTTTATTGATGACAAAAATAAAATCTCAAATGTATAAACATGAGTCCACACAAAGGACCAAAGACTACCTTAATTATGAAGAATCAGTTTAGTGTCTGCTCATGAAGCATACTAAAGATATCTCAATCCAGACAATGTAAAAATCAACACATGTAATTTCAGTACAAGTTTGAATTCATTTGGTGTTCATAAAATAATCCAGCTCTCAACCATCATAAGTAACATCAGTCTCAAAGTTATAATGCAATTTACAGAGTGTATTACCCCCAGGTTGTAAAACCAAAATATTACTCAGCTTTGTTTGGAAACATACAACTAATCAGAGTTTACTTAATAATAGTTCAACTCTTTCTTTCACCTCAGGGTCATTGTATTCTGCTGCTAAGACTCGAAGTTTCTTGGCACATGCTTTAGGTCGTTGGAATATGAAATAAAGGGAATTTTTACTGAACTTATCCTGGGTAAATACTTTTGCTCTTCTTTTAAAATGGTAATTTATATTTTCAAATAGTGAAAGAGCATTAAGAATATTCTCTTTTGTCTCTTTCTTGCTAAAGATATTAATCAGTGATATTGGTGCATTAGCTATGAGCAAGTCTTTTGTCATAGACGGATTTTTAGAGAAATTCAAAAGCATTCCCAAAATATGATCTTTAGTTTCTCCACTTCCCATAGTTAACAAACGAAGAAATTCTGAAATATAGTTTGTAACCATATGCTGATATTCACTAATAATAGTTAAGTGCTTTATCAATCTTAGTCCAGCCAGCTGTACATTTGAATTCAGAGGGTAGGTAACAGTGTCTTCACATACTTGGTTTAAGTATGTTTTAACCTTCCTATGATTTTCAGCAGCCACTGAGATGTTATTTAGTGCATTTAAAGCCTTTTGCCTAACACTGGGGTGGGGATTATTGAGCAAGCTTTCAATAATTGAGATTCTACCTGCATTGCGAATGACTTCATGGGAAAATGAATAATCAGGACTGTTATATAATGCATTATTGGCTATTTCATGAATAGAAGGATCTTCAGTCATCTCAATCATGCAAATGAGTTTCTCAAGCTCTCGTGGATCCATATTAGCTTTGTGTTTACAACGGCAGGTCCAGGGTTGAGTTTTCTCCTCAGACCTGATCTGCTTGCTGAGCTCATCTTCAGGTAGTAAGCAGGACTCATTTTGGTATGGAAATTTCATTTCCGTCCAGATCATGGCTCCTGCCCACGACCCCATTCCTGCCCCAGGAACCATGGACGGATATGTGCCTCTTGAATCAGATGACTTTTTGGCTTTAGTCTCAGGTGCAGATTTGTCTTCACTTCTGTTTTCATTAGCATCCCAGAAACAAGACTTTACATTGACTCCATCAGCAGCCTCAAGTTTATCCTTGGTGCTAGTCTTGTCTCGAGCCCTACACTCAAAACTGACATTTTTCTCACTCTTGGATCTGTATTCATTACTGTTCTCATTCTCAGCCCAAAACAAGGACCTTAAACTGATCTCTTCAATATCAGGGCTGGACACTCTACTCAGCTTATCCTCATCTATATCTTCAGCCAAAGTCCAGGACCCCATGCCAGGCTCTTCCCGTACCCCAAGTCTAGACCCTGTAGTGGTTACATCTCCATCCCAGAGCCAAGTTTCTTTCCTGGCCTCAGCTCCAGCCTCAGCCCCTACACAGGAATCCATAAAGGCCTCCTCTTCAGATCTGATCCAGGACCCAATTATGGCCTTGTCCTCAGCCCCAAAATTGGAACTAATGATGCCCTCTTCCTCAGCCCCTGATCTGGATTCAATACTGAGTTCATTTTTAGCTCCAGGCATGGACACAATACCAGCCTTTTTCCCTCTCCAGAGCCAGTACTCTGTATTAGTCTCACTCTCAACCTCAAACCAGTATCCTTCATTGGCTTTCATCTCAGCACTGACCTGGGACCTTCCATTGGCTTGGTCCTGAGTCCTAGCCCAAGACCCTCCGCTTATCTGGTTGTCAGGCACCAGCCTAGACCCAGCCCAGGATTTTCCACTCTCTTGATCCCAAGCACCAGCCTGGGAGCTTCTTCCACTGACCTGATCCTCAAATCCAGATTTGAAACAGCTACTTGACTGATCCCCAGTCCCAACCCAGGACTTTCCACTGGCCTGACACCCAGTGCTAGCCCAGGACCCACCACCGAACTGGTCTGTGGACTCTGGACTATATCCTCCAATGGCCTGGCTACCAACCTCACCCCAAAACACTCTTGCATTGGCCTGACTTCCATTGCAAGCACAGAACCATACATTAGATTGATCTTCAGGCCCCAGCACAGACCCTCCACTGGCCTGGTCCTCAGTGATAGCCAAAGAATCTCCAATGGATTGGTCTCTGGGCCCTACCCTAGATTCTTCACCAGCCTGACCCCCATTGTCAAGCTGGGACCCTTTTCTACTGGCCTGATCCTCAAATCTAGGCTTTGTCTTACCACCAACCTGATCCCCAGATCTAGGCCAGGACCCTCCTTTGGCCTTGTCCACAGTTTCAACCAAGAATCCTCCACTAGCTTGGTCCCCAAAGTCAGGCCAGGATCTATCACTAGACTGGTCCTCAGGCCCCAACCTGGATTCTCCACCAGCCTGACTACCAACCCCAGCCAAAGACCCTTCTTCACTGACCTGATCCTCAGATATAGGCTTGGACCTACCACCAGACTGATCACTAGTCCCAACCCAGGACCCCTCAATAGCCTGGTCCACAGCCCCAACCAAGATTCTTTCACTGGCTTGGTTCCCAGCCCTAGCCCAAGACCCACCACTGCACTTGTCCACAGACCCCAGGCCAGACATTCCATTTGCTTTGTCTGTAGTGTCAACCCAGGATCTTCCATTAGACTGGCCCTCAAGACCCAGCCTAGATCCTCCACTACCTTGGCCACCAGCCCCAGCCCAGGACACATTTTCAATGACCTGATGATCAAATCTAAGATTGGATCCATCACCAAGTGGATCATCAGTCCCAATCTGGGACTCTCTGCTAGCCTGATCCAGAGCCACAGCCCAGTACTCAGTACTAGCCTCATTCCCAGTGTTAGCTTCAGCCCAGGACCCTCCATTAGTCTGCTTACCAGCCACATCTAGAGATCGTCCACTGGTCTTTTCTTCAGCCTCAGCCCAGCAACCTTCATTGGCATGGCTCTCAGCCACAGTCCAAGACCCTACAATGACCTCTTTCTCAGCCTGGGACACTCCACTGGTCTGACCCCCAGACCAGAAACCCTCACTGGCCTGACCTCCAGTCCAGGATTTTCCAATAGTCTGGTTCCTAGTGCCAGCCCAAGACCCTCTACTGACCTTGTTTTCAGCCCCAGTCCAGGACCCTCCACTGGCCTTGTCCTCAGCCCAGAGCTCTGCACTGGCCTGGTCCCCAGCTCCAGCCCAGGATCCAATATCAACCTCATTCTCAGCCCCAGGCCAAGACCTAATACCAGACTTATCACTAGGCCTACTCCAGGACTCAATACTGGCTTCAATCTCATCCTCAACCCAGGACATGCTATTCTCCCAATATCCATCCCTGGCCTGAAACCTAAATTTGATCCATCGCTCAGAAGCAATCCAATCTTCAAAACCAATTCCCCTCCAGTGATAGTCAGAAACTTTAGGCTGAGTCTTTCCACAGGTCTGAGTGCCTGCCCCAACCTCACTCTCAGAAATGGGAATGACCTTAGCCTTGAGATTTTCACAGACATCAACTTTCTCTGTGGCTTCCACTTCAGACTTGGGTACAGACTTGTCTGTTGCACCAAACAAGGTCTTACTCTGGGAATAGGCCATGGACTGAGGCTGGCAAAAGCCCATTTTATCTATCCTTGCCTCTACCTTAGACTCAGCATTGGGATTGCCCCTGACCTTACTCCTGGCACCAAGTAAGGCCTCACTCTGGGAACTGTCCAAAACTTGGGGCTGAGCAGAGTCTGTTGTATCTGCTTCAGCCTCTGACTTGGACAAAGCATTGGGATTGTCCCTGACCTTATTCCTGGCACTAAGCAAGGCTTCACCTTGGGAATCAGACACAGCCTGGGGCTGTGCAGAGCCTGTTGCATCTGCTCTGTCTTCTGCCTTACACACAGCATTGGGATTGTCTCTGAACTTATTCCTGGAACCAAGTAAGGCCTCACACTGAGAACTGGTCATAGCCTGGGACTGAAAAGAACTGATTGTATCTGGCTCAGCCCTTGCCTTAGACACAGCATTGAGATTGCCCTTGACCTTATTTTTGGTATCAGGCAAGGCCTCACCCTGAAAATTGACCACAGCCTGAGGCTGGGCAGAGACCATTACATCTGGCCTAACCTCAAACTTAGACACAGTATTGGGATTGCCCTTGACCTTATTCCTGACACCAAGCAAGGTTTCACCTTGGGAATCAGACACAGTCTGAGGCTGTGCAGAGCCTGTTGCATCTGCCCTGGCCTCTGTCTTGGACATAGCCTTGGGATTGTCCTTGACCTTATTCCTGGCACCAGGCAAGGCCTTGCCCTGAGAACTGATTATAGCTTGGGATGGAAAAGGACCCATTGTATCTAGCACAGTTCTTGCTTTAGACACAGTATTGGCCTTGTTCCTGGTCCCAGGCAAGCCTTCACCTTGGCAATTAGACATAGCCTGGGGTTGGGTAGAACCCATCACATCTGGCCTGGCCTCTCCCTTAGAAACAGCATTGAGATTGCCCTTGACCTTATTCTTGGTATCAGGCAAGGCCTCATCCTGAGAACTGGCCATAACCTGAGGCTGGGCAGAGACTGTTGCATCTGGCCCAGTCTCAGACTTAGACAAAGCATTGGGATTGCCCTTGACCTTTTTCCTGATACCAGGCAAAGTTTCACCTTGGGAATTGACCACAGCCTGAGGCTGGGAAGAGCCCATTATATCTGCTCCAGTCTCTGCCTTAGACACAGCAATGAGATTGCCTCGGACCTTTTTCTGGGCACCAGACAAGGATTCATTCTGGGCACTGGTCATAGCCTGAGGCTGATCATAGGCCCTCAGTTCTGCTTTAGCCACCACCCTAGAAATAGCATTAGGATCGCCTCTGGCATCAACCCTGGAATCACACAAAGCATCAGCTTGGGTCTTGGCCCCAGCCTGAGGCTGTGCACAAGTTTTCACATCTGTCCCAAAATCTGCCTTATATTTTCCTTTGGCTTTGCCCCTAGCCTTACCTCTAGTACTAGATAAGACCTCAACCTGGCTCTTGGCAGAAGCCTTAGACTGTGCCTTTGTGTCTGTCCCAGCCCCTTCCTTAGCCATGGTGTTGGCATTGCCCTTAGCCTTAATCCTGCAATCAGGCAATACATCAGTCTGGACACTGGCCATTGTATAGGACAACATGTCTGTCCCTGCCCCCACTTTAGACATGCCATTGGGATTATCTCTGGTTTTAACCCTGGAATCAGGCAAAGGCTCAACCTGAGAATTGACCCTCAAGTTTGCCCTGCTCCCTGTTTTAGATGTGACATTGGGGTTGTCTCTACCCTTAACTCTGGCATCAGGCATAGTCTCAGGCTGAGCAACAGCCTTCATGTCAGCTCCAGTCATTGCCCTAGATGTCGAGACATTGGTATTTCCCTTGTCATTAACCCTGGCACCAGAAGTTGCCTCAGAGTGTTGCTTGGCTACAGTCTGAGGATGTGTAGAAGTTCTTATATCTGTCCCCACCCCTGCCTTACAGATGGCATTGGTATGACCCCCAGAATCAATTCTTTCCTCAGACATGATCTCAGCCTGGGCCTTGGTTACAATCTGAGGCTGGGCAAAATCCCTTATGTCTGCCTCAGACACTGCCCTAGACACAGTTTTATGATTTCCCTTGGATTCAACCCCAGCATGAGACATGTCAGTAACCTGGATCTTGCCCACAGTCTGAGACAGTGCACAAGACCTCATATCCACTCCAGCTTCTGCCCTGAACGTGGTAATAAGATTTCCCTTAGCATCAATTATAGCATGAGGCCTGGCCTCAGACTGAGTCTTGGCCACACTCACAGTCTCTTCCAGGGTTTTTGCTTTGGTCTCTGACACAATTTTAGTCTTGTTTATGTCACTCATCTTGGCTACTTCTTTGGTCACTGCCAAGGCCTCATTCTGTGTCACCAGTGCTCTGTTCATCTCTAGCTCTTGTTCAGTCGATATACAAGCTTCTACTTTGGTCTGAGTCATTGCCTCTTTCTTGGTCCCTGCCCTGGCAACCAGTCTCCAAGCTTTAGCCTTGGTCTGGGTCACTGCCTCTTTTTTGACAACTTTGCAAGCCTCAGAGTCAGTTTGAGTCACTGCCTCTTTCATGGTCACTTGCTTGGCTTTGACTTTGACTTTAGCCAGAGTCACTGCTTCTGTCACAACCACTGTTTTGACCTCAGATTGGGCCTCTGCCTCTGCCCCAGCCATTGCCTTGGCCTGAGAGCTAGCTTTGAGTCTGGCTCTAGCAGTGGCCTTACTCTCTACTTCAGCACCAGTCCCACTTGTTCCAGTTTCTTCTCCAGGCTTGGCCTTGGGTCTAGTCTCAATTTCTGTCCCAGCCATGGTTTCACTGATGGCCAAGGTCTGGTTCTGTAGCCCAGTCATGGTCTCCATCTTGACTCTAGACCCATTGTTGGCAGGTCTCCTCACACTCTGTACTCTTCTCTTGGTTAATCTATAAATATAGTAGCAGGTACCAGCCCAGATCATCAGTCCTGCAGTCACCCAGCCTACTTCCTGAATGCGACCCATGTAATCACCCCTGTTGGAAGCACAAACAAGGTACAGGAGGGTTCAGTTGGGCTGGAGAAAGAGGGTGTTAGGTCTGGATGTAAGCTTGTGAGGGTGCTGGTCTTCAGCCACTCAAGGTCACTACAGCTGCCACTGGAGGTGGACCTAAAAGTGGAGGAAGGAAATAGACTAAAATTTCTCTTCTAATTCTGTGCACCATGCAGATAGATATGCAGAAGGACCAGGAAAGTATAAAAATGTTGTGCTTGGTGGGAGAAGAAGATCATTAACAAACTCTCTCTATATCCATTTTATTTTATCTCCTCCCCATTTTCCTTAGTATCCAATCATTTTCTCCCAAGATACTTCCATACACATTTCCTTACACTAAATGAGTAGCAGAAAAGATGGTGGGGGAGGGGGATGACTATGAACGAGAGAGACTGAGAAGCCCTCAGATCTTGATTTTTACTGGATCTTCTCTGGCCACCATTCCCACAGGTCCCCACCCTTGTACCAACCTGTATTGATCCAAGGTGATTCCTGCCTCTTTCTTTTTCTTGATTGATGATACACATTAGAGCAGATCTATAAACTCATGAGATCTATAGACCTAGAGACAGACAGACAGACAGACAGATAGAAGAACAGGTAGAAGTGGAGATTTTGCTCTTGATATGCCAGGCATATTATTAGTAAACTACAGCTTCTTCATCCTCAGTTCACCCCACTCCCTGTACCAAAATAAAGATGAGAGTGTGGAGTAAGTGAAAGGGATGGTGGGAAAGGTGATTGGGAAAGGAAAAGGTTAAAGATCCTCCAGAATAGACAGTGGTCCTATTGGATACACACTGGCCTCCACCAACTCACCCTAGAAGTCTACCCAGGCAGTCTCATCTTCTTACCAGTTTATACTGATCAGAGGCAATTTCCTCCTTGTTTTTTTGCTTACAGTCATCTCAAGCCCTGCAGCAGGCATGCAGGCAGATCTATATAAAAGTAGAAAAACAGGAGATAATAGAGACTGAGTCCTTCATAGAATAGACAAGCACCCTGATCCCTGACTCCAATACTTGCTTTGCCAGAGTCAAGGTAATTTGCTACTGTGTCCCATCTCATGGTTCCTCCCACTTCTCTTTTCAGTCACACTCCAGCCAACTCTTACCCCAATATCCCTACTGTTTCCTGCACTGAAATCAGTATGGGGTGTGGCAACACTGAGGAAATCTGGCAGAGTGTAGAAAAGATAGAAATACCCTCTACTGAGACCCTCTCAAGTCTCAGACACCTTCTGTTCTCACTTCCCTTTGTCATCCCCTGGCACTGCTTATCTTCACACCAACCTCTATGATTCCAAGCCAGTCTCCCCCTTTCCCTTGCTTCTAGTGGTAAACAGTCCTAGTATAGGTGTATGGGAAGACCAAGGAACAGAGAAAAAGGGGAAGGTGAATGTTGAGTGCTTCTGACATCTCACCATCTGATACACTGGTCGCAATACCTGCTTTACTGGATTTAGAGACTCATTCTCTGGCAGGTAGAACCTGAGACTTCCCCAGTACTGAAATAGGCAAGATGGAAAAGGGAGGCAGGGAAAATAAATGTGTAGTGACACAGGCAAAATATTTTAAAACCACCTGTAGTATTCTAGGGCTTCTCCCCATAATCCATAATTTATTTTGCCAAGATGTTCATACTGGTAGGATATCTGAAAAGCTATAGGATGGAGAGAGAAATGGAGCCTCACAGTTCCAATACTGTAGAGCAAGAGTCCCCAGTTCTCGGGGCTGTGGACTTGTACAGGTCCATGGCCTTTTAGGAACCTGGCCTCACAGCAGTAGGTTAGCAGCCAGGGGGCAAAGATTCATCTGTATTTGCAGCCGTTCTCCAGCACTAGCATCACTACCTCAGCCCTACCTCAGATCATCTGGCATTAGATTCTCATAGGAGCACTGGCCCCTGGTGCCAAAAAGGTTGGTGACCACTGCTCTAGAATCATAGTCTATTACCATCTATTTCTCCTTAAATTCATTTGTAGGAGTCTCCAGCAGTAGAAGAGAAAAGGTGTGGGAGAAGATTTTGCTTCTGCAAAATCACTATCCCTCCCCCACAAAGGTCCCCTCTCTAAAAAAATAAAAAATAATGTTCTTTAATACAATTTGTATCTTCTCAATATTATCTAAAATGCAAATAAAAACACCCATAGAAAAGTTTGCTATCTTTATTGGTTTTCAACATACAATTTAAGTTTAAAATCCTAAGCTTGGTAAGCAAACACAGTTTAGGGAAAGTCACCTAGCTAGCCCCACCCCATATCCCAACCAGAGAATGGTGCCTAAGTTCCTGTCATAATAGAATGCACATAGAACTTGGGTGCTTTACAGGCAGTGCCTATGCGTGCATAAACCTCCACAGATCTTGTGCAGTTTTCTCTTTGCCTGCTCCTCTCGACTCCCCACAAATTGTGCCACACCATGAGTAAAGACACTGAGGGCTTGGACCCAGAATACAGATCCCAATACTAGCCTGTCTGGATTCAAGAACCCAGTTATCAGAACATCCTTTTCAATATTCTGTTATGTCACCCCCACCAATTCTGCCGTCCAGTCACTAAGACCCACCATTTTCTCTGCGAACGCCACTGTGGCGTGTCCCTTCCACTGAAATAAGCAGGAAGCTGAGCGGACGTATGCAGTCAGTGATTAGAGTCAGGGAGGAAGGGACGTCGCAATCTTTGTATTTTCCTCTTGGGACACTCCCCCACTAGCCGCCCTGTGAAAATGCCCGGTTCCCCTGCACTAGACAGGGGGAGGGGAGCTTGGGATAATCAGAGCAAAGGCTCCTGGAACTTGAGCCCGCTTTGTCCCTTACTCCCGGACCCGCTACCAGGGTTGGCGGGCGGCTGCCATCCCAGTTTCCGAGCGGCCCCGGGCCCTTACCTGCTCGGCTTTCCCCGGGCCCGATGCCAGCCCGCCGTGCGCAGGGCAGCGGGGAGCTGGTACCCAGACAGGAGTGACGACTGCACCGAAGGCTGCGTCGCTCTGCAGCTCTGGGTCACGTGAGGGCCTCGCGTCACCAACGAGCTCGCCTTCACTCCCACCCACGGACTGGAGGGGAATTCGACAGGACCTTCTATCCATCCCTCACGCAGAACTCCCCCTTCATATGTCTCTGTGCTGGGCCTCAGCATACACCTCTTTTTCACTCAGCACTGTCTTCTCCAGCTGGAGGGCCCACAAGTGACCTCACCGTCCTGCAGTTGGGGTATGCTCTTCTCTGGTTACCAAAGAAGTCTACATCTTCTACTTACACCCAAGCCTTGGCTCCGATCTTTTCTGAAGCTTTTTTGAGAAATCTCTTTCTTACTCTGTAAGACCAATGCTCCCCATCCGGTACCTTGCTGCTAGGGAAGCAGAGAGTGCAAGGAGAAGCTTAACTTTATTTTTATGTAATTTCTTCCTTTTAATGTTACTTTCACTGTTTTTGAAGCCGAAAATTCAGCCATTTTCAATTTGACATTAAAAATGAGATTGTAAAAATAACAAGATTCATTCATTTACATTATTTTTGTGCCATATTAAAAAATGTTATCTGGTTGCTATAAACGATTTCACAGCTTTCAAAATAGACTAGTAATCACTAACATTTTAAATACAAAACTTTCATAAACCAACACATTTTCAATATGATTTATAAATTAATCTTTGGAAAGACATTCCGTTTTCTAATCTTGACAATTTTCCAAAGGTGCTTTCAAACTTTTGAAGTGCTGGCTGAATTTATGATCTTGTGTCGAGTGTCTGAGAATTTCTTCATGGATGACTCCTGGATGATTGAATGAAGACCCAGCTCCTGATGAACCCAGTACCTGAAACTAGTGACTTCCCAGATTAACCTGTAATCCATTCAAAGAGTTTGATTAGGATTTTACATAAGCATGTGATCAAATCTTTCTCAATACACGTTGGAAAGAATCAACTGCTATTCTACTGATGGAAATGAGGCTTAGCATTGGACTTTTCATTTAATCATTACGCTGGTGCGATATCTTCAGTATCTGTCATTTGTGTGCTATGTCACCCTAGCAGTGGCTAGTGTTCAACATCTTCCAGTGGAGATAATGGTGAGGGTCTGTGTGTGTCTGTAAATCACTACAACACTCCTGAGATCCATTTTCCCTCACAAAAGCAGTTTACAGGATCTCAAGCAGTCGCCAGAAGAAAAAGGCTTTTTTATTCCCTGCCTTCTGTTACAATTTCACTGTATCACCCATACAAGCCCCTCAGAATAATTCCAGAACTCAGGGACAAAGTATGCAGAAGTTAGTCCCTGACATCCAGCTGTTCCCACTGGGGAGTCATACTCTAAATATAGACACTTCAGGCAGCTTCTTTCTTTGATTGTTGAAATATGACACCCCAGCAGGAATTTCCTCAAGTGAAAGGCTCTGTGGAGCCAGGGGAGGACCCTCTAGGAGGTGAGCCAGGGTACCCAGAGTGCTGCAGAACCTTACTAATGGCTTTTCAGAACTCAACTGCTCGTGACTAACTTATGTTCTCTGCCAAAGGGAAAGATTCAGAAATTGATTACACAAACATTTAAAACTTTAGTAAAGTAAAAAACGAACAAAAAGCAAACTCCATAAATATAGTATGCCAAACAACTAATTTGTAATACTCTAAAAACTCTTATGCATTATTAATAAATAATAATCCAATAGAAAAATATGCCAAAGACATGAATGGATTTGTTGACAGAAAAGAAATACACCATATGAAAAGATGCCTAATTGAAAGAAAAGCAAATCAAACAACTATGTTTTACCCTGTTTTAAATATGAGTTTGTTAAAATTTAGAAATTTGATAATATTGTTGACTGGTTCATGGAGAAATGAGTACTCCCACACTTTGTTGGAGGGAGATACTCTAATAGAATCTTTTTTAAGAGGGCAATTTGGAAAAATCTATTAAATTATAAATATAATATCTCACAAATTTTTTAACCCAGCAATTTCATTCCTAAGACTTTAACCAGCCTATATACATGCACGATTTCACAAATATATAGATAGATATAGATATAGATATATAGATATAGATAGATATAGATATATACACACCCACATACATACATACATACATACATACATATATACATACATACATACCAGGATATCTATTGCAGTGCTTATAAAGATTTTTTTTAAAAAACTGAAGACCATAAAATATCCATCAATAAGGGAAAGATTAAATACATTATGTTAAATTTATACAATATAGTTGATTGTAAAAAGATTTAGCTCAGTGTATCCTGATAGAAAGATATTTAGGGTATTTTATTGTTTGATGTTTATTTTCTGTAACTGCACACAATTTCCATGAGAATATATTCTAGTATAAGATTTGAACTCAGAAAAAAGACTAATACAGTAGTCCCCTCTTATTGGAGGGGGATACATTTCAAGACTCTCAGTGGATGCCTAAAACCTCAAATAACACCAAACCCTGTAGATACTATTTTTTTCCTATACATACCCATGATGAAGTTTAATTTATAAATTAGGCACAGTAAGAAATGAACAACAACAATAATAAATTAAGACAATTATAACAATATACTGTAACATAAGTTACATGAATGAGACCATTATTAAGTAAAATAAGAATTATTTGAACACAAGCACTGTACTATCAGGACACTATGATAACCTAGAGAGCTACTAAATGACTAACAAGCAGGGAGTATATACAACTTGGATATGCTGGACAAAAAGATGATTCATGTCCTGGGCAGGATGGAGCCAAAGATTCATCACAATACTCAGAACGGCGTGCAATTTAAAACGTATGAATTCTTTATATCTGGAATTTTCTATTCAATATTTTCAGATTCTGGTTGACTGCAAGTAGCTAAAACTGTAGAAATCTAAACTGAGGATAAGGGGGACTACCATATGTATATATACTGTTTGGTACTATTTGTGGCTTCAGGCATCCACTGGAAGTCTTGGAATGTGTCTCCCACAAATAAGGGAGAACTACTATGTGTTTACTGCCTCAATAGAACATTTTTTTACACATAGAACATTTTTTATGGTGACATTGTATGTTCACCACCCATAGTTAGATTTCTTTCTGCCACCACATATTTGACCCCTTTTACCCCATCTACCTCCCCCCTCTCATCTACTCTCTGGTAACTACTAGTCTATTGTCCATGTCTATGAGTCTCTGTTCATCCTGTTTATTTGTTGCTTTTAGGTTTATATCCCACCTATAAATATCATGTGGTTTTCAACTTTTTCTACTTGGATTATTTTGCTTAGTATGATTACCTCAATGCCCATCCATATTGCTACAAATGGCAGTATTTCATCTCTTTTTATGGCTGAGTAATATTATATCATTTGTATGCACCACCACTTCTTTAGCCAATCATCTATTGTAGGACACTTTGTCTATTTCCATGTCCTGACCACTGTGAATAATGCCTTTATGAACATCGGTGTGCAAATATCTTTTTAGATATGTGTTTTCAAGTCTTTGGGGTAAATACCCAGTGGTGGGATTACTGGATCTTATGGTAGATCAATTCTTAGTTTTTTGAGGAACCTCCATACTGTTTCCCATAGTGACTGTACCACTTTGCAGTCCCACCAGCAGTGGCTTTTTAGCAAGTTTTGGTGTCTGGGAGGACAAATTCTTCATTGTATTACCTTTTCAACCTACTTTTGGATTTGCTTGGGTATTCTAAGTTTCATTTTTTAAAAATCCTGTTGGATTTTTATTAGAATTGCATTGTATTTATAAATTAACCTGGGAAATAATTAAAATCATAGTAATAAATTATTTTTATCCAAGGTCATATAGTATTTTTTACATTTATTTATATCTTTTTTGTGACCTTTAGTAAAATTGTAATTTTCTTTAAGTAGATTTTACATATTTCTTATTAGCTGTATTCCCAGATGCTTCACAATTTTTGTTAACATTGTAAATGGTGTTTTTTGCAGATGGTATTCTTTCTTTGTTTTTTAGGAAAGTAATTTTAGTTTTTATAAAATCATGCATACTCATCATAACAAAGTAATGCAATGCAGTAAAATACAAAGAAGAAAGATAAAATATTTCTCAGATTCCATCACATTCCATGAAATAACCATCAAACTTTCAAACAAGAATGAAACTTCCTGGAACATTATTTGTTCTTTAGATCTGAACACTTCATTCTTTCTTAAGAATATATAGTCCTGGGGCAGTACTTGTTAGAGAGAAGCAGTATGCCAGACTCATCAGGCTTCTTGATAATATGTACCTACCTCTCTCCTCCTCTCTGCAACTGCTGCTGTGATGCTGATTATACTAACAAATGAACCACAGGAAAATGCTGACTCTCCAGTCATCCATGGGTTAACATTTTTTTTATTTAAAAAGCACTTCCACATATATGAACCTCTTAAAAATCCTCTGAGAGGATCTTTAAAAACATGATGAAGTGAGAGATGTCCCCAGATCTCTACTCTTGAAACAACAATAAGCTGAACATCTAAAACTCAACAAGAACAAAAACCCAAACGGCACTCCAGCATATCTGAGCTTGGGATCTGTGCATAAGAGCTACCACAGGTCAGAACCCTGGGTGTCAAGTGGTGGTCCGGAAGAAATAAAGAAGCTCCCTCTCACAGCCACCAGAGCTACCTGTAGGAGGACAGGTTGGGGAGAAGGAGCGGTGAGTTTCTGCGGAGAGTTCCCCGAATAGCTCTGCCTGGGAAAGCTGTGAGCTCCCTGGGGCTGGCTGGTTGCAGGAACCAGTGGTCAGGGAAGAAAGCAGAGAAGCTGGATGAAACCACAGAAAAATAACAGTTGTTTTTTACCAGCTACAGTTGCAAAACTGAGGCTGAGCCATAGCCTTCAACTCCCAATGCAGAGGGTCGCTCCCTCCATATGCTCTAAGACCAATCACTATGGAGCCCCAGGGGAATCTGAGCAAATATTGCCAAGCCTGTCAATGAAACTGACAGGGGCTGAAACTGAGGGTACCGAGCATGATTAAATATCAAAAATAAAAAGGCAATTTTAGGGCTTTATATAAAGCAAGGGTGCAAGAGGCTTAGATGCTACCTACTGGAATCCAAAGAAAAGCGTCTTCTTTGCAAAATGCTAAAGAGAGCTTTATATAATAAATCTTCTTTCTAGAAAATCAACAGAATACATTTCCATTAATACCCAGGTGGAGAAATAGTCCATTAAACACCATGAACAATCAAGGTGACAAGACATCTCAGAAAAAGAAAAAAAATCTCCAGAAAATAAGCTTACAGACATAGAAACATGCAACTTAAATATAAGAGAATTCAGAATGGTACTTCTAAGAAAACTCGGTGAATTCCGAAATGAGTTATATCAATAATTTCAGAAATTAAAAAGAGAGCTATATGAGCAGAGCAAGGAGATTGAAACCTTCAAAAAGAACCAAGTAGAACTTCTAGAGATAAAAAACACAATGTAAGTTTAAAAATGAAATAGCGAGTTTGGGAAATAGAGTCGACCAAATGGAGGAAAGAATCGGTGATATCAAAGACAAAAATCTAGAAATAAACCAGAAGGAAGAAGAGAGAAATTGAAGAAGGAAAAATAATGAAAGAGGAATACAAGAACTAGCTGATACCATCAGGATAAGAAACATAAGAATAATGAGCATTATTGAAGGTGAGGAAAAGGAGCAGGGATTAAAAAGCATTTTCAGACAAATAGTTGACAAGAATTTTCCAAATCTAAGGAATGAGCTGTAGCTTGGAATTCAAGAGGTCAACAGAACACCCAATTACCTCAACCCCCAAAAAAAACCTTTGCCAAGACACATTGTATTAAAGTTATCAAAAATCAATGACAAAGACAGAATTCTTAGAGCAGCCAGGGAGAAGAAAATGGTAATTTATAAAGGAAAACCCATTAGATTATCCTCTGACTTCTCCACACAGAGCTTACAAGCCAGAAAGGAACCAAATCAAATATTTGAACTATTAAGTGAAAGAAACTACAAGCCTAGAATAATGTATACAGCTAAGCATTCCTTTAGATATGAAGGAGAAATAAAGACATTTTCAGACATACCAAAATTGAGGGTATTCTCCACTATAGGCTTACACTGAAGGAAATACTGAAAGGGGTCAGCTCACCTAAAACAAAATTACCCCCCCAAATAATTATGAGTAAAGTGACTATCAGGCAAAAAGAAGCAGAGGAGTGCAACCCTTACTAAGAACAGGGTATTATAAGTTTAAATAATAAGAGGAGAATTGCTATAGCAAGAGAGTAATGAACGTTCCGCATACATAGGGACAAATTCAGATAGCGATGACGGAAAAGGGGAAGATTCAAAGATCCAAATTTGCAATGGGGAATGGAGATAAGTCACATGCAGAACAAAATGGACAACTGTATATAGATAGATAGATAGATAGATAGATAGATAGATAGATAGATATAGATAGATAGATAAATATCCTGTACATATTTGAAGTATATAACATAAAACAAGATGAACCAGAAGAAAAACCCCAAAAAAGCCAACAAAATTAAAAAAAAAAAAACAGAAAGACAAGGAAAAGAAAACAATGGAAACACTGATCTATCAGAAAGTAAAAGATAAAATGTCTATAAGAAGACCTCATATTTCAACAATCACCCTAAATGTAAATGGACTGAACTTACTAATAAAAAGACATAGAGTTGCAGAATGGATCAAAAAACAAAACCGAACCTTATGCTGCCTTCAAGAGACACATCTCAGCTCCAAAGACAAATAAGGTCTCAAAGTGAAAGGGTGGAAAGTGACATTCAGAGAAAAGTGGGAGTAGCAGTCCTAATATCAGACAAAATAGACTTCAGAATTAAAAACATAAAGCAAGATACTGAGGGACACTTCATAACGATAAAGGGAATCATGAACCAAGAATGATAACACTTATTAATATCTATGCTCTCAATCAGGAAGCCCTAAATATGTAAAGCAATTTCTAACAAAACTAAAGGGAAAAACAGACCAAAACACTATTATAGTAGGTGACATAAATACCCGACTATCAGATATAGGCAGATCATCCAAAAAAAAAAAACAATAAGGAAATAACATCCTTATTAATGATGACACATAAATGACACACTAGACCAACTGGACATAATTGACATTTACAGAGCTTTCCATCCCAAAAGAGATGCTTATACATTCTTCTCTAGTGCACATGGAACATGCTCAAGAATGTACCACATACTGGGACACAGAGATAGCCTCAACAAATATAAAAGGGTTGAAATCATACTGACCATATTCTCTGATCATAATGCTTTGAAACTAGAGATCAACTGCAAGAAGAAAGCCAGAAGAACCACAAAGACATGGAGATTAAACAACATGTTACTGAAGAATAACTTGGTCAGAGAAGAACTAAAGAGAGATCAAGAGATACATAGAAATGAATGATAATGATAGCACAACACATCAAAACTTTTGGGACATGCAAAGCAATTATAAGAGGAAAGTTTATATCATTACAGCCCTATCTCCAAAAACAAAAATGAGCCCAAATAAACAACTTAATGCTTCATCTTAAAAAACTAGAAAAAGAAGAACAAATGAAGCCTAAAGTCAGCAGAAGGAAAGAAATTAACAAAATTAGAGCAGAAATAAATGAAATTGAAGACAACAACAAAAAAAATAGAAAAAATAAATGCAACAAAGAGCTGATTCTTTGAAGAAAAAAGAGAAAGGACACAAATAAACAAAATCAGGGATGAAAGAGGGGGAAATTATGACGGACTTCACAGAAATACAAAGGATCATATAAGAATACTATGAAAAAGTATATAACACCAAATTTAATAACCTGGAAGAAATGGACCAGTACTTAGAAAAATACAATCTTCTTAGACTGAATCAAGAAGAACTGGAAAATCTAAATAAACCTATCAGCAGTATGGAAATTGAAATAATCATCAAAAAGCTCCCAAAAAGTAAAAGTCCAGGACCAGATGGCTTCACTAGTGAATTCTACCAAACATTCAAAGATTTAATATCTATTCTCCTCAAATTTCCAAAAAATCAAAGAGGAGGTAATACTTCTCAACTCATTTTATGAGGCCAATGTCACCCTGAAACCAAAACCTAATAACTACAGACCAATATCTCTCATGAACACAGATGCAAAAATCCTAAATAAGTTACTAGCGAACCGAATACAGCAACATATTAAAAAGATTATACACCACGGTCAAGTGGGCTTCATCCCAGAGGCACACGGATGGTTCAACATATGCAAATTGATTAATGTGATACACCACATAAACAAATTAAAAAATAAGAATCATATGATCATATCAATAGATGCAAAAAAATATTCGACAAAATAAAACAAAACACTTAATAAAATTGGTAAAGAAGGAAAATACCTTAACATAATAAAGGCTGTATATGACACACCCTCAGCCAACATTATACTTCATGATGAAAAACTAAAAACCTTCCCTCTAAGATCAGGAACAAGGCAAGGCTGTTCACTATCACCACTGTTATTCAATATAACATTGGCGGTCCTAGCGAGTGCAATCAGACAAGATATAAAAAGCATCCAAATAGGAAATGAAGAAGTCAAACTGTCACTATTTGTGGATAACATGATTCTCTATATAGAAAACCCTAAAGACTCCACAAGAACACTACTACAAACAATAAGCAAATACAGTAAAGTTTCTGGATACAAAATTAATGTTCAAAAATCTATAGCGTTCTTATATTCTAATAATGAAGTGTCAGAAAAAGAAGAAGAAATGATCATTCCTTTTGCAATTGCAACAAAAAGAATAAAATACCTAGGAATAAATTTAGCAAAACATGTGAAGGACCTATATAATGAAAACTATAAGACCCTATTAAAAGGAATCGAAGAAGATACAACGAAACAAAAAGATATTCCATGTCCTTGGATTGGAAGAATCAACATAGTTAAAATGACCATATTACCTAAAGCATTATACAGATTTAATGCAATCCCCATCAAAATCCCATCAGCTTTTTTTTTTAAGAAATAGAACAAGATGTCATCAGATTTGTATGGAAGCACAAAAGATCCCGAATTGCCAAAGCCATTCTGAGAAAAAAGAATGAGACTGGAGGCATCATTCTGTCCGACCTCAAATTATACTACAAAGCAACAGTAATCAAAATGGCATGGTATTGGCAGCAAAATAAACACACAGACCAGTGGAACAGAATAGAGAGTATAGAATTAAACCCATATTTATACGGGCATATAATTTTCAACAAAAAAGCCAATGACATACTATTGAGAAAGAAAAGCCTTTTCAATAAATGGTGCTGGGAAAACTGGACAGCCATCAGCAAAGAATGAAACTAGACCTGTCTATCACCACACACTAAAATTAACTCAAAATGCATTAAGGACCTGAATATAAGACCTGAAACAATAAAATGCATAGAAGAAAACATAGGAATTAAACTCAAGGACCTTGGACTGAAAGTAGTTTTAATGAATTTGACCTTAAAAGCAAGGAAAGTAAAAGATAAAATAAATGAATGGGACTACATCAAACTAAAAAGCTACAGCTCTGCAAAAGAAATCATCAACAAGGTAAAGAGATAACCATCCAAATGGGAAAATATACTTGCAAGCAAAGCCTCTGATAAGGGCCTAATATCCAAAATATATAAAGAACTCATACAACTCAATAACAGCACAAAACAAATGATCCAATCAAAACAAAAAAATGGGCAGAGGACCTGAACAGACACTTCTCCCAAAAGGAGATACAAATGGCCAACAGATATTTGGAAAGATGCTCAACATTGCTAGCTGTTAAGAAAATGCAAATTAACACCACAATGATATACCATCTCACACCTGTTAGAATAGCTATAATCAACAGGACAAGTAATAACAAATGTTGGGAGATGATGCAGAGAAAAGGAACCCTCATACACTGCTGGTGGGACTGCAAATTGGTACAGCCACTATGAAAAACAGTATGGAGGTTCCTTAAAAAGCTGAGAATTGATCTACCACATGATCCAGTAATTCCTCTCCTGGGTATTTACTCCAAAGACTTGAAAACCCATATCCAAAAAGATATTAGCACACTGATGTTCCTAGCAGCATTATTCATAGTGGCCAGTACATGGAAGCAACTGAAGTGTCCTATGATGGATGATTGTCTAAAGAAGTGGTGATACATATATACAATGGAATATTATTCAGCCATAAGAAGAGATGAAATGCTGCCCATTTGCAACGACATGGATGAACCTTGAGATAATCACACTAAGCTAAATAAGCCAAACAGAAAAAGTAGAAAATCACATGATATCACTTATATGTGGGATATAAACCTAAAAGCAACAAATAAATAGGACAAACAGACTCAGGGATATGGACAATGGACTAGTGGTTATTAGAGGGTAGGGGATGAGGGAGTAGGGGGTGGTAGATAAGGTAAAAGGGGTCAAATATAGAGTGGGAGGGAAAGGATGAAGTGAGTAAAGGAGATCAAATATATGGTAGCTGAAGGAAACTGGACTTTGAGTGGTAAACACACAATAGAATATACAGATGTCATATTATAATGTACACCTGAAAATTATATAATTGTATTAACCAATGTTACCCCAATAAACTTAATTTTTTTAAAAAACTGGCTATGCTATTTTACATTCCTACCAGAATTATGTGAAAGTTCTAGTTGCTGCAATCCTCACTTGCACTTAGCTTTGTAATTTTTTAAGCCACTGTAATATATGTGGCTATATTAATTTTTTGCCCATATTTTTTAATTGGGTTGTTTGTTTTCTTATTATTAAATTGTGGGAGTTCTTTATTTATTCTGGATACAAGTCTAGAATTATATTAGCTATGCTGATTGAAACTATTTTATCACAATCTATGGTTTGACTTTTCATTTCTTAATGGCATCTTATAAACAGCACTAGTTTTTAATTTTGATATATCCAATTCATCTATTTATTGGTTAAGATTTATACCCTTTGTGTACTATCAAAAAATTTTGCCTGACACAATATTACAGATTTTCTATTATGTTTTCTACTAGATATTTTATAGTTTTAGCCCTTACATTTAGATAGATGATATGTTTTCGATTAATTTTTGTATAAAGTGTGAGGTTCATTTTTTTCCCATATGTGTGTCCAATTCTTCCAGCATCATTTGTTGAAAAGACTATTCTTTTTCCATTAAATTACCTTGGCACTTTTGCTGAAAACCAATTAACTACATGTGTGAGTCTGTTTCTGGACTCTTTATTCTGCTTCATTTTCTATATGTCTATCCTTTCAAGAAAACCACACTCTTGATGACTGTACTATATAGTAAGTCTCAAAATCAGGTAGTATGAGTCTTCCAATTTGGTTCCTTTTCAAGTTGTGGTAGCTCATCTATGTCTTTTGTTTTTCTGTATAAATTTTAAAATCAATTTGTCAATTTCTAATCCAAGAAAAGGCCTTCTGGGATTTTGTGCCCCACAAATTCTAATATGTCATGATTTCATTAAAGTTCAGTTCAAAATATTTTATTTCAATTTTTATTTTTCTTTGACTCATGGATTATGTAGAATTATATTTTTAAATTTCAAAACATTTAGAAATTCCCAATTTATATTTATTAATTTCTATTTTAATTTCACAATAGTCAGAAAACATACTGTTATTTTAATCTTTATAGTTTGTTGACTTGCTTTATGAGCTTTGTGTAGTCAAATTTTGTAGATATTCCATTTGTACCTAGAAAGTATATTCTGAAGTTTTAGGGTGTAGGTTCTACATTTTTTATTATGTTAAGATTATTAATTATGCTATTCAAATATTTTATATTCTTACTGATTTTTATCTATTACATTATCAGTACTGAGAGAAGTCTGTTAAAAATCTCTCATTATTTTTATAGAATGAAATACACATACAGCAATGAAAATGAACATGCTACAACCACATGGATGAATCTTCACAAATATAATATTGAGTGAAAGGAGACAGACACAATATAGCATGTAGTGGATTATTTTCTTTAGATAAAATTCAAAAACAGGCAAAACCAATATATGTTTTTAGAAGTCCAAATAATAGTTACTCTTGGTGGAGGGAGAGGGTTTAGTGACTGGAGGGGGACACCATTGAAGCTTCAGGGGTGCTGGTAATGTTCTCTTTCCTGATCCATTTCTGGCCATAGATATGTTTTTTGTGTGTGTGTGAAATCAAGGTGATAATCAAGGTGTACATTTATGGTTTGTGCACTTTCCTGTTGTATTTCCCTAGGCTTACTTTTAAAAAGTCAACCTCACTAGTGACCAAAATCCGCAAATTCAAGCAATAATAAAATATTATATTTTTTCATCAGAATTATAATTCTTAGTATTTGTGTAGAGGAAGATAAATAAATAGTCCTTTTCATAATTGTCAAGAGTATAAACTAGTATAATTTTGGAATGGCAGTATGAAAACATATATTAAAAAGTTTTTAAAGTGTGTATGTCTTTGAAGCCAAGAATTTAATTTCTGGGAAAGCATCCCAAGGAACTAAGACAAATGCACAAAGGTGTATCTACAAGGATTCTCATTGCAATGTTATGTATAATTCTATAATTCTAAACTACTTGAATATCCTATAGAGAATGAGTTAAAGAAATCATGATACTTTTATATAATAAACTATAGTGTATCCTTTAAAAACTATAACAGGACCAAATATTTTACATGAAAAGGTATGTGTGATATATATTACATTTTTAAAAAATAGATAACAAGACCACATTTATATTATGGTTTAATCTTTACTCAAATACATATCCACATATATACTAATTATACCAGGAAAAACTCTAGATGGATATAGACAATAAAATGTCAACAATGGCTTTCTCTGAGTAGTAATGATTTAAATTGTGGGGTCTTTTATTCCTATTTCCTTTTATTTTCCACTTTTATTCTATGTATGCTTGTATAATAAAAATAGGTCTTAAAATTCTTCCATTATGACTGTGAATTTTTCAATTTCTCTTTAAGTGCTACCACATTTTGCTTATTATATTTTGAAATGATTTTATTAGATGCATACAAACTTAGAATTATTTTATCTTCTTGGTGTGTTGACCCTTTCATCAGTATAAAATGTCTCTTTTTGTCCTTATTAATGCTCTTTGCTTTAAAATCTATTTTATCTGATATTGCTATAGCTATATCAGATTTCCTTTGTTAATATTTATATTGTATCTCTTTTCCCATCCTTTTATTTTCAGCCTTCTTTGGCTTTATATTGAAGGTAGACCTCTTCTCAGCAGCATATAGGTTGTTTCTGTTTTGTTTTGTTTTGTTTTGTTTTGTTTAATACAGTGACAAGGCTTGTTTTTTACTTGGAATGTTTATTTAGGCTGTTTGCCAATAATGTAATTACTAGTATATTTGTGCTTAAATCTACCATTTTACTATTTACTTTCTATTTGTTCTACCTGTTATATATTGCTTTTTTCTTTTTTCTCTTGCCCTCTCTTGAATTGCTTGATGATTTTTTTAGAATTCCAGAGTGCATCCTCAGTATTATTAAACTTTAATATAAATAATTTTACCTTACTGTCTAACATAGAGTGCTCTTAAAATATATATTAGATCCCTTGCTTGTATTTCACACTCCTATCTGTGATCCTAGAGCCTGTGCTTTCCTCTATATATTACTGCCTTAGAAAGCTAGTGATGCTGGTCCTATAACTTGGCCCTTTAGCACAAGTAAAGAATTTTCATCTCTCTTTCCTCATCTCATCAAGAGAAGTTGATGAACTAGCACCCAGATATATGTGTAATTTCATAATATATGTGCATCATTTGAAGCAAATGTAACATAGCCAGATCCATTTTTTTTTTTACACCTGCAATGGTTGGTCTTCCTACCAGGCCCGACTCTGCTTAGCTTCTGCGATCAGATATTGGGCTTGTTGATTCAGGGTGTCGTGGCCATATACCATGGACCGTGGCTCCATTGGGGCGCGAACACAGGACTTTTTGCATGTAAAGCAGACGTGTTAACCGTTACACCATGGAACCACATCCAACATACCCAGATCCTGATTCCTAGAAGTTCATTATCTCAAAGAAGAAACAATGTGGTAAAGTTGGAAAGTTGTATGTATTGAAGCCGGGGTAAGCATCCAGACGGGATGGAACTTGGAAACGTTTTTTACTCTCTCTGGACCTATCTTCATTATAATAGGTATAATTTGATATTCTTGAATTTGCCATTAGATGTCAGCAAATCCTAGAAAAGGGTGAGCTGTTCAGGCTGTGGGTGTGTTTATCCCATTCTTTTCGTTTTATTTTCCAAATGTTCTGCAAAGAATAAAAATCATTTAAATTCCAGGAAAAATAAAATTTATTTTACTTATAGTAGGCATTTAAGATAAATGAGCAAAATAATAGTTATCACTGTCAATGGGTCTTCTGTAACCCCAGTATTTTTCCTAAACCACAAGGCTGGTTCTCACCCCCCTTGCGACTCAGTTTCCACATCTTCAAAATGAGAGTAACAATCTTCCTTCAAAGGATTGACCTAAATGTATAATGCCACCATGTATCTGCAAGGGCAGAGCCTTGTGAAAAGTGATCCCCACCCAGTTAAAGAGGCACACAGGGAACACAAGAGTCCCTTGAGGGATTGATTAGTCCACAGTGTAGGTTACCCAGAACACAGAGAACTTGTGAGACAGGATTGGAAATGTAGTCTGGATTCACAGTGTAAGGAAGGCAAGCTGGGGAAAGGAGTTTGCAATTCTCTTGGAAAGCTGGCAGGTTGCTTCTGAATGTGTTTGTGTGATGATATCAGAGCCAGCTTCATGGAAAACTGCTCTAGGCAGCTGTGTGTAAAGTGGCCTGGAAAGAGGCAGGTGGAAGGTTTCCAAAACTCTTACAGGAAAATGGTTCTTGGGGGCTTAAACCACTACCTGCTTTCTCTCTAGGGTGGGGCACTCTACAGTGTGGACAGGTCAGCCAACCTTGATGAAGAGAGAGGGAGGGGGAGGGAAGGAAGGAGAGAGGAGATGAATAAAGTGTATATGAAACTGAATTGATATTCTTTTAGTTTTTAATATAAGAAACCATTTTTAAAGCACAATTTGTTCCATCCTATACCTCTATTCAATAAGAACGTTTAAAAACATTGTTTTTATTTCCTAAAAAAGTACCTTTTTATTAAAAAGAGAGAGAGAGAGAGAAAGAGCAATGAAATGAAGACAGATATCCCTGGTGATCAGAATCAGAGTAGCAATACTGAAAGTCTCAGGACAAGAGGCTTTATGAGGGAAGAGGGAATCCCAGGGAGGGGCATGGACTTGGCTTCAGTCTAGTCTTTCTAGAATTTGCCAACCACTAGCAGCAATCTCTCTGAATATATGACCCTCTGTGGTCTGTAAACTCTAAAACTAGACATCTGCCTCCTCCCTGAGCTGAAAAAAAAGCTGAATATGTGAATGTGTGATTATTTAGAGTGAAGAAGTTAGATAGAAACACACACATACATAGACACACTGTCAAATCAGTTGTTTTAACCCACTCTTTTCTCAACAAACTATCATATTGTAAACACATTTCCAAAACATAATGTGTACTCAATTTTTGTCACTTGGGTTACATATTTTTGCTCTTCACAAATTTTTGTCTTAAATTTTTCTGATTACAAAATTTCAAACAAGTCAAAAATATATACATGTAAATTGACATTATCCTGTATATCCCATCTGCCTGACCCTCACTCCCTGACCCAAAAATAATCACTGAAAATAACAGGTGCATGTTCTACAGGTGTGTTTCTTTCCATGTAATTTGTTAATGTATAATTACGTATAAACAAAATATATAAAATATTCTAAAATACACATATTCTTCAAAATTATAATCATGTTATACATATTTTCTGTAACTTACCTATTTCACTTAATGTGATATATCTGATTTTTGATAGTATTTAATTAGCTAATGTTTATTGGGCACAAACAAATGAATTTTCTGTTAACATTGTCTAGCTATTGATTTGCCTAACACATCACTAATATGAACACTATAGAGTCCCATGACTTTTACCTTCTTTCCTACAATACAGTGTTTTAATTTTTTTGATATTATTAATTAAAATTGTAGTTTTGCAAATCCAAAATTATTACATAAAATTTTATATTAAAATAAATAATAAATTACACCCATTAAGATGGCTGTTATTTTTTATTAAGAAAAAAGCAGGAAATAACAAGTGTTGGTAAGGATGTGGAGAATTTGAAAACTGCATTTGTTGGTGGGAAAGTAAAATGTTGCAGCCACTGCAGAAAACAGTAGAGAGGGCTCTCAAAATATTAAACATAGAATTACCATGGGATCCAGAAATTTCACTCCTGGGTATATGCTCAAAATAAGTGAAAGCAGGGACTGAAACAGATATTTGTGCACCAATGTTTATAGTTGTATTATGCATACTGACAATATTCTCTCCTTGACTAAACTTGAGTTGTGCTCCTCTAAACCCTCTTCTCAACTAGGCCTTGACCTTTGGACCCCCATGTTCATCTTTGCATAGCCGAACTTTAGCAAAAAATTCTGCTAAGTCAATTTAGCAAGAATCCTCATCTCAATTTCTGATCATCCCAGACTGCCTTTAGTAAGGATCCTGGCCAGATCAGTTTAACCAGAATCTCCCTACTTATCCCTGAATTTCCTCTTCCTATTTTTTTATATAAATCATATAAATCCCCAAGGAGGATTAATAGTTGTGTTTAGAATTAAATCCAGTTCTATACAGAGGTCTCTTTTTCCCTATAGCAAGTTTCTGAATTTTTATTTTACTACTAAAATTACTATACAGCTCTGATTTTCTTCAACAATATCCAAAAGATGGCAGCAACCCATATGCCCATAGATAGATGAATGGATAAGCAAAATATGGCATATTTGTACAATAGAATTTTATTCAGCCTTTAAAAAATTAAATTCTGATGCATGCTCCAATAAGGATGAACCCTGAAAACCCTATGCCAAGTAAAAACAAGCCAGACAAAAAGGGACAAATACTATATGATTCTACTTATGTGAGGTACCTCGGGTAGTGAAATTCATAGAGACAGAAAGTAGAATGGTGGTTGCCAGGAGCTGGGAGGGGAAAAGAATAAGAAATAACTGTTTAATTGGTATGGAGCAGGATGAAAAAAGTTATGGAGATGTATGTTGGGGATGGTTGTACAACATTATGAATACTTAATACTACTAAATGATACATTTAAATAGATTCAAATGGTAATTTTTATGTTATATATATTACCTATATAAGAGAGAAGGGAAGGGAAGGGAAGGGAAGGGAAGGGAAGGGAAGGGAAGGGAAGGGAAGGGACATGCCCATTGTAATAGAAATTGAGCAATACACTAAGGAGCATCAGGTGCCAGCCTCCAGGGAGATGAGAGCACTCAGAGCCCTGGAGGCTTCAGGATACAACTCAGCCCACACTGGATAGGGATTTCTTATTAGGTTCACATATGCAAGAATACCAGGAGGAATGGATCACTGGGGCCATTTTAGGGACTGCCTATTACAATATTATGTGCTTATCTCTATATCTTGCTTACTGGGAATGCTTTCACATGTCATGAGACTTAGCCCTAGATAATTTGCAAATATTTACTCTAGCCATTTTGAACAAAATTTGCTGATTTTTTTTTTTGCCACACAGCATTTTAAGTTTTTCAGTAATATTATAATTTAAAGTACCACAGCTCAATATTAAAAAAAAAACAATACCCCAGCCAGCATGAATTACCCAAAGAGATTAGATCATTCAAAACCCTGTGGCTTCAGGAAACAATAAGAGACCTTGAGAGTAATTTCACATTTCACTACTGAGCAGGCATTTCTTGATTTACTTAACCATCTCCCAACTTCCTATAGCCTGATCTTCTAGGTGATTATAATAGAAAATATAGTGAAAAAATCTATTTTATAATGTCTGGCACACAATAGGAGTTTGACAAATGTTGTTCCTAGCCTACCCTGCTTTCTCTCTCACATAGAAGAGATGACTTTGACATAAACTACATAAAGCATAGCTATCATACACAACACTGTAAAATGTAAGCAAAAATTAAAATATACATACATTTGCATAATTTATAAAGCTTTGGTGCCATATCTTTATTGCAGGATAAGTTCTGAGGGAGGAAAATACTCCCACCATTTCCTTCTATTCTAGGAGTTTACTTTGTCCTATTAGTCTAATTCAAGTTGGACAATGAAGAGGAATCATTCCTGCCTTATCAAGGTGATAGAGGATTATCAAAGTCCAGTCAGGGCATTGGTCAGGCAAAGTGGCAACAGACAACATGAGCCTCAGGGTTAATGCAACATTGCCATCTTGCCTGGAACACTGTCTGTAACATACAAGCCACTCAGTAAATGGGAATGAATGAAAATGACTCCTGGGATCAGTATCTGGATGATCACCCATCTCCTCAAGTCGAGGGCTGCAATCATGATGATCTCTGGTAAATGGAAAGAAGCAGCTTCTGAGCACCTCTGTGTATCAGGCCTTGTTCTAGGTGTTTGAGATACTTTAGTGAAAAAATAAAACAAAGCCTTTGCCCTCCATGTAGCTTATATTCTAGATTTTTAGAATATAGAAAAAGAAACTGACAATAAACAATGAATACCATATACACTATAATGTCAATTAGTGACAAGTGCCCAGAAATAAATTCACATCTACAACTCATTTAAGATATGACAAAGGAGGCAAGAATATACAATGGGTTAAAGACAGTCTCTTCAATAAATAGCACTGAGAAAATTGGACAGATATATGAAAAAAATGAAATTGAACCACCTTCTTACACCATAGATTAAAGACTGAAGTATAAGACCCAAAATCATAAAACATAGGCAGTAAACTCTCTGATATTGCTACTAGTAATTTCTTTTCATATATATCTCCTCGGGCAAAGGGAACAAAAGAAAAATAAACAAATGGGACTACATCAAACTAAAAAGTTTTTGCACAGCAAAGGAAACCATCAACAAAATGAAAATATGACCTACTAAATAGGAGAAGATATTCTCTTATAATACATCTGATAAGGGGTTCATTTCCAAAATATATAAAGAACTAATACAACTCAATGACAACAAAAACAGACAACCCAATTTAAAAATGGGCAGAAGACCTGAATAAATATTTCTCCAAAGAGAAAATACAGATGGCCTATAGGCATATAAAAGAATGCTCAAGGTCATTAATCATCAGAGAACTGCAAATTAAAACCACAATGAGATATCACCTCATACCTATCAGAATGGTTATCATCAATAAATCAAATGTCAACAAGTATTAGCAAGGATATGGAAAAAAGAAAACCCTCATACACTGTTGGTGAGATTGAAAATTGGTACAGCCATTATTAAAAACAGTCTGGAGGTTCCTCAAAAAATTAAAAATGGATCTACCTTTTGACCCAGCAATTGCACTTCTGGGTATTTATTCAAAGAAAACCAATACAATATTGTGTAAAGATCTAGTCACACCTATAGTCATGGCAGCACAATTTACAATAGCCGAGGCACAGAAACAACATAAATGGCCATCAACATATGATTGGATAAAGAAGGTATGGTTCATATATACAGTGGAATATTACTCAGCCATAAAAAATAAAACCCTACCATTTGCAACGACATGGATGAACCTAGAGGTTATTATGCTGAGCAAAATAAGTCAGACAGAGAAAGATAAATACCATATGATTTCACCTATAAGAGGAATCTAAGGAACAAAAAGAACAAACTAATAAAAAACAGACCACAAATATAGAGGACAATCTAGTGATGCCCAGAGAAGAGGTTTGGAGGACCGGGAGAATGGAGTGAAAGGTTAAAGAAGTACAAATTAGTAGTTGATAAATGGTCACAGGGATAGGGAGCACAGCATAGGGAATGCAGTCACCAGTAACGTATTGGCAAGGTTTAGAGCCAGAGGGGTGATAATCAGGGGGAATCATTTAATAAACTATATAAATGTCTAACCAGTGTACTGTGTACTTGAAACTAATAATAAAATAAAATAAAATGCTTTTTAAAAAACCTGATGATAAAAGACACAGGAAGTTATCTTCATAAAACATAACATTTTTTAAAATCATAATTATGTGACAGGATGTAGGTGGATGGTAATCATTTTGCAATATATAAATGTATCCAATCTACATGTTGTGCATCTTAAACTTACATAATGTTATGTGTCAATTATATCTCAGTAAAGCTTGGGGAAAGATTATATCTACGAGATTTGTTTTCTAAAACTAGAGAAAAATTTGCCAAAATGTCAACAGTTACTTCCTCCAGCATATATATGTCTGTACTTTCATAGCTTTTTACAGAGAACATTGTTATTACTTCATGATCAGCAAATATAAATTATTTGCAAAACCATCACTGTAAAAAGTAATCCTTATATCTGCCTTTAAGGAATTTGGTACATAAAATTTTTTAGGCTTTTTATATTTTTTAATTTTAATTTTTCAAGTACGGTTCACATTTAATATCATATAGTGGTTAGACATTTATATACTTACAAAGTGATCCGATAAGCCTAGTACCCACTTGGCACCATACACAGTTATTACAATATTATCAACTATTGTGTATATAAAGCATAGGTAAAAAAAAAAAAAACTTTTATAAGACCAAATGTGGGGAAATTCCTTAACTTTTTATCAGTGGTTTAGGAAATATTGTGTAATAGAGCCATAAAACAATGCTCAAGGCTGAATACAGAAAACATATATTAAGGTACATCTCTATGGAAGGCATAGTTAATCTTTCATTCAAACCTTGGTCATAGTGATAGATTTGTGTACTCATTCTGATTTGCCTTACTCATATACACTGTATATCCTGACAGCCCCTCTGAAATGGTAAAGAGGTCTAGTTTCAAGTCTGACCATCCCAAGCGAATAAGATATCCTTACAGCATGGGAGAAAATAAACATATACTAAAATGTAGGGTTTGGATACAGAGACAAGCATGACCTTCTGAGACCCAGGAGTAGAAAGAGTAGGAGAGCAGGCACATCTAGGCCTCAGACCCTTCAGGGCCACACCTCCAGGGTGGCCCTCCAAAATGCTGCTGCCTAAGGCTGAGAACTAGGAATCCTCTTGGGGGGTAATGAACTTCTTGGGACTTCATTGATCTCACACAGTCCATGCTCAGTCGATATTTTTTTTCCTTCTGAGACACTATCCTCACTTCAACCTTAACCCTGAAGCTCCTCACTCCTAACACAAGTCTCTATGAGGATCATGCTTCAGTCATGGAAGATAAAATGGTTCCACTCTGGAATTAACTGTCATACCTCATATAAGGCCTAGCACATCATCAGTGCTGAATAAATATTTGCTGAATAAATGAGCAAATGGATGGATAAGTAGATGGATATATGGCCAAATATTTGTCTAGAGATTATGGACCATCACTGTTTGATTTGCTTTTATGGATAAACTGAATGGTTTTGATTTCAGGCAGACACCTTGGTTGATGGTGACTGCAATGGGGCTGAGACAGAAAAAAGCTAATCTATTTATCACATGTTCTTTATTCAAATATAAAGTAAAAAGAAATAAAATCAATGGGTGAGAATAAGAAATACTGCCTTTGACACATATTAGCTGAGTGACTGTCTAGAAACTAATTTTCTTTTCCAAAATCAAGTAGCCTTATCTCTAAAATCCAATAGTGGTACTTAGCCTACAGAGTTGTTTTGACCTGTGCTTGACACAGAGCAGTCATTCAATGACTATCCATTTTCTCTGTACTGAACTTTCCCTAAAACAGACAACTTTGAGAGCAACTAAATAGCATAGCTAGCACAAAAAAGCTCTCCAAAATGGGTCAGCTAAGAGGGAGATAAATAGGCATGTGTGTTATGGTTGACTTCATGGTTATTTCTACATTATAGGAATGAGTCGTCTAGTGGAATCTGGAGTAGGAAGAAAAATCATAACCTTATTTTTATTTACTTAGGTATCTGCAATGTCTTACTATACCCTACAGGGTAAGATAAAAGAATATTTGTCAGTGCTAGACCAATCCCAAACTATTGTGTCTTAGTGAAGTAAAGATGCCTCTCTATTCTTCACTTCTGAAACAGGAAAACAACTAGCTGTCTCAAATAGACCACCCAGGAATGTTGTGAAAACCAATGAAAGAGCCCTCTTTATTCTTATTTGATAAAAAAAAGAGGCTATGTGAGGCTAAGGATGGGTTTAAGAATGATACTACAAGTATAAGTCTTCCTTTTAGTTTTAGTAGTGATAGGAAGAGTTATTTAATGTCCATTGGATCAGGGACAAAATGTCACCTGAGATTCAAAAATCACAGTTTTGCAACCGTGTAGGGAAATAAGAGAGCCACCCAAAATTAAATGGGTTCTCTGTAGCAGGCAAAGTACATTACCTGTATTCTGTCAGTGAATTCTCAAAACAAGCCTAGAAAGTGGGGGTTATGCACCCATGTTCTGCCATGTTCTGAAAAAACTGAGGATCACAGAAGATAAGTCATTTCCCTATGGTCAAACAACTAGTAAGTTTGGAAGCAGGGATTCAAGGGCAAGTCTGTCTGACTCCAAAGACACCAGCTCTCAGAGAAATAACTACACAAGTGATAGCCCCAAGATACATATCTTATTCAAGTGCAGAGGAAGAGGAAGAAGTGTTCATTCCCAGGAGCCATTCTTTAACCACAGACTTCTTTGATCCTACTTTCTGAATAAACTGTCTTCTGCATTTTCCATTTGAGGGGAATGTGAACATTTGGCAGGATTGAGGGCAGAATGAACTTTAGTGCTTGGGCATGCCAACAACTCTCTCCCAAAAAGACACAAAAA
Organism: Macroglossus sobrinus; assembly: GCA_004027375.1. NCBI lineage: Eukaryota > Metazoa > Chordata > Mammalia > Chiroptera > Pteropodidae > Macroglossus > Macroglossus sobrinus. The sequence goes on along the minus strand of PVKZ01001508.1, from coordinate 344,307 downwards.
TAAAATAGAGAGAGATGAAGAGAAGGAGAAAGATAGGAAAGAGTTCAAGGAAAAAGGAGAGACTTACAAAAGTAGTCACATTTTCTTATAACCTTTTTATTGATGTATAATATTCACACAGTAAAGTGCACAGCCCTTGAATGTACAGCTCAATGAACTTTACATATGTATCTACCTGTGAAACCAGATCAAGATATAGGATATATCCATCACCTCATAAGACTCCCTAAGGCACCTTCCCAGTTAATCCCCACCCCTAGAAGTAACCACTAATTTGATTACTAAAAATATACATAAATTTGCATTTCCTAGAATATTATATAAGACAAAGAATACAGTATATACTCCTATTTTGTTTGGTTTCTTTCAGTCAGGATAATAATTTTTTATAGTCTTTATTGAAATATAATATACAGTTGCTTGTATTTACATTGTACAATTCAATGAGTTTTTTTCACTTATAGTTGGCATACAATAATATACCAGTTTCAGTTGTACAGCTTAGTGACCAGAGATCCACATAACTCACAAAGCGATCAGTCTACTAAATCTAGTACCCCTCTTCCCCTCTGCATATTTATTACAACATTATTAACCATCTTTCCCATTCTACACTCTACATCTCTGTGTCTATTCTGCAACTATCCATTTGTACCTCTTAATCCCTTTGCCTTTTCTGTCTCCCCAACTCCCCTCCCATCTAGCATCCATCTAAATATTCTCTGTATCTATGAGTTTATTTTCACTTTTACTGTTGTTGATTTTGTTCTTTAGATTCCACATGTATGCAAAATCATGCGATATTTGTCTTTCACTATCCAACTCATTTCATTCAGCACAATACCCTCTAGGTTCATCAATACAATATCTTTTTTCCATCCCCTCCTTTTAGGCTCTGTGTATCTTTTAATCTGAAGTGAGTCTCTTGTAGGCAGTATATGTAGGGGTCTTGTTTTCTTATCCATTCAGCCACTCTATCTTTTGGTTGGAGCACTTAATTCTTTTCCATTTGAGGTTCTTGTTGATAGGAATATAGTTATTATTCTTTATTCCTGTTTTTGATACATGTTTTTTTCTTCTTAAAGAAGTCCCTCCAAACATTCCCTGTAATACTGGCTTGGTGATGATAAATTCCTTTAGTTTATTTTTGTCTGGAAAACTCTTTATCTGTCCTTCGACTCTAAATGATAGCTTTGCTGAATAAAGCATTGTTGGTTTTAGATCCTGGGTTTTCATCATGTCAAATATTTTGTGCCAAGCCCTTCAGTCCTGCATCATTTCTTTTGAGAAATCAGCCACCAGTCTTATGGGTACTCCCTTGTAGGTAACTAACTGCTTTTTCCTTGCTGCTTTTAAGATTCCCTGTTTGTATTTAACCTTTGGCACTTTAATGATGATGTGTCTTGGTGTGAGCCTCTTTGGGTTCCTGATTTGAGGGATTCTCTGAGCTTCCTGTGGTTTTATGTTTATTTCCTTTACCAGGTTAGAAAAGTTTTCCATCATTATTTCTTCAAATAGCTCTTCAACATCTTGTTTTCCTTCAGGTACCTCTATGACACGTATATTTTTACCTTTAATGGTGTCTCATAGTCTCCTTAAGTTATTATTATAGTCTTAGCTTCTTTTCTCTTGCCATTCTGAGTGAGTGTCCTTAGCTTCCCTGTCCTCTATATTGGTCATTCGATCCTCTTCTTTATTCATTTTGTTTATTCAATTTAATATACTTCTCATCTCCAATAATGCATTCTTTATTTCTGACTAGTTCCCTTTTATAATTTCCATTCTCATTTTTATGATTTTTATCTCTTTGTTAAAGTTCTCACTGAATTCATCTACACTTCCCTTAACTTCATTGAGGATCCTTATAACCAGTGTTTTGAACTCTGCAGTTGTTACATTACTTGACTCCATTATATCTGGATCTCCGTTCTGTTCTCTCATATGGTTTCTGCTTCTTTGTCTTCCCATTTTGTCTGCTTTGGGTTTCTGTTTCTATGTACTAAGCAAAGCTCCTAAGTCTCCCAATCTTATTAGTGTGGCTTTGGGTAGTAGATGTCCAAGGGCACAGACCTGAGAGAGATTCAGCTGCAGGCCAAATTTAGCCCAAGCCTCTACCCCTCCGGGGCCACCTGTTACAATTTAGCAAGTAATCCACAGATGCTATGCTTATAGTTGCCTCAAAAGGCTACACCAGAAACCAAGGTCAGCTGCCATCAGTGTGAGTCCAGGCACTGCTCAGCAAGGAGCACATGACTCACTGAGGACACACCTGGATGTGGCTTGGGTGGGGCCACGAGTTGGGGGAGGTGGAGTTTCAGAAAATCCTCTGGGTGGAGTGACCTCTGTTATCCAGTTTGATGATGTCATGGCTATGGTGATGTCCAGTGCACTGGTAACAAGGAGAGCTCAACAGAGAACAATGACTACTGCTGGTGCCCCCTGCACAGTCGAACTGCCACTGGTGCTCAGAGTGAACAGGTCTGTCACTGTGAAAGTCCACTCACAGAAAGGGCCCCTTTCAGAGGCATCTGCCACTGCCACAACTTCTGTCTCACTCAGCCTTGGGACAGGGCAGCCTCGCATCCTCGCCCCGTCCTACCTTCTGACTTTGCAGGGTGACTTCTTAGATTTATCCCTAGTTGTAGAGCTTTTCATCTAGATCCCAGGTGATTTTTCCTTGCTGTTTGCCTCCTTGTTTCTATCATGCCATTTTTCCCCCACCTCTAGCATATTTTTTCTGAGACTTATTTTTTCATTGCTAAGCAATATTCCATTATATATATGTACCACCACTGTTTACTTATCCATTCCTTTGTTTATGCACATTAGGGTTGTTTCCAATTTGGGGCAACTATGAATAGAGTTGCTATGAACATTTATATATAAGTCTTTATATACACATATGCTTTCATTTATCTTGGGCATATACTTAGAGATGGAATTGTTGGATCATAGAGTAAGCATATGTTTAGCTACAATATATTCAAAAGCACTGAGTCTTAGATATCTGTCCTCTGCCTAGTCTGCCTTTTTATTTAGAGAAGGTAACTTCATTTTCCTCCTTAAAATAAAAGTTATATATACTCTCCATAGAAAATTAGAAAATACAGCAATGCAGAAAGAAGGAAAATTATACCAATAACCTCCATTTTCCTAAATGTAACCCATCTTCAAACAAGCTGAATCATTTCTAGAATTAGGTGTTGTCTAGTGACTGACTTGAGAATGCAGAATCACAGCTAGAGAGTTCCTGGAAATTTAACTGAGCAGACTGTGAAGCATAAGATCAATTTATGAATTCATGGAGACTCTATGAAAGAGTCAGGGCCCAATATACCATGAGGCTTAGTTTGGACAGAGCCTCTAGTCAGGCCCAGAAAGGCAAACAACTCCATGTTCTCTGCCGGCCTTCCTGAGCTTTCTTACAAGATCCCACAAGGGGCAAAGGAACATACAACAAACACAGTGTCTTTTTATACTGGCAACTGAGTTTATGCCTGCCTATAAGAGAAAAAAAACATATACTGCATCCTAACATGTGCTACATTCATACAATATAGTGCACCATCACATAGTTTATATAGAGACAAATGTAACAATGGTAAATTGTGATCAGGACCTGTTTAGGGGATATATCTTAGTGTAGTGCTTAGGATCATAAGCTTTGGAGACAGACTATCTGGGTTGGATATCTGGCTTCAACCCTAGGTCTTTGACCTTAAACAAGTGACATTGTTTTCTGTCCCTCCATTTCATCACCTACCTTGTGGGATTGCTTTGAGGAGTAAATAAAATACTGGGCACTTAGAAATATATTTAGAACAAGTAAAGATTGGTTCATGATAAATTAACTATCAACAACCTCAAATGGCCTTAACATTACTCCACAGTCCTATTTTTCTCTGGTCAACCCACTCTCACTCTTAAAACTCATTAAACCTCCAATCTCTTCAAAATTCCAACACCTCCTCTTCATCATTCTTTCTACATATAGAAGAACATATGCCTCTTTAAAGAAAAAATAATGTGGGGAGGCTTCAGAGGGGAGCTTTCTCATCTTCCCAGCACAAAACATAAACCTGCAGACATGCTGTTAGATTGAGATGCTCTCTCCACCTGTGCGTTGTGTCCCAGACCCTCCTCTTTCTCAGCAAATGTACACTATAATGTATCTTTTCTTTCTACTGTATTTAAACCACTCATTCCCAATGGACACTTTATTGTAAACTTTACACATCCACCAAGTTTATCTCTGTTTTCTTTAAAGGCCTCCTTAATCCCATTCCTGCTACAACCCTGCCATTTTTGTTTCCTTCTTAGCCAAACTGCTTCAAATAATTGCCTATACACTTTGTTTCCACAACTTTGACTTCTTCTCTCAGCCAACCATACTCCATTCCAATCCGGCTTTCAGTACTGTCACACCATGAAAATAGATATGGTTAAAGTCACCAATGACCTCCATATTCCTAAATGCAACATATATTTTTCCAGTCCACATGTTATTTGACCCCTCAGTACCAACGCAATGTTGACAGTCCACTCCCTACTTCTTGAAACAGTCTTTTCCTTCCCCTTCAATGACACGAGTCCTTCCTAACAATCTTTTAAACCTCCCTGGCTGCTCTTTTCCTGTCTCCTTTGCAGACCAATACTCCACATTAAATCCTGGAGTTTATCAAGGCTTTTTTCTATGTTCTCCCTCTGATACTCTTCTGACCTGTACAGCATTATCCCCACACATGGCTTCAATTACCACCGCTGTGCACAGAGCTCACAATTTATATCTCCAGGATAGAGTCTCCTTCCAACTTGCAGATCCATCCACTGAACTATCTATATGGCTCTCAAAGGAATCTTCAGCATGGCAAGTCTAAGACCAATCTCACAGTTTTCATCCTTGAACTTGGTAGTTACTGTTTCTGACCAGCATTCCCAAATGTACATTTGTACAAGCCAGCAACAGAAGTTACCCTTGACTTCTAACTCTCCCTTACTCCCAATTCTAATCTATTGCTAATTTCAGTGGATTTTACTTCCTATGTAACTCTGAAATATACCAGTTCCCTTCATCTAAACCACAACTACCTCAGTTCAATCTACCATCACTCCTACCCTAGATTGATGCAATGATACCTAATAGGATTCCCCCAATATATTCTGACCCGTTCCCACTACTTTGTCCATACTGTAGCCAGGGTGATATTTTCAAAAGATGAATCCAATTCATTACCACCACCACCACCACCACCACCATACACACACACACAGGGCTGCCAGCAGCTCTAGGATATAGACAGAATAGCTTAAGTTGGCTTCTGTTGTCCTGACCCCTATACAATAACACACACTCAACTCCCACCACATTGCTCTCCCATTGCCTCTTGAACTCCAGAGTTACTGGCATTCTTTCAGCCCCTTTTTACTCACTATGCCATCTCTGAACACATAGCCTTAAGCCTTCTCCCCAACCCCTATCTCCAATTGAATAAGCCTCTATTCTTCGTTCACCTCTCAGCTCAATAATCACATTCTCGGGGCACAATTCCTGACCACCTGACTAGTCAAATCCCACTTTTTTATAGGTTCTCATAGTACCATGGACCTCTTCCTCCTCATACTTATCCTTATTGCAAGTATACACTTGTATGGCTTTTTGCTTGTTATCTGGCTGATGCACTAACTAGACTACGAGCTTCATGATGAGTGAGACCTTGTAGGTGGTTTCTGCTTGTACTTGTTTCCTGGGTACCCAGCACAATCTCTGGCAATAAGTAAGCACTCGATAAGTATTTTGTGAATGAATAAATGAGTAGGTGCTTTTCCATGGTCTTTTAAAAAAGAATTGCCTCCACGGCAGGCAGACTGATATATCCTACCAGAAGCACTATCTGAAAGTGCCTCTGTCAAAGAGATACAGAGCCAGAGACTAGTTAAGAGCAATAAAAACAGATTTTCAGTACTATTGCAATAGAGGAAAAGAGACTTCAGTATAGAACTGGGCTCAATTCTGAATACAACAAAGACAAGTGGGCATTTATAGCCAAGGTACAGAGTGAGGGGTCAGTGGATGGAAAATGACTAAGAGGAGACATCAAGGAGGGAGGATTCTTGCTAAACCAACTTAATAGGATCTTGGTAAAGGCAAGGTGATCAGGTATCAAGGATAGGAGAAAGTTTATTGGAAAAACTGATGTAGGCATGAAGACAGGGCCCCAAGACAGTGCCCAAGAATGAGGCTTAGTTGAAAAGAGGACTTGGAAGAACCTGTATAAAGTTTGGTCAAGGAGAGAGTCTTTGTCATTTCCTTATGCCACTGTATTTTTATTTATCCTGCTAATCTTCCCACAAAATCATATCCCCACTATTCATTACTCCATAGGCATTTGTAAGCACTTCTTTTAGTATAATTTATATTCATAAATTTCACCCATTTTAAGTGTACAATTTAGTATTTTTTTAGTAAATTTAGAGTTGTGCAAACCATCACCACAATCTCTAAAAAAAAAAAAATCACATCCATTTTCAGTCACTCTCCCTGAGTCAACTCTACAAGCACTTTTGAAGACCCTTATATTTGTTAAGAATAAAAGATACAGCCTAGCCGGACAAGCAACACTCAAAATTACCACCTGTGAAATAATTTGAGAACCACCATGTAATAACTATGCAGTCTGATTATTTGGTCAAAAAGATTTATAAGAGAAATCAGTGTGGACCGAGGAGTGGAAGTTTCAAAGAAGAGGTAAAACATTTTAGGGCATGCTGCAGAGAAAAGAAATACAAAAAACTAAAGTAAGAAAATAAAATATCAGTTGAGAAATACTCAAACAAAAGAACCCACATGTTTTCAGAACTTTTTAAAGTTCCAGTATAGTGTTGTGACAGTTGGGGAATTGTTTGTCCTTAATCCGGTAGGCAATGGGAGTTTTGAGAACAGAAGGAAAAGAATTAATCACAAGCCATAAAAGCTGAATCAATATTCAACTGAAAATAAACATGTACTGAGTGTCTATTGTGCACAGGGAAAAGAGAATCCCACCCTCTTGCTCTCTGGTCAGAGGAGCGCTGGTCATGAGAACCAATACTCTGGGGCGGGGGAAGGGCAGCCTGAGAAAGTCTACGGAGGGGTCACCTACGAGGTTCCAGGGTCGTTCCTTCCCTGCCCTGTAGCCGAGTTTGGCCTGGGCCCTCTGGCTCCTGGTGCCTAGCTGAACCGAAAGGAGTGAGAGGGGCCCAGGATGGCGGGCAAAGTTACCAGGCCAGCATAAACTAGCCCGGCCATAGGTAGCAAAGTCGTAGTCCCCTGTCTCCGAACTTCGCTGACGACAGACTCCGCTTCCTTCCCTTTGTCACCATTCGTCACGCTGACCACGCCCCCTTTGCAGTGGCCAGCGCCAGCCCCACGCCACCTGCCCGCCTTTTCCCCGGCAGCCTCTTCTCCGTCCCTTAATGGAAACGAGATATACTAGGGGTGAGGGGAAGGGGACAGACTGAGGGTCTCTGGACTGCAGGAGCCGAGAGAAAGGAATGATTCTTATCAAACTCTCTCTCCACCTTTCTGAGGCCCCCTATCTGACCTTTTCCCCTGCCTAGCCGCGGGCTTTCGGTAGGGAAAAGGGACTACGAGCTGGAGAGCAACAGAGAAGATGAGCCGGACGCAGCTCTGATCCCCGCCACAGTCACCACACAGGTCGCTGGGCACTGCAAACCTTACACCGTCCCAAACGAACCCAAGCCATTTACTTTCCTTCCGCTGTCAGACATCATTTCCTCCTTTCTCAGGCATCCTGTTGTTTTCCCAAAGACTAAGCTGATTCTCGCCCTCCCTGAGACAGTTTTTTCATCTCTAAAGTGGGGATAGCATTGACATGTAATGACATCGTGAGAAACCAGCCCAGTGCAAAGTATGTAGGGGATAGGAAGGAGGGAGGGAGAGAGAGTGAGTAAGAAAAGAAAGGACCGTGGAAAGAGGTTCTCAGAATATGAAGGTAAATGTCCTAATTACTGTATTGGTTGGACAGAGCATTGGAATAGGCAGATGGTTCAGAAATAATTACTGAATAAATGATGGCGATTCTCAGAAGTAGTTTCTCAATGTCCATCTCTTCTTTCAGAAACCGAACATTCTTTTTTTCAGAGGGCTGTTATCTGGTGGGTGGTGTGTTCTATGCATGTTTTCTGTGCAGATCACTGCTGGGGGGCAGTGGCCTCCACACATAGGTTCCAGGCACAACCTACACTGGTCAGTTCCGGAGTGGGGTCCTGCATGGCGCTAACCTGGTGACCCCTGGGACATGCCTGCTTTGCATTTACAAGACTGAATTTCCACCAGTGTGGGAGCGGATTGTGCAATGGCCCTTGTGACTCTCCCACCTTGGTATCAGGCACAGTGAGTGGAATTTCATTTAATCAGTGGTTACCTCTTTTGCAATAGTCCTCCAGGCCCGTTTTGGAGAATCTTCCTTTTTGCTGACAGCTTAGGAATTCTCCCTGATGGAAAAGGATCTTGATTTGGAAAATAATTTACAATGCATTTTCATATCAATTTGCTGACGGGGGGAGATACAGAAGATGTGCCATGCTTACAGATAGGATGGTGTCTGGTTTAGAGGCCTCCGTTGTAGTTGGATGAACGCGGCAATAAATGAATAGGTGAATGAAGAAATCCATGCAGAAGCCCATCGTTCTGAGCATCAGAATCACCTGTAGGGCTTGTTAAAAGCTTGTTGCACCCCATCTCCAGTTTCTGATTAAGTCAGTCTGGCATGGAGCCTGAGACTTTACATCTCTAACAGGTTCCCAGGTCATGCTGATGCTACTGGTCTAGAAACCAGTCTTTTAGAACCACTGGCATAAGCCATCGGTGGAGACCCCTTTAAGCCATGATAATTGTGGCTGCAAACTTTTCGGCCTGATCCTGCGAAATTGTTCACAAGTGAAGTAAAAAATGAATCCCCTGACTTGGTGGTTGGGGATATGGGTTGGTTAACCACTTTATCTTCCAGGAAACTCTCCTGAGTAGTGTTAGAGTGTTAGATTTGAGAGACTCTCAGGTGGTGTGTGTGCAGACACACGTACATGTGCATGCATCCATCACATGTGCATCTGTGCTGCTGTCCCTACAGGTACTGCTGTCTCTTTCCACACTTCTAGTGCTGACCACTGACCTCTGAGACTCCTTGAGCCTTTCTGAGTTTTCTTATCCAGCAAGGAGGAAGCAAACATCTTAGATCTGAGCTCTATCCTTTCCTGGGATTTGGTGACATCTAGTGGCTAACTGGAGAATCTTTGCTGATAGAGAACATTCCGGAAAATTAACTTAGCAGCCTGGAAAGCAAAAAACACCTGCTTGTGAATCCTCTGAGAAAGTCTTCCTGAAGGGCTAATGAGAGGAAGTAATGACTCAATAGGATATGAGTCAAAATGGATTTCTTGCTCTTGTAGCTATGTCAGATATTAGAGGTCATCGAAGAATCTCATATTGCCCAACTATATCCTCAGTGTGATTTTCTAGAAATAGGGCTCAATAAAGTGTCCTTGAATAAAATGAAGCAGGTAATATCAACTTGATATTTACTTCCTATTTCAGTGTTTCTCTGGGACCCCAGGTTTAAACATACTAAGGATAACAATCCATTTCCAGTCTGGTCAGATCTACAAAGAGATCTGTAGACATTCAGGTGCAGCTGCTACTTAGGGCATCCAGGCCTGAAGATCATTGAAGGTATAATTTTTAATGGTTTTTACATAGACAGCAATGTAAGACAACCCTGGATGTCACGGGCTTCCAAAGTCCTACTGGAAGATACAAGGTATTGTAAATAATCATGTGCAGTTGGCACTGTAATACAAAGTTTAACTACTTGTCACCAGCATAAGGGGAGGCAATCAGGGTTCATGAAGGCAGCTGCTTCTTAAAGTTGCTATTTTAGGGTTTAAATAAGCCGTTAGCCATTAGAGCACTTTGATGGGTCAGAGCACTTTGATGGGTCACAATACATGGTCGAGGTTGTAAAACAAGCACCACCCCCAGAGCTACCGAATTTCAGAAACTAGGAGTGGGGCCCCAGTAATCAATGATTTAACAAGCCCTGCAGAGGATCCTGGTGCATGCTGAAGTTTGAGGACCACTGGTTTAAAACAAGGTTTAAACGCCCCTGAAAAAGATTACAGGGTTTTTAGTGACTATAAATGAGTTTATGGAGGAGACTGCATTTCTATAACACAGGCCTACTTTTTTCAAAACATAGAAATGTGACTTAAATCTTCTCATTATTGGTTAAATGAAAGGAAGAGGATTGTTTGCTTTTTCTTTGGATTCTGGAAAATGTTCTTGATAGTCTCCAGAGTTGTCCAATTGTCCTGTGGACACTGCAATAAGCTTAGAAACAAACAGAAAATTGCTCTGTCTCAATATTAATTGAAGAAATACAAATTAAAATAGCAATGGCATACCATTTTTCAACTAACAAATTGGTCAGGATCAAGAATAATGTGCATCATCGAGAAGGCTATAGTGGGGAGAAGAGATAAAAAAAAGACATACTCCTGGTGGAAACACAAAGTACCATCATCTTTCTGGTAATACAAATCAAAAGCCTTAAAAATATGTACCTTTGACTTAGAATTTCTGCTTCTAGGAATATATCTTAGAAATAATGATACATGCTAATGTATGCTTATAATAATTAAGAAACTAAAAACAACTTATCAACTTCCACAGCAGAAGACTGTGTAAAATAAATGACTCATAACAGAACATAAGAAAAATAAAGCTGCACAAGATTTTTCCAGTTTTTAAAAGGAAGATTTATTTAACAAGTTTCACTTAGTACATCTAATGGAAATCACAATACAAGATCTAAATCAAAGCTCCAGAATTTCATACAAATGACATGACCAAACTCCTAAAGTATTGGTATTACATCTCAAAATTGTCCCAGATCTTAAGAAAAAAAAGTAAAAGTGTACACTCGCGTGCCTTACAAGATAGTAAACCAAAAAGCTAGAATTAACATGCCAAATGTTTTCACTTTGAATCATAGACAGAGCTCCTATATTGAGTTTTACAGAAAAGCATGTTTCTCAACATGCATCCAAAATTTTCAATGTATTGTGGTATAAGAGCAACATTTAACATAAGTGAAACTGCTTTAACCTAAATATGCTTACTGCTTAGGTACACTCCTATAACATAACTAACTTAAGGAGAGCTTAAAATTGTTTTAACAGTTATGATCAATACTGAACTGTTATTACATCCTAGATGACTGTCTCAGTGTTCAAAAATTACTGAGCTTGAAGTCTGAAAACAATCTTGACTTCCATTTTACAGTAAGCATAAATCACAAGCTTGTAATGCAAAAGTGTTAAACTTAATCTTTGCTTTCTTAAAAAAAAGAGAAAGAAGGAAAGAAAAAAGGAAAGTTGACCAAGAGTGATCAGAATATTTCCCATTTATCAATCATACTGGATATGCTAGACATCCCTCCCATTCTATTCAACTCCCATAAATGCAGCTTTTATTTCTGTAGTAGCTGTTTAGTACTCCTCTACCTACGCAAGGTTTGACTGATAGTCACTGGAGTTTTCCTGCAGAACTTGGTCATAGCCACTCATACTGCTCTGACCACCATAACCACCTCCATAACCACTACTCAGCTGTTGGCTAGCAGGACCCCCATAACTAGACTGGTTGGATAAGCCCATCCCTCCCATCATTTGACTACCATAAGCACCACCGCTTGCCCCTGCTGTAGAATTCAAGAACAGCTCCACGTAGCTGTGATCATAAGCGCCCCCACTTGTTCCTGCAGTAGAATTCAAGAACAGCTCCACATATCTATGTTGCATATTGGCCTTGTCTTTTGCCATAGCTGCCACAGCATCTTCATGAGTAGCAAATTCAACATCTGCCTCACCAGTAACTCTGCCATCGGGTCCAATTTCAATGTGAACTCTCATGGGGTTAAGAGGTGAAAAAAAATTGTAAATATCATTCTCAGTGGCTCTGTAAGGTAATCCCCTCATGTGTACACAGTGCCCTGTGGTGCTCTGGAAACTCGACCCGCCATCTCCGTATCTATGATCAGACATTCCAGAAAAACAGTAATTGAGGTCTCTTCCAAATCTATCAGACCCAAAGCCATACCCATCATTATAGCCACCATAATCATCATAGCCTCCATAACCTCCACCATAGGCACCCCGCCTCATCCTTTCAAACCCAGCCCCTCTTCCAATGCTATTATACCCTCTTCCAGCCCCTGGCCTATCATAGGGACCTGGCCGCTGCATAGCCATGAGCTTTCGAGGGGGGTCATAGTGGGTTCGGACTTCAGCTCGGCTACTCTTGAAGATTTCAATGTACCTGTGCCCTATTCTTTCCTTGTGTTTCTTTAAGGCCTTTTCAGCTATCTCCTGTGAAGCAAACTGCACAAAAGCCTCCCCTGTGCTCCGCCCCTGAAAGTCCACCGGCAGTGTCATCCCATTTGGCACAATTTCCAACCCTGAAAAAAACTGAACAATTTCTTCCTTGCTACAGCCAAATGGGAGTCCTCTAAGCCGGACGAAGCCATCATTGGCAGTATCAGGACTATTCGGACCTGTATGCTTCAACACCCAATCCATTTCAACACTGTTGGACTTGAATACTTCAACATATCTGTGTCCCATGGTTTCTCTGTCCTTCTTCAAGGCCAATTTCACTTCATCTTCTGATTCAAGTTCGACAAATGCTTCACCACTTGGTCTGCCTTCTCTGGTGTAGATGAAACGAATACCTGATGTGCCATTTTGGATTTTGCAATCAGAGAAGAAGCGCATCACTTCATCAGCTGAGCAGGACCAGGGTAGGCCCCTGACCTTCACCACGAACCCCTCCCTGCCTTCAGTGCTCAGCATCATGGTGACTGTTAGGCTTTTGGTGACAAGCTTGGCTCAATGCAATATCAGTGCAGCTGAAAAAAAAATAAGAAGACTATTATCATGGAAAAATGTTCACATCTTTTAGTATGAAAAAAGCAAACTATTAATACATAACTCAAATGCACAGATAGCTTTTTTGTAAGACATTCATAAAAACAAAAACACCACACCAGATTGCTAATTTGTTCCTTCAATAATTATTTCTTCTATACCTATTATGTGTTGGATACCATTAATGGTGGCTACTTCTGGATGGTAGGATTACAGGAGTTTTTGTGTCAGAGAATGTTTTCTTTGAAAATTTCTTTATGTTCTAAGCTTTCTACATTGACCATACATTAACATTATAGTCAATAAAAAGGTGTAAAAATATCAACAAATCGGTGGAATACATAACCAAATAAAAATGGCTTTATATGATTACAAAAATTAAAAATTTCATTACGTCAAAAGATTAAACAGAATTAAAAGACAAACAATATGCTTGAAAAGATACCTGCAACAAAACATCGATACCCTTATTATATAAAGAACTCATGCAAATTGATAAAATTAGGGCTTTGTTAAGGCCTAAGAGATAAATGGAAAAAAGGCATTATGGGGAATTCACACATTCACTTTACATTTTTGGTTGCCAGGTCTAGTACTTGGCTCTGGCATACAAGGACTGATACACCCAGAAAGGAATTATGGTCCTACAGTGGCTCTGTATGTCTTTACTAAAAACAAAAGGGCAAATGAACATTCTCTCTGCTATGACAGAATTCTGTACAGAGTGAAAGGGTGGTAAAGTAGGGCCTGGATGGCCAATTCTATCAGTTGGCTCAGGATGGTTAGATAAAACAGACTAACCAGTTTAGAAATCCACAACAAAATTTTAAAAATTACGAAGCAAAAAAAATAGGAAGAGGCAAAACAGGAGATATGGCTGGCAAGACAGAGATCAGATCTCAAAGGCCTTATTTGATAGACAAACGCTAAGTGCCTTTTAACAGGGGAATGAAATGAGAAGAGTGAGGGGGTAAGGGAATGAGAAAGGAGTGAGGGGAAGAAGTGGTGAAGGAAAGAGAGTGAGGGGAAGGAAAAGCAAGTGAGGGAAGGGAAGTGACCTCTTCAGAAGCCTTTCAGATAGATCGCTGTGGCAACTGTATGGCTCTCAAACAGAACCCTGGTCTCCTAGAGATATATTTCCTAGAGATATTCACCTAAAGCACAACAGTTTTTTTTAAAGGGGGGAAAGATATGTTCTATGCATTCAAAGCAATAGGCCTTGCAGGACTTGATAACAGATTAAATAAATACAGGGAAATAGAGATATGAGGATACAGGAGAGGAGTCTGGGAAATGTTCAAACCGCATCGATCATCAGAAATGCATGTTAAAACCAGAATTAATTGCCATTTTTCAGGCATCAAGATAGTGAAAACTAAACAGTGAGGATAAATCAATACTGATATTCAGGGTTCATAAGCTAATACACTCCCAGAAGTGAAAGTTTATACAGTATTTCTGGAATTTGAAAATGTTTTTTGATAGTAAACCCACTTCATTATGTGCCCTAAAGGAGATGATCTGAAATTCAGACAAAGATTTATGAAGCTATATATTCTTTGAAAGGTATTTTATTAAGAACATTACACACTTAATTAAAAAATTATAAAAATATTTAATAACATCAGAAATTACTTATACTATAATCTTAAATGACCTGAGATCACAGCTACTTCATCTCAACTATAAAAAACATATATCCTTCAACTCTGCTAGAACTCCTTCCAGGGCCTGGTCAACAGAAATACAAATGTTTACTGTAGCACTGTTAGTAATAGCAGAAAATTAGAAACCTAACTATCCATCAATAGGATGACTGAATGAACTATACTTTATCCTTAAAATGCAATGTTATGAAGCTGTTAAAATAAAAAGATCTGCCCTGACCTAGGATGATTTCCAAAATATATTAAAGAATGCATAGTATGATCCTACTTATTTTAAAATATAAGCATGCATGTACATGTTTGCAAAGGCATGAACTAGAATCATATAATAGAAACTTGTTTTTTTGAGAACAGAACTGAAGAGTAAGAAGAGTGAAATGGGTTTCTACTTTTCACCCTATATACTACTATACGGTTTTCCTCTTTTAAAAATCACTGTAATTAGAATTTAATAAGCAATGTTAGGAAAAATATATGCATGGGCAATATGTCAAATGTTAACAGTGGTTTCTCTAAGTGGTAGGTTTATGGCTTTTTCAATTTTATTTTTAAAATTTTTGTGTCTTTTTAATTTTCTACAGAGCAATTACTTGTATTTCTGCAAAAGAATAATATGAAACAAATTAAAATGCTTCCTTTTCTCGAATTTGGTACAGTAAATTTCATAAAAGTTTCTAATTTGGTATGTGGATGGCTTATCTGCCATGGTCTGGGAACACTGGGCCTCCTGAAAATAAAGTACAAAGTGTAATAACTGCCATAAAACTATACTGAGGATTCAATTCAACAAAGTTACTAATTGCTTATTATGTGACTGGCATATTGCATCTGCGATGGTAACAGTCTCCCTATAAACCATCTTTAGGTCTGAACGATAGATTTAGACTGTTTTTTTTTGCCTGCCTCAGCTCTTAGATGACCCATCCCATTTAATGTCCCTGCAGTACTCTAGGCCTTAACATCCCTTTGTAGTGGCAGGAAGGTTCTGCTTCCTTACTGTATCTCCTGCGAAGGCCAAGAGGACTGTTGCCTCAAGTAGGAACCAGGATTCCATCTGTGATTTAAGAATTTGTGTATTTATATGTGTTATACACATACTTTTTATACACTGTAATGCTGAGGAGTTAGCTAAAGATGGTGAATTACGTGTATTTTTTAAAACAGTATAGTTATTTTTCGAATGTTCAGAATTGAACAATTGTAATAAGCAGAAAAATAAATGTTATTTAAATATTCAACTCAGTAAAAACATTTATTGGGCACCTCTGTCAGGCACGTATAATTTGCCTTGATGTGATTTTACAGATAAAATTGACTTGGTGCCTCCCACTACAGATAGACAAGACAATCAGGCAGTGGTGAATGAGTGCCTAAAACTATGGACCAGCGCTCATACCACTAGTCTCGATAACTGTTTTTCCTAATCCAAGGACGTACTTTTCAAACGTTTTTCACCTTCAGGTTTCTGTTAAGGGTCCCCTGAGGCCCACCCCGACAGACGGATATACAAAAACACATACACAGTCACGACGTCCACCATTTCCCCACCAGGCGCAGCAAAGGCAGCTAGCTTCCCGGCACTGAGATGGGGGAGGAGAGGAGCGGGGGAGGGGAAAGCAGGGAGCGAAAAAGGCGGAGGCAGCCAGCCCGCGGACCACGCTTTGGTCTTCATCATCACCACCCCTGGATCCCCAGTTCCCACCCACACACCAACCTCTAACGGTACCGGATAATTTTCCTCTTTCTTCCCTCAAACGGCTATAGCGAGACAGTAGACGACGACCAGAACTACTTCTGCTCACGTAAGCGGTTGATCACGTGAGCACTACGTCATGTGAGATCTAGGTCACGTGAGCAGCTTTCGGCTTAAACTCGGGATCACTAAAGTGCCGCACTTCCTTCTGGTATGGAAATAGGGAGGGCCAAAGTCAAAGGAAGAAGTGTATGATTGGTTGCAGTGCGTCTTACATGACTGATCATTGGGCTGCCTCCCCAGTTGCCTGAGAAACAACAACGTCATTTCTTAATAACTCTCCAAGATTGGCCCGTCCCTAAGGTTAACCTTAAAAGCCCAGTTTACTGGGGAAATCTGTTAGGCATGGTTACAGTGATGATGAGACTGATGAGCGGAGTCCAGCAGCCAAGCTGCGTACTTGTGCTTCGCTTCCTGGCCATCGTTCTCTGGGATGTTCCTGTGGCCTTGTCCCTGAACAATGGCTTGGCCATGACCCCTACCATGGGCTGGCTGCACTGGGAGCGCTTCATGTGCAACATCGACTGCAAAGAAGAGCCGGATTCCTGTATCAGGTATCAGAGATGTTGGGTACCCCCTTCTCTTCGCCTTTCCGTGTTTGGTTGAGCCCGAGGGAGAGCTTCCCTACTGCATCTGCTTTTTTTTTATTCCCACCAAACTGCCTGGGATTGGCACTGGCCGTAAAATTTTCCGTGTGACCCCGCCTTGATTAGTAGCCTGGCCAGCGGCCCCGCCTTCTCCGTCTCTTCTGGATTACCCATCTGGGGACCATCTCTATTTTATCATCCAGTTCCATTCAGCTCCTTCTCGTGAACTGCTCCTCTTCCTCTGCTGTTCAGTAAAGCTAAGCGCAGCAATATGAGGTAATGCCTGTATAAAGTTCTCCCAGGTCAACCTTTCAGCCGGTAGCCACATTCTAGGGTGAGAGGGTGAGGAGATGCAGAGACACCATGGTCTCTCTAAAGTCCCTAGTAACAGCCAAGAAACGCAATGACACAAAAAGAAGAAAAGTCCTCTTTTTCCTACTCACTGCAGTTGTGCTCGCTGCTAGTACCCCTAGATATTGTGGGCTGGGTTCCAGACCACTGCAATGAAGCGAGTCAGTCTTTGCTGGAGTATCTTGCCTTCAGTTTGTAAAAAAAAAAAAAATGCAACATCGGTGAAGCGCAACAAAGCGAGGTATGCCCATGTACCATCCAGATAGTATCAACAGATTTCTATCTCAAGGCTACATTTTTGGGACAGCTTCTGGGATCAGAGAAGGCAAGTATAATGCACATTCCAAGGACCGGGGGGAATGGGTGAGGAGCCTTTGATTGCCAGGTCCTACTGGAGGGTCCGTGTCTTCAGAACCTCCCCAGCAAGGCTTCATAAGACAGATATTGAACCTATTTGATCCACACATTCCTTGTCTGTAAATTGGGAATAACAGTTCTTATCCCAGGAAGCTGACTCAGAAGGATCTGTAAAATAGTTCTTTTTTAAAAAAAAATTTGTTTTCAATTACAGTTAACACAATATTAGCTCACTATGTGTACAACATAGTGATTAGACATTTATATAACTTAAGAAATGATCACCCCATAAATCTGGTTAGTATCCATCTGTTATGTCAGTTGCTTTTTTTATTGTTTATTGGGGTGACATTGGTTAATAACAGAATAGTTCTTAAACAAAATAAAGACACTTGTGAAGAGGCCACTCTATAATCAGCAGTATGGTATATCCCAGTGCACATAAGTTATTCCTTTTAATGTTTTACAGCTTTATGGACAATGTCAGGGTGTTGGTCAAACATCACAGAATTAATTGTGACCCTGGGGTAAAGTGTGTAGTAATTGTGCCCATCACATATTTCTTTTTGTCTTCTCATTTTTTTCTCAGTGATGGTTGTCTTATTTTTGTATCTGATTATAAAACTAATGATTGATGCAAAAACTGTAGATAGTAAATAGTACAATGAAAATAAAGATTCCCCTCGTTCCATTAGCCAGAAATAATCATGGTTAAAATGTTAATACACAGCCTTGGAATGGTTTTCCAGTAAATAAAACAGATTTCTTTTTTTCATTATTTTCAATGATATCATGTTCATGTTGTGAGTTGTTAGCAAGACTCTAAACTTTGCCTGCCTGCATTCGAGTTCTGGCTCATCCTTATTGCCATTTGACCCTGGGCAAATTACCTACCCTTCCTAAATGTAAGTGGAGTGCCTGGCACCGAAAAAGAGTTTCATAAGTGCAAATTGTATGTATATACCATGATTTATCTAAGCAAATTCCTGTTGATAGCTATTCAGGCTCTTCCATTTTTCATTACTGTGAATAAAACTGTACATCATTATACATCATCTGATTCTTTCCTTGGAAATCTAATTACTGGGCCAAAGGGTTTTTGTGATATATCAAACAAACTATCCTCCCCAAAAGTTTTACAAATGCACATTCCCAATAATGGACAGCACTGCCCCACACCCTGTCCAGCAGTGCATTTTGTCATTTTTAAAAAACTTTGACTATCTGTTAGGTATTTTTATTTTCATTTATTTGATTACTAATAGGATTAAACATCTTTTCATATGTTAAATGGGCTCTTTGTGTAGTTTCTTTTATGGATATACTTCCTTATTTTTCAACTGGAATGTTTTTGTTTTGGGGGGGTTGATTGTTTTTTCCTTGCCATTTTTTTTTTGTTTTTCATATGTTGTGAATATGGTAGTTCTTGCTACATGTCGTTTTTGATATTTATGTATCAAACATCAACTTTTTTCCTCTATGATTTTTGACTCTGGCATCATGCTGAGAAAGTCCTTTCCTACCTAAAGATAATATAGTCACCTACATTTTCTACTAGTATGTTTATGGATCTTTTAAATATTAAAATCTTTAATCTATCTGGAATTTATTCTCTTATAAGGAATGCCACATTTAACATATACTAAATCTCATGGTACAAGATGACCGGAGGATCTCTTTCTGAACTCCCTTTAATTCCATTGATCTGTGTATTCTAATGCTACTGGTACTACACCAACTTCGGTTATCTTTTGCTGAATGATCACATGTTTAATCTTTTAGGTGAACTTTTTGAATCATGTTGCCAAGTTTTTTAAAAGGTCCTTTTGAGATTTTTTTTTCAAGGTTTTATTAAATGTGTAAAGGTGTGTCGGGAGAATTAGCTTTTTTTTTTGAATTTTGAGTTTTCTTATCCAAGAGTAAAATAATGTCTCTCCATTTATTCAATTCATTTGGGAACATCATAGTTTTATTCCTATGGGCCCTGCACATATCTTAAATTTATCTCTAGGTACTTTAGGTTTTCCCGTTGCTTTTTTGGTTGCCCTTGTCAATGGTATGTTTTCCTCCAAGGTTATCGTTGGTATCTAAAGAAGCTGATTATGTTAACTTTGTAGTTTCTAACTTTACTGAACTTTCTTCTTAGTTCTAATAGCCTTTCAATTTCATGTATTTCTCATTCCTGTTTTAATTGTTCAGGGATTTTGGATAGAATAATAAAGGGGAGGGGAATGAGAAGAAAAAAGGCCCAGTCCATTTTACCTTGCATTAGTTGTGATTACTACCCAACTATTACTTGGTTGAAAACAATTGTAAAGACCCAAGGTACCTAATAGGAGGTACCCAAGCATTTGTTTAATGAATTGTAATAATTCTTGGGATCTCTCTTTCAGTGAGAAGCTCTTCATGCAGATGGCAGATCTCATGGACTCAGATGGCTGGAAGAAAGTAGGATATGAGTACCTCTGCATTGATGACTGTTGGATGGCTGCACAAAGAGATTCAAAAGGCAGACTTCAGGCAGACCCTATTCGCTTTCCTAGTGGGATCCACCACCTAGCTAATTATGTGAGTTTATAGACAATTTTCTTTTTCATTTAGGAGACTGTAAACATTTCCATATGGAAGTTTGTTCAAAAACACTTAGAAGTAAAATAACTGCCATTATCTGAACATTGAATTGTAAGGCATAGCAGGTGGAATTCTCATCCCATCAACAGATACATGTTTTGCAATAGTTCTTGAGGCCCATCTTGGAGAAGTTCTCCTTTTGCTGAAATGGCTGAATTCTCTGGTAGGAAAAAGGAACTTGGTTTTTGACATATGTGTGCATATATTTCCATATAAGCTTTTAGCAGTATCACAATTGTACTATAAGTTAGAATTTAGAAGATAGAAGGAACATTCTGAGGTTGTGAAAGAGTAACAGAGCCAGACGTTAAAGACAATTAAGGCAGATTTTATTCAGTACTATTGCAGTCAGGGAAGGAACCGAGGTGTCAATTCTGTATATAACAAAGACTAGTAAAGATTTATAGCCAACAGGCAGATTTAGAAGGGTCAGTGGATGGGAAATTACTAAGGAGGCATGAAAGGGAGGGGGATTCTTGCTAAAGGCGGGCCAAGGACTTAAGACATCAAGGGTGGGAAATGAGGAACTTGATCACATATCAAGGGTTGGTGGATGACTTAGCAGGATTCTTGCTAATACTGGACACCAAAAGCGAAGATTGAGGCCTACTTAAGAAGAGAGCTCAGAAGATCCTAAATTAGGTTTGGTCAAGGAGAGAGTCTTTGTCCAGATAAATCTATCATTATTCTAGAAAGGTAATTTGTAGGTTCCTGTCAGAGGAAGATTAGAGTGGCTGAAAGCTTTCTTTTTAGTTCTATGCTATAGCTTACATGTGCGGTTAGAAATAAGCAGGACTGGAGGATTTGTCCTTTGTCTCCCAACAAACTCATCTGGATAATTTAGGGGACTTATGAAAAAAGAAAAGGCTGTAATACCTGGTGAACTCTAAGGATCTCTGTCCCCAACCTGGAGTGCTTCTCTCTTTCTACTTCATGATCACCCTTCTATTGTGGTGACTCTTTCCTTTCATTTCAGGTCCATAGCAAAGGATTGAAGCTAGGGATTTATGCAGATGTTGGGAAAAAAACCTGTGCAGGCTACCCTGGGAGTTTTGGATACTATGACATTGATGCCAAGACCTTTGCCAGCTGGGGAGTAGATCTGCTAAAATTTGATGGTTGTTACTGTGACAGTGTGGAACAGTTGGCAGATGGTATGTTTCATTCAAGAGATTTAGCCATGAGCAAAGAGAAGAACTTTGAGGCCAAGGTAACTGAGCATCCACAGAACTAATCTTCTCATTTAAGTACAATACTGGAAATAATCATTCTTAATGTGTCAGAGCTCCTACCTCCTCTCTTCCAGTTTGTCCATGCACTCATTATTTCATGCAATGTAAAATCTGTGCTTGCCTAACCACGGCTAATATTGTACACTTTTCATTCAAGAGGACTCTGAGTTAATTACAAATAGTTTCTAACTCTCTATAACATCACTTGGGAAAGCATTCAGAATGTCAAACAATCACAGAGAAAGGAGGATCTTCATTCCTGCCTTTCATCAGTATATGCATTATCCTGCACTACATCCTCAGAACAATCCCAGCACTCTGGAAGGTATTAAATACAATTTCAGCACAGAGCAGCTACCTGTTTTTGCTACTGATTTAAAATATAAACATGACCCTTCCAGGCAGCCTTTTTTTAAAACTATAAAGCCCCAGCTGGAAATGTCCTTCTTTCCCTTATTTTACCTTTTATTTTCTCATACAGGTTATAAGTACATGTCCTTGGCCCTGAACAAGACTGGCAGAAGTATTGTGTACTCCTGTGAGTGGCCCCTTTATATGTGGCCCTTTCGTAAGGTGAGCTAGTGAGCCCAGAATCTAATAGAGCCTTGCTGATAGATTTTCAGAGGTTGAGAACAAAGAAGATAAAGGTCTCCTTCAAAGTTCAGTTTTACTTAATAGTTTCTTCCTACCATCTCCCCCAAGAATCCAACCACTTCTCACCATCTCCACTGCTATAATTGGAGTCTAAGCTACCACCACTTGGGAAGTTAGTCATCTTTGAGTCTTCCCTTTGTCTCATGGTTCACAACCTATCTACTAGCAATCCTGCCAGTAATAACTGCAAAGTATATCCAGAATCAGCCCATTTCTTTCCATTTCCTCTGTATCCACCTTGGTCGTTCAAGCCACCATCTCCCACCCAGACTTCTCCCACCAGCCCTGATCTCTCTACTTCCACTCTCCCCTACCGCCACCCATTTTCCAAGCATCACCAGAGTGTTCTAATTAAAATATAAATGAAATCATATTATCCCCCTGCTTAAAACCCTTAACCGGCTTCTCACTGCACTTGGAATAAAATCAAGCTCCATTGATCTGTCCCTGACCTGCCTCTCCAACCTCATTTCTGATCACTGGTTCGCTCATTGCACTGGTATTCATTCTGTCCCTCAAACACTCCAAGCCTATTGCTGCCTCAGGGCCTTTTATACCTGTTTTTTTTTTCTGCCTGATATGTTCTTGCCTAAGATTTCTTAGCTGCTTCCTAACATTTATGTCTCCGACCAAACACCACAGACTCATACAGGTCTTCTCTAAAATAGCCATCTATCCAGTCATTTTTTTTATCACATTAACCTTTTCAGTTTCTTTCTAAGACCTTAGCACGACATGAAATTATGTGTTGACTGGTTTATTGTGTCTTCCCTGCTAGAATGTTAAGTTCCAGGAGGGCAGTGACCTTGTCTGATTTAGTCACTATATCCCTAGAATATTGGAAATGAATAATTATTTATAGAACACATCCTTGTTATTTTCTTCTAAACTCTGTAAAATACTTTTCACCTCTTTCTCAACACCTTAAGCCTTGAATATGTCACGTGCCTATTTACAAACTTTTATTTATTCCATTAACAAATTATATGCCTAGGATTCAGATTGCCTTATCATATGCTTGATGAGTTCTGTGTAATTTTACAGCTGTTATTTTTACTTAAGATCATGTTATTTCTGATAAAAGTAATGCATGTTACTTGTTACATGTTACTTCATTTTAGAAGTTTGAAAATACAGTGAAGTGTGCAAAAAAATTTACATCTGCCATAATCTCAGTATCTAGTTACCATTTGGTAAATTTCCAGCATAAAGTGTTAAAGCCATTTTATGTAGGGATTTTCAGTTATGTTGCCTACTTCTGAAGCAAACTTCTTACAATGAAGTTCCATTATATAAGGGTTTAGCTCTCTTCATGGGGACCTTTAAGCTCTAAACTAAAGAGAAGGCTACAGTGCCTCTTTAAATTGATTTTCAACTCGTAAGAATGTTAGTAAAAAGTAAACAGAAGTTATGTTTCCACAGCCCAATTACACAGAAATCCGAGAGTACTGCAATCACTGGAGAAATTCTGGGGATGTTTATGATTCTTGGCAAAGTGTAAAGAGTATCTTGGACTGGACATCTTCTAACCAGAAGACAATTGTTAGTGCTGCAGGACCAGGGGGTTGGAATGACCCAGATATGGTAAGAATGTGAGCCATCCTTGGTCAAACCCCTGCAGTGGGCCTGTTTCCTTTTGACATTCAAGATAAATTGGCAAGTTCCTGGGAGCAGGTTTTTTGTGAATACTCAGAACAGGGTGCCATGGAAAGTGGCTTCTGTCTGGGAAACTTTAAGAATGATTCTGTCTTCTCTCATTTGAATTCTTCTATTCTTTGTCCCAGTTAGTGATTGGCAACTTTGGCCTCAGCTGGGATCAGCAGATAACTCAGATGGCCCTCTGGGCTATCATGGCAGCTCCATTACTCATGTCCAATGACCTCCGACATATCAGCTCTGAAGCCAAAGCCCTCCTTCAGAATAAAGATGTAATTGCCATCAACCAGGACCCCTTGGGCAAGCAGGGGTACCTACTTAGAAAGGTATTGTAATGTTCTATGAGAGAAAATAGGAATTGGCTGGGAAGATGTTCTCCTGCCTTCTAGTTTATAATTCATCCAAATGTTTATTTTGGGTGTGTACTTTAAATTGGCTTTGTACCCAAGTATCAAGTTTGTCTTGGGCCTAAATCTGTTGTGTGATGATATGCACTGATCTTTCAAAACTTTATTTTTAAAATCTCAATATAATCAGTAATATATTTCCAAAACATGCTACAGGGTAATTTTAATTTTTCCTCCAAGTGTTCAGTAGTTCTGACAATGAGACTGAATGTCACAACTAACAAGGCAGTTTATTGCTCACTACTGAGTTGTCACATCTATTTTCTTGGCTTACTATTCAGGAAAACAACATTGAGGTGTGGGAACGCCCTTTATCCAACTTAGCCTGGGCTGTGGCTATGGTAAACCTTCAGGAGATTGGTGGACCTCGTTCTTATACCATCAATATTGCTTCCTTGGGTCAAGGAGTGGCCTGTAATCCTGCCTGCCATATCACAAAGCTCCTCCCTGTGAAGAAAAAGCTTGGGTGTTATGGATGGACTTCACGCTTAAAAACTAGAATAAATCCCACAGGAACTGTTTTGCTTCAGCTAGTGAGCCAGACTACATAAAGCTTCCTTAAATATTAATATTTGTTGCCAAAGTGACTACGATTACCCCACTTATCCTTTCATTACCACTTCAGCTGTTTTTATTTCATTGAATAAAATTTCACTATGGAAACCAACAGGGTGCAAAAAGCTCACTCAGAATTCAAAGTATATGTTGTAACAATTCCTTTACCTGTCAGGTGATTATCAATTATTTTCAATAAAATTGGAAGACTAATCATTACCATTTGATAAAAATTGGAGTGAAATCGGTAGACCCAGACTTAGTCATCCATGGATACAAACTGCTAAGATGCACTTCCAGTTACCAAATTGTATAGCATACGTGCTTGGCCATCCAGTTTTTCTGCTTAGGTATAAAGAGCTGAACATCACTAAGAATGAAGTATATGGTAATACACAGAGAAAAAAAAGAGATGTACAATTTGAAACTGTTAGGTATTGTTCAAAATGGAGATATCCCTGCTAGATTCCACTGGGAATTTTAATTCACTAGAAAATTATCTTTTGCAGTAATTTCAACATGAAAAGAATTTGTCTACTAATTTTGAGGCATGTCAAAACATCTAAGTGGTGTATCTGAAGACTTATAATACATACAGTATGCTGTGCCTAGAGAATGGGGCCAAAATTCCTCAAATGACTGAAGTAGCAAAGGTAAAACAAATTATTTCACTCTTGGTAAACTTTACATTCTCTATGGATAGAATTGTTACTGAGCTCACCCTGTCAGCGAGGTTTAGGTCTCTATTTATAACCCATAGCTCTTGCTTTGAAACAGCAAAAAGATTCCCATGAAGCTGCAAGTGACTGAAGTACCAAACCAGACCACAGCTTCTGATATGAGTTCAACCAGATTCAACTAAAATAACAAAGTACATGGAACCATCAAGGCTAAATTTCCCCAAAAGGGGAATTTTATTGACACTATTTTATTTCTTTCCCAAAAGACCAACTCCGACCACATCATGAAGTGAACATATCCTCAAGATTTTATTGTCTTCATAAAACTTAGAACTGGATCACTTGGCCCTGTAATAGAATAGAGATTTGTTTTTTTATTTTGCAAAGAATCTCTACTCCTAAATCAGAACAGTATCTATTTCTAAAGGGATCACCATCCTTTAAGGTTAAGTCCTCAATTCTTCCTTTCCTACTCATGCCAAAACCAACACCAAAAACCTCACCCTCAGCTATGGATCAAGTTATTTTGAGAGGACTGCCCGATCCTTACATCACAATAAATGAATGGGCAGAAATGTTCACCTCTCCAAATAAAACTGTATAGAAAAGATTACACCATCCACCCCAAATTATATACCTTTCTCTTCTTATCTCCTCCCAGTTCAAAATGCTTGCATCTCTTAATAGCCAGCATTCTCTTAGATCTGCAGTTGGGCTCAACACATTCAAGCCTCAGTACAATTTTCTTTGTAGTTTTAGCCTGGAAAAAAAATTAAGTCAAACCTTTCATAGGCCACAGAAAATATCTTCAAAAATATGACTATGTTGGGTTAATACTACTTAGAGCTTTGCAAATAAGACAATTTGTCTTTAGCTGTAGGGAGAAAACAAATGTGAAAAATTGAATTTAAGAGAAAATATAATAAATAGCAAAGGCAGCAAGTTATCTCATTGCCATCAAATTCTCCATTCACAAACATGCTTCTTATCAAATAGGCATTCATTATACTACCATGAAGTTTGGGCCTTTCAGCTGCTCTACAGTTAAGTACTCCACAACCAAAAATGTGTCATCCAACTAGTCCCTGAATGGCTGCTCCAGTCACCTGCCTGAGAGTTGGTCACAGACATTTAACTTTCCTCCCATCAGATTTGAGATAAACACAACTTTCACAATTCGTAAAATAGGGTTAACAACTGTTACTTAAGATCTATCAAGTCTCCAAAGACTACCTACAATTACATCTAGAATTCAACTACATTAACTTAAGGTACACTCCCCAGGAATACTAAAGTTTTTAAGGCTGCTCTTGTAGGCAGAATTCTACTGCTGCTAGTTCATAGTTCACACTTTTCAAAAAAATCCAAAACCCAGCTAGAACATCTCCATCTTCTAAACAAGTATTCCTTTCAACATTTTGAAATCAAATAATTTATTGTACCTAAATGAACACTAAAGTCATTCCTTAATACTTTCTGGAACCAGGCTAAATGAAGAGCAAAGAGCCTGAAGAAATTCTGGGGATGCTGTTCTAGGCACTGTGTTCTTTAAGGGGTAGCAAAATCACCTGAGGTGATTTCTCGAGAGAGAAACACATCAAGCTTGAGAATGACAGAATTCAGGAGGCCACTGGGAGACCATTTTAAAGAGCTTTATGACTTCATGAGATAGGTAGCAGACAATGCAGATGAGCTGAGGAGCAAAATGAGAATGATTCTTATTGTAAGAGCTGAGGATTCACTAGGACATGAGGAGAGAGAGGAAGAGGGCAAAAGAAAGATTTCCTGGTGTATTCCATCTTCGGTTGTTAGGAAGGCAAGGCATATTCCTTAACTCGATGTTTGCTTCTTCAGAAAAGAACAAAAAAATATAAAACACTGCGATGGTAGAGTACTGGAGACTACAGTCAGACCTGGGTTGAACTCTCAGCTCTACTGCCTACTAGGTACATCACTGTAGGTGAATGAAATAACTTTGCTGAAACTATAACCACATACTACATACACTGCAGAAGTGTGTGGGAAGCATATTAAATAGTAATGACTACTCACCTTTTTGCGGAAAATCGGCTTAGTCTGCCCACCATAGCCACTCTGCTTCCTGTCATAACGCCGCTTTCCTGGGAGAACAAAAATTATTATGGTATACCAAAATAATGAATCCCAACAGCCACATGGCAAAGTCTTCTTTCGGGTTTTATCTTGGGGTTTCCAGCAGAAATAGCAATGCCCAACAAGGGGAACGTTGTGTGGGCGGGTGGTATGTCTAGACTCCTACACTGTACTACTACACAAATGCCATAGTGTAATCAGATCACATACAGACCGTCTTACCCTGCGCATACAGAGAGTCTTTGCCCTTCTTGTATTGTGTCACTTTGTGGGGTTGGTGCTTGCCACACTTCTTACAGAAAGTCCGGCGGGTTTTAGGAACATTCACCTATGAAATAAACCGTTCAGTACGTGCCGTGTTATCAGACGCCAATGTGACAATTAAAACCCAAATGATAAGGAAGCCCACGAGGACTCGACTCTCAAACTCCTTATTCACACACAACATTCTACAGAAGGTGGTCCAGCTATATGTGCTCCTCCAAATACAGCAGCTTCCGATGAGCCCCAAAGTATTAAGAGAACATATCCACTCTACCATCTAAGTCTACCTCTTTGATCCTATCATTTCAATTCCTGGCCCTGAAGCTTGGTCCCTTCGGGACCAATCCCGTCAACACTGGGTTTCTTTGGCGAGTCCGCCCACGGGCCTGGACCCATCCTGGGATGGCACCATCGAGGGAGGAGGAAAGATTAAACTAGATGTTACCGTGTCCCCACCCTAAAGTCCTACCATGTTAGCGAGATCAGTACCAGCAGGAAAAGAAAGAGGCAGGGCCGGAAACGGAAGTATGTAGGAGGTTCCGGGTTGCTCTTCCTCGTGGGAGTCGGTAGGAAAGAACATAGAGTCTAAAGCTCTGTTTACATCGCCCTCTGGTGGCTAAGAGGACAATTCGGAGCCACAGGCGAGATCTTAAGAAACGGCTCTGAGGCTGATCCATTCTCTTCGACTTCCTCCCGCCCCCTACCTGTGGAACTTCTCACTTCATCACTTTTGGCAGATGCAGATTAGGTGCAGCCTGAAGTGAAAGAAGCAGTGTTCTAGCTATACCCTCTGGCCCACCTCTCCCTATCCCGGATGGAAGCCAGGACTAGGGTCAAGTGGAGGAGGTCTCCACCGGCATGTTCCATTCCTGTTCTACCTCAAGGACACCGTGAACATCTTTTGCAGTGAACTGCTGGTTCACTGAAAGCTTGAAGGGAGCCAATACTTGAGTTCATCTATCACATAGTCAGTTGGTCCATTCAACAAATGTTTATTGAATGCCTATTTCTGTGTTGGGCACAATAATCAAATAAGCATGTTCTTAAGTGTGTAATTACAGACTAAATACTTTGTAAAAAGCAAAAAAAGATCAGTTATCAGCATTAAAGCAACCTTTTTCTGGTGAGGGAGCAAGTTGGCTGCCCTTGATTCTGAAAAGTGAGGAATAAATTGTTCAGCTGCGGCAATCAGGTCAAGAGATAGAAAGTATCCAGTGGCTCTTCCATTTCTGGTTTGTAAGGCATGGCAGGCCTTACAAACTCTGTGACCAAAAGCAACCACAAAGGATGGTCTGAACATAAACATTTCTGACTGGGCAGGTCATGGTGGGTAATTATATCATAGGCCTACAGTTTCCTCAGCAAAGGTCTATCTTTACTTTAAGTGAGCCCTGTCCATTGTTCTTATACATCTAGGATAACATACTTCTGAAATGTCAGAGTAATTTTCTTTTCTAGACTCCTTGAAGGTACAGAGCACAGAACCGTACATTGTTATCTTGTTCCCCACATACCACTTCTATATGCTGTAAATGTTAGTAAACTAGCCTGTACCCACCAATGTAAAAGAAGTATGTGTTTCTCTATTTTGCTTTTTATTCAATCCTAGAGATTTCCCCACTTTGCTTTCTCTCACCTCCTTAATCTACCACCAATGCATTTCATTTTCTCCTTTGATTCTGAATGCATAAAAGGAATGTAAAACTGCCATTCTCCGGAGCATTTTCTTTATCCATTGAGCTTTTACTTCCAGGCATGTCTTCAAAATTTTAGCTCAAATAAACTCTTATAAAACTTTTCAATGTGTTTGGATATTCTTTCACCAAAACCTGACAGAAGACATGTACTAGCTTTCAAAAGAGTCCAGTAGAGAAAGACTCAGGTACTGAGCACTTAAAATGGATTGTCTCATAAAATTCTCACAGTAATTCCAGGAGGTAGGTGGTACTATTATTCCCATTTTACAAATGAGGAAATTGAGGCCATGGACTGTTTTAAAAATTTGCCCAATGTTGATTATTTAGTGGAGCCAGGATATAAACACAAATGATTTCAATTCAGAGCCCATGTTCCCTTACCATTATACAATATGACTATCGTGGCCTGGGAATTATAATAGCTAACAATTATTGAGTACTTACTATATGCTAGGTATTATCTTAACCACCTTGTATACTACCTATTTTAATCCTATCAACCCAGGCTGTGGATACCATTATTAGTATTTAACAGATGAGGAAACTGAAGCAGAAGAAGCATTAAATTCACTTACTCAAAGTCATACAAGTGGTTATTTTGCGGAGCTGGAATTTGATCCCAGGTGATCTAACACCACAGCCTTGCACTTAACCACAACATCACACAGGGGAAGCAGGGGCAAGAAATGTAAAACTGCCATTCTCCGAAGCATTTTCTTTATCCATTGAGCTTTTACTTCCAGACATGTCTTCAAAATGCAGGGTAGAGGAGAATGAGGAGAAAAAAAATTGGCAGGGATGCAGGAGGAGGTGCCAGTGGATTAGGGGCTAATAAACTATGAGAGCCTGAGATCACCCCCTTGCATAACTTTCCAGGATCACCCACGGGTCCTGAGCTGACTTTATGATCATCCCCTTTTTGCTGAATGGTCTCTGAGAATGAGATAATACAAATATGACCATTATCTACTACATTTCTTAAAAGTTTCTTTGCCAAACAGCCAGCCTATAGTCTCACAGCATTTTATTCTCTCTAAGCTCTTAGGTAGTATCACTGACTGGCCTTTGAAGAGTTTCTAGAGGTTTTAAATAATAGTTACTTGGAAGTATGAAGACAGTAAACATGGCCCCTCTTAGACTAATGAACTTTAATTCTTTCTATAACACCTTATGTGACATGACTTTGATTTCAATTCCCTTCATAAGTCCTAGTCTCTGTTTTAGACATGCTCCTGCTCAGTTCTGAGGCACTCATAACTGAACACAGGACTCTAGATATAGCCTGGTCTTGCAGAGTAGGTGACCCGTACACATTTCTCTGTCTAGATATTTTACTTTTGCAGAAAAGTCTAATATCATTTTGTATTTTCCGACAGCCATGTTACTGACATAACATTTCTATTGATACTACCAGCAAAAACATCTGAACCATTTTCACAAGTCCTACTGCTACTTCACTTTCACCTGGAATTATTTGAAGTTCAATGTTGCTGCCCAATGATGGGATGTGAACCTTAGCCTTGGTAAAATCCACTTGTTGAATTTGGTTTATCACATTAGGTACTCAAGATCTTTCAGAAACTCTGCTCTGATTCTGTCATTTCATCTAGCTAACAACAACCTCTTTCCATTCACTGATTAGCTAAACTACTTTCTATAGCTTCCTAAAAAGGTCATTAATGAAAATGTTGAACAAGATAGCATCAAACACAGAACCTTATATTGGGAATCTTTTGAGGTAACATTAGGCCATTTATTTGCACTATTTGGGTACAATCCTTCTATCTATCTAGCCAAGTGTATTAAGAGAGTGCTCATGGGAAGAAGGTGAAGAAGCATCTAGGTTTACTTTCCCCTTTCCTTGTCCTGCTCTCCTTTGTCCAGACCACCTATTGTATGCCTGTCAATTCTCAGTCTCAACCATAAGATGCACCTTGAGAAGAGACAGGGCATATGACAAAAAGTAGAATCTGACTAAAAAGAAAGGGAGAGGAAAGTTAAATGTCTGTGACCAACTCTCAGGCAGGTGACTGGAGCAGCCATTCAAAGACTAGTTGAAAGGCTATAAATTGTCAGTAAAATAGGAAGATCATGCAGTTAACTTGCTGCCCATCTATTTTGTGCGGATGTGAGGATTAACCACTCTATTATCCTACAAATACTTTTTTTAAAAGTCCTGTCACCTTAAAAATTCTGACAGACTTCTAGTGGAATCTGTGATCTGTTTCTGCATTAGGATACAGCACCTGGGGCAAGTAAACATGGCTGCTCCTGATGTGTCAAGGTGGGCAAGCAGGTCAGTCACTAGAGGCTCTGCTGCCATCTTGGTCTGTAGCCAGTACAGACTGAATTTCTTAGGAGATTTTGGGAGAAGATTGCTGCTGGAACATAATGGAGGTGACTGAGGAAACATTCAGGTTTTAAGTAACAAACCTATTCTGGTTTATTGCTTTACAAGATTAATGAGAAAGATGTAAATTAGGAGTTAATCTCTGAGGCAAAATCTTTAATAGAGAAAATCGACATCCACAAAAAATAGGGAAAGTCACAAGTCTGTGTGGGCTTGCATTCAGACATTTTTTTCTATACTTCTTAGAAAATGACTCAGCAGGGGGAAGTCTTGTCTCTCCCATCAGGCTCTGTATTTTGGGGTCCCTTTGTGAGCACTTACCATTCTTCACTATCAAGTATGACTGTGTGACCCCTAGTCTCCTTTGCCTTGGAGGACATGAGACTCTAAAGGCAATCTTCCTCTTTAGTCCTTTTGTTTTATCTTTGTGGGTCTACATTTCTCCTTTTCTGTAAGTCTCCACTCTCTTGGCTGACCATCTCCACAGTCCTTTAAGTATGTTGTCTCTTTACCTTGAGGAGGTCAGCCTGACAACAAGTATGCTCAACCTAGCCCTGTCTAGAGTCTCAGTGGTCCCAGTAATGTTGAGAAGGATTCTTTCAGAGCAAACTCAAGATAGTAATGTCAGAGGTCCCAAGCAAATGAAGGGCGGGGACAGCTGGGGGTGGGGGAGTAGACTAGGGACAGCAGCAGGGAACCAGATACCATACTGCTGAGAAGAAAAAAAAAGGCATTGGTTTAAGTCAGGAAACAGAAAAAGGGAACTGAGTGGCTGTGAAAGGGTGGGGTTTGCTCAGACTGTCCTTCCTCTCTGGACTGTAAGAATATGTCTCCAGGACCAGTGTCTTCTGAGATCGAGTCCCACCTTCGAAGTCCTGGCATCTCAGTGCATCTGGGAAGCTACCTGAATTAAGTCAGGACTAAGGTGGGTCTGGAACATGGAGAGGTTGCCTTTTATGGAACCCTTAAAGGTCAGAGAGAAAGCATGGCTGGTGCCACATAGTTGGCTGGCAGTGGAGGCTGACCGAAGGTGGGAGTCATCAGCACAAGGCCCTGGCAGTCCCTTCTGATGATCAGAACAGGCTGTAAGGGTCCTTTCTGAGGATGGTTGTGGGGGGAACAGGAAGAGAAAAAAGTGACATAAGGTAATCATCTGAACAGGTAGCAAATGTTGGAAAGAGATACCTGTGCAAAAGGTAATACTGTCAGTGGCAGTAGGCTAAAAATAAGCCCTTTGGTCAAATATTGCTTGAAGACACAGAATGTGTACTTGTATTATTGAGGCTCTTAGAAGAAGAAATTCTAAGAGGTATGTTATCTGAGAAAATAGTAAAAGCTCACACGACACAATATGTCGTTGACTTTTGTAACCTGGGAAAATTTACCTGTTAAACCAGGATTTAAGCTGCCTCCAGCTGCATCAGGCCAATGTTACCGGGATTAGAACTGTCTTGTTGGAAAGATTGTGTGCACCAACCTTGTGGTAATAGTGGGTAAGAGACTGGGCCAGAAGAAAGCAGCCTTAGCCTCAGACCAGACTGTGTGGCCAACCCCTGAGGTTTTTTCTATTACCATTGCATGCCATGTGCATGGCTTTCTTTTCTCTTGTCTTCATTTCTCTCCTTTACTCTTCTCTTCTCCTCCTCCTCTCCTTCCTTTCTTTATCTTTATCACCTTTTCTTTATTCCCTCCTTTATTTTATTCATAATCACATCTCAAGAAACAGAGTCGGTGCTTAGCAAATAATTATTGAATTGCATTAAGTTTTTCTTGCTCCTTTCTTCCCCTGCTCTTTTTCCTTTTCCCTTTCCCCCTACTTGCATAATACCTTCCCTGTAGTTGCTGAGAGCAATAAGTGTGTTAATATATGTAAAGCAGTTAAAACAAGGCCCGGCAATAGTAAGTGCTAATATCTCAGTGTTTGCTATTGTTGTTATTCTGCCTGAAACCTGCCAGTGTCCCCAAAAAAACCTGCCTAGAGCAAATGGTGTGAAATTTAGAACAATAAGGATTGCTGGCATCCTTGGATGTATTGCTGGACCTCCAAATGGAATCCCAGTCCAGTTTCCCAGCCACCTAGCTCTCTAAGCTCTAAGTTTCTGTCCCATGCTATGCATTTCCAGAGGCAGGGCAGCAGCAAAG
This sequence comes from Macroglossus sobrinus, assembly GCA_004027375.1. Classification (NCBI taxonomy): domain Eukaryota; kingdom Metazoa; phylum Chordata; class Mammalia; order Chiroptera; family Pteropodidae; genus Macroglossus; species Macroglossus sobrinus. The sequence continues at coordinate 310,231 of PVKZ01001508.1, read as the reverse complement.
CCCAGAAGCAGGGGTCTACCAGCTCAGGAATTGGTCTGAGTACTGTTAGTTGTGAGCTAGTTCTGCTCCTTCCTTCATTTTGCATGCCAAGTCCCTAAACCAAGGGTGCTACAGCCTCTCTGAAGCCTCAGTTATTTTATAAAATAATGTCACCCTCCAAATAAGCCGCAAAATGCAAATACACGTGGAATCTAAAGCATTCTACCCAAACAATATCCTTTAGAGCTAGCTAGTAGCCTTATCTGCTCTATTCTGACCCCTTTTATATTCAGACTATTTAAACTTGTGTGAAAGTCCAAATTCTTGTTTCTTGTGGCTGGTCATGTGTTTGTTTAGAATCCTTTGTAAACTCCTTATGGCAAGAACTAGTACAATTTTCCTTCCACTTCTAGGGTCTTAGTGCATTTTTAAATTATCATCACTCTGATTTATTGTTTCCTTTAGAGCAAATTTCCTATATAGTTTCCTTTCAGTGGACTAGACCTATACTAGAAAGTGACTTAGGTATAAGAAGATACGACTTTTGAAACCAGTTTTGGTGTTTTTCAGTCAATGATTCCAAGATCTTATTAGTAACTCCTGGGAATAAGGAAGAGCTAGACTTTTCAGTGAGGTGGTTCTCAACAAGAAGTTAGAAACAGATCTTGACCTAATTCACTCTAAAACTGCTTGGTTATGCAAATGAAGCCATGGGGGAGGGGGAGACAGAACTCCTCTGAGGACCCTGAAACTAATGGGCCACCTGTGACTTTCAGTTTCTGTAGAGGTTCTTGTGCACTGACTGAGAGTGTTCAGGGAACATTAGAAACACAAAAGCCTTAATCTCAGACTTTCCTTCTCACTCTGAGAGCCATCACCCAATGCCCTTAGGGTAAATGTTGGTCATCCTAACTTCCTGGAGAAGCTCATCTCACTGCCTTGCCTCCCTGAAAAGGAAATTAACTATAGTCTATTAGGTCATCCGTAGAATAAGAAAACTCTAGGGAGTCAAGAGAAGTTAAATTTTAGACAAATTGGAGTTTGGAATATACTGCAGTTCAAGATCACTGGCTCAATGAGAAAGCAAATTAGTCTGCAATTAAAACAGTACAAAAGTGATTAAAATAGAAAAGAGATAACCTATAGGGAAAGCAGGCTCTCAAAATATTTGGAGTGGAAATAGGTACAAAGTTTCTGGAAACTATTTTGTCATCATATTTCAAATTGAAAAATGCATACTTTTTGACTTGGTAAATGATGCTTATATAGAGATCCTAATACCATGGGAAAATAATCAAGAGTAATGTTAAATAAGAACTTTAGGCATTTTTTGGGAAAAGTGTGTTGGATGGATGGATGAATGGGTAGATAATGTTAAGAAAAAATAAACTACAAATAGCATTGCAATATGATCTTAAATATAAGAAAAATGCACAGAAAAATGGAAGGTAATATGCTCAAATATTAATGCCTCTGGATAATGAGCTTATAATTAATGTGTTCTTTTTAATATTCCTCTAATTGAAAGTTTCTACTAGAAAATGTTCTTTTGATACCAAAAGAAAAATAAATTAAAATATTTAAACCTGGGAAAACAAAAACTAAACTGAAACAAAACAAAACAAAACAAAACAAAGGAGCACACAAGTCCGGAGTGAAAGATATACATGCCAGCAGTCACCTTCAAGGCAGAGCAATGCCAAAAGTGTTATCGCCAATCTGATGCTGAGTGTAAACTTGTGAATCAGCTATCTGGCTCTCTTTTCATCATCACTTGGTCAGAATCTAATGTCTCTACTGCTGGGCAGAAGAGATGAGGAATCGCAGAGACCTAGAATTTTTCAGAACCACAGAAGAAAATGTAAAATGTTAACAACATAAAATGCTGAATAAGAACCATAGCTCTGAGATCTCTTGGAAATGACGATAGTAGATGAGAATTTCCCTGGTTAGACATGCAGCCAGGAAACTGATTATGGCTGGAAGTCTTCACCACAAATTTGGTTACTTGTAAAGCTCACCTTGAAGCTTATCATAAAATAATTAGATTTAACTGGATCCTAGTCTCAGGAACTTAACAAATAGCAACAAAGTACTGTTGTTGCTATGGTTATGATATATTAAAGAAGACTTCTCTCTGGTTTCAGGGCCAGGGGATTCTCAATCAAATTCTCAATCAGAACCTGAGAGATGCTTCTTGGAGCTGAAAAGAAATTTTTAGTAGGCCAAATTTAGCCCCTCAGTTATACTCTACTTAAAGAGAGTTGATAATTCTATCAGATTTCATAGTAAAGCATCAGTTAGGAATGAGGTGGATACAAGGTTACAGTCCAATAGATAATCCAGACTTGAGTTTGCCACTTTGTCTGAATAACAGGATTTATTCTGAAAGTGGAAAACCATGATCATGTGCACAATGTTCATTGACAGCATTGTTAATAATTGAAAACAAACAACCTCAATATCAATCAATAGGAAAATAGATAAAGTGTGATGTCACCATATTGAATACTTTATAATATACAAATGAATTCAATGCATGAAGTAGAGCTACCAAGACAAATCTTAAAACATTACATTGAGAAAAAGAGCAAGTTGCTAAAGAATATGTACCACTTACATAAAAATGTAAAACATATAAACCAAAACTAAACATTCTTCTGGATACTTACATATGTAGTAATGATATAAAAACATGCCTAGGAATGACAAACACCAAAGTCAAGATACCGGTAACCTCTAAGGAGTAAGGAGACTGATTGTGGAGGAGGGCACAAGAAGGTTTTGACTATATAAATGGCACTTCTAAAAACACTGGAAGTTATTATACCACATTGTAGTACTTTATAGAGGTAAATGGTGATACATACGTATCATATTATTCTCTATATTTTTGTCTATTTGCAACATTTCATAATATAAAAGAAAGTATGTTCAATCAAAAGTTTATATTCACAGTAAACAACAACAGCCCAAGGGACAAAAAGTAGGGGTTCCACCTAAACCCTAAGCTTTTATTCTATCAACAATGAAAAATCCTGAAAAGGAGACAGTGAATGACTCTAGGAATCCACCAGTTAGGATCTCCTTATGGAAGATTTAAAGGAAAATGTAAGAAAACCTGGCAGGACTGAGAAGAGTCTTCAAGTGGGAAAAAGTTCAGTTGACAGTTAACAAGGCCAAATTATCTTTTCCAGCCTGGAGGAATATTGCAGAGGAAAGTGCTCCATGATTTTCTCTCATTCCCTGCACTTGCCACCATTTCTTCTTTTGCCAAATGTTCCTAGAAGATGAAGAGGGTCTGTCCCAACTGCTGTTTGATGATAGACATGGGTAGTGACAGGATGCTGAGGTAGATGGCATCATACCTTGTTGAAGGCAAATAATAATAATGATAATAATAATAATAAATAATAATAATAATTCCACTGAGAAGTAGTGAGGTACCACAGAAACAGCAAGGGCTGTGGAGTCCAGATGGATGAGGTTGGACAATAACATAATCTCCATTAAACTCACTTTCTTTATCTGTTGTGAGGAATAAATGAAATAATGCATGTAAAATGCCTGACAGGTAGACTGCACTGAGAGAAATAGAATTATATTTCATTTCCCTAGGGAGAAAAAGGAATGACCGGAATCTTGCTAGCCAATTAAGTAATGCTTTAAAAGAGAAATAATGAGAAAATACTGATTCTTGAATATTCTACTAAATGGTTATTTGAACTATAACTGATTGGTTATTTCTAGCATCCCCTAGACTCTTCCCAATCATAAGCAGGCTATGAAATCTTCTGAATTTTACTCTGATGTTGTCCCTAATAGTGTTTTATCCTAGCATGAGTAAAGATAGGAACCAAGATTGTTTAGTTTACTAATTCTATAACTGCTATTTATATTAACTCCTTGGCATAGTGGAGTTTGTAAGATGGCTGAACTGTTACTGCTAGCAAACATCCTTTCTCTGAATTTTGCTGCTCCACAGGTTGCTGGGAGGATGCAAATGGTGACCACATGAAGATCCTTGAATTTGTAGTTTAATAAAGAGAACATTATAATACTGGAATTCTACATTTTAAATGAAGAGCTCTATGTATTTCTATTATTCCCCTCTCCTCTTTCTTTATACGAACACGTGTGTGTGTGTGTGTGTGTGTGTGTGTGTGTGTGTGTGTGTAACATGTCACTTCCGTTTCTACCCTCTGAGTGAAGTGCAGGATCAGCCCTCACGGTGCATCTTTTGTGGTCAAATCAAGTCTGTAAGCTGCTGAAATTGCTAGGAAAAAATTAGGACCTGCTACAATAAGTACCCAAAGAAGTTGCAACTGCCCTTTGATGCAGAGTCCATTACACACCAACCTTCAGGAAGACATAAAGATGGATACCTCTCCTTTCACATTATTGCTTGATGCAGTAATGACTAAGTAAGAGCTACCACATTTCCATGTTGTGTGTGTCTGAACTGGATCACAAGGAATAGGAGGAATGCAGTTAAAGAAGGGATGACCAGGCCATGGAAATCCCAGTAATCCTCCAGCTCAATGAACTAGAGGTAGAGGCCATTTCAACCCTTGCTCACAGGGGCAATGGCTAGTGAGAGGCTTACTTCCTCTTACTAAGACTGACACTAAACCTTACCTCAACACAGACACTTGAAAGAGGCAGCTTCCAGAAAGACCTATCTTATAGGGAATAAGAGCAGAGACCAAGACTGATGAAGCAGATGTTGGGTCTGAGCAGGGAGTATATCCACCAAGAGTTCACAATAAATCTAAAGGTAAATTGCTGGATGTGCTTTTCTCAGCTAAAAGAAGCACAACTGGATGTGTTTTACTGGGCAGCTTCTGATCTAATTTACTGGTTATGCTGTTCACTTTCTTTAGGGTTTTATTTTGTTTTCTGTAATTTGAGTTTTTGATGGTGAAGAGATAATTGGAATTCACTATGGGAACAAAAGCAATATTATTACAGAGATCCGGTTCCTGAGAATAGAGCATTACTACTTCGTTATCACTACTTCTGGGCAAACAAATAATTTTAATATTAAAAGAAATCTCTTTGGGCTTTGAGTTGAATGTGAATGTTAGAATGGACTCTCTTGTTTGTAAACCCTTATCAGTTTGTCACTGCTGTGAAAGACCATTTAAATCATGGAGTCAGGGAAGAGAGCTATGTGGCAGGGTGTGGGGAGAGGTTTGTTCCTTTGTCTAATCTTTCTCAAAAGATCATTTACAAACCATTGAACCAATCCATCACCAGAAGACAAGGGTATTCACATAACAAATCATTCCGAACATCCCTGGTGTTCTTTTAACCTATTTTTGTCCCCGCAGTGTGATAGTAGAACCTTCTACACCACAAGAAAGAGCAAAGTAATGGTGTGAATAGCCTCATGCCTCAATAAAACCACCCCCTTGCTTTCTTGGTGTGAGCAATAATCTGTGCTTCACAAGTAGAAAAAAAACCTGCTGACTTTATTTATTATGCTTCCCTGGTGCCACCAAAAGTATAAAGAGTTTAGTTTTAAAGATAAGTCACCCACCCCAAACAAAACTTGACGGGGAATGGTGATTTTTTTCAGTATTTATTTAGTGTTCATTTTTTGTGACAGTATTTATATTTCACTTTAACTTTCTAATGAAAGTTTGGAATTAGTAATATAAGATAGTGCACAAACTTAAAGCAAATAATTGATATGAAGTGTTGTTTTGTATGAATGAAAAAACGTGAAAAACAATGGTGACTTTTTTTTTTAGTTAGTACTAATATCTTTATTATGGAAAGGAAATAATTTTTATCACTTAAAATGTTTCTTTTATTTAAATATCCTACAAATTTTTATTTTTAAAATTATGGTAAAACACATATAATATAAAATATATCATTTTAACCATTTATTTATTTATTTTAAATTTTAATTAGTTTCAAGTATACAGTATATTGGTTAGACATCTATATAGTTAATAAAATGTTCCCCCCCCAATTGCTCCCTCCCCTGACCCTCCACCAAGCCAATGTATTAAACTAATTCCCATCCCTGTGACCATCCGTTAGCTACTAATTTGTACTTCTTTAACTCTTCACTCCATTCTCCCAGCCCTCCAAACTCCCCTTCACTCTGTCCATCACCAAATTGTCCACTATACTTGTGAGTCTGTTTTTGATTAGTTTGTTCTTTTCATTCCTTAAATTCCACAGATAAGTTAAACCATATAGTGTTTATCTTTCTCTGTCTCACTTAAATACCTTCTAGGTTGATCACAGCAATATCTTTTTCCATTCCCTTCCTTTTCATATGTAGAGGTCTTGTTTTCTTATCTTTTTAGCCACTCCATTCCTTTGTTGGAGTACTTAATTCTTTCCCATTTAAGGTGTTTATTGATAGGAATGTAGTTGTTACCATTCTTTATTCATGTTTTTGATACATGTTTTTCTTCTTAAGGAAGTCCCTCCAAACATTTCCTGTAATACTGGCTTGGAGATGATAAATTCCTTTAGTTTATTTTTGTGTGGAAAGCTCTTTATCTGTCCTTCAACTCTTTTTTGCCAAACCCTTCTGTCCTGCATAGTCTCTCTTGAGAAATCAGCTGCCAGTCATATGAGTGTTCCCTTATATGTAATTATTTTTCTCTTGCAGCTTTACATTTTTTCTTTGTATTTAACCTTTGGCATTTTAATTATGATGTGTCTTAGTGTGGACCTCTTTGGTTCCCTGATTTTTGGAATCCTCTGACCTTCCTGGGGTTTTATGTCCATTTCCTTCACCAGGTTAGGGAAGTTTTCCATCATTATTTCTTCAAACAGCTGTTCAACATCTTGATTTTCTTCACTTAAGCAGATTGGACTAATATTTGGAGCCTTAATAGTATCCCATATCCTCCTGAAATCATCTTTATAGTCTTGGCCTCTTTTTTCTTGCCATTCTGTTTGAGTGTCCTGATTGGCTTTCTTGTCTTCTAGATAGGGCATGTGATCCTCTTTTATATTCACTTTGTTTATTCTTTTGTTTATTCCATTTAATATAATTCTCATCTCAGATAATGTGTTCTCCATTTCAGACTGGTTCCCTCTTATAATCTCCATCTCCATTTTTATTTCTTTGTTGGAGTTCTCTATATTTCACAAAAGTTCATTGAGCATCTTTATAACCAGTGTTTTGAACTCTGCAGTTGTTACATTACTTGACTCCATTATATCTGGATCTCCGTTCTGTTCTCTCATATGGTTTCTGCTTCTTTGTCTTCCCCTTTTGGCTGCCTTTACATGTCTGTTTCTATGTACTAAGCAAAGCTCCTAAGTCTTCCAGTCTTATTAGTGTAGATTTGTGAAGTAGGTGTCCAGTGGCACAGTCCTGAGAGGGGCTCAGCTGCAGGCCAAGTTTATCCCAATCCTCTACCCCTCTGGGGCCAGCTGTTAAGATTTGGCAAGCAACTCACAGATGCTGTTACCTCAAAAGGCCACACCAGAAACCAAGGCCAGCTGCCTCCAGTGTGAGTCTAGGCACTGCTCAGCAAGGAGCACCTGACTTGCTGAGGATATACCTGGATGTGGCTTGGTTGGAGCCATGAGTTGAGGGAGGCGGGGTTTCAGGGAATCCTCTGGGTGGAGCAACCTCTGTTCTCCAGTTTGATGACATTACAGTTATGGCAGTTCTGTGTACGCACACTGGGAGTGGAGAGGGCTCAACAGGGGACAATGGATACCACCAGCACTTCTGTACAGAGAGAATCTTGCCTCAACTCTCACATCGACAATATCTCCCTGTGTCTCGTGCTCCCTGATGCAGACAAATGGGCACTGGTGCTCAGAGTGAGCAGGTTCATCACCATGGAAATCCGCTCATGGAAGAGGCCCCTTTAAGAGGTGTCCGCTGCTGTTGCTGCCGCAGCCGCAGCTTCTGTCTCACTTAGCCACTCGAGACCCAGCAGCCCTGCAACCTCGCCCTGTCATGCCTTCTGCTGTTGCAGGTGATTTCTTAGATTTCTCTCTAGATGTATGGCTTGTTCATCTAGGTCCCAGGTGGTTTTTCTTTGCTGCTGCTCCTCATTTTTGTCGCAACTTTGATTTGGTCACAAGAGGGATGAACAGAGCCTCTATCTTCTATGCCATTTTTTTCTCCCCTCCCCCATGGTGACTTTTTATAACTTCCTTCGCCTTTCTCTATTTCAGTTACCTAAATTGAATCTTTCCAGGGTACTGTAAATTTGGAGAAGCTAATCAAGTTACTTTTCATAAACAATTGGAGATGACACCCATAAGAGTGAGACAGTTGCATCACTTTTGCATGATGCTGTTTAAAAAAAAAAAACTCATCAGAAAGGTGAGGAAAAGCCAAAAACAAAAACAAAAAAGACTCCCTCCCAAAAAATTGTTTTTCAATTTTAAAACAAAGTTTTCATTCTTTATAGCTCAGCCAGTGGGTAATGGGCAAAATCGGTTGGGCGGCAGCTAATATATGTCTATAACTGCAGGTGCAGCCTCTATATCCTTATTAGACCTCTTGGTTGCAGACCTCAGTGGGACAATGTTTGAAAAATTATATTCACTGTCTAGGAAACTGGAAACCGAAAGTCCAATATCTGCCTTAGTGGAGTTCTGGCACCTGCATTATCCCTTCTGGGGATATCAGGGTCAACAGCTGCACAGAGACTTTTGCTGTTCACAGATTCTGCACATATCATAAAAGGGGATTAGTATAGATTTGCTTCTAGACATTACCCAGCATACAGTACATGTCATTTGGCATCCAGAATACTCCAAGAACTCAGTTTATGTGAGCTCACAACATAGAACCAATTTCCCCAATTCAATATTAATCCACTATACCTAAAAACTGACAGAGATAGAAGATGTGGAAGGTGGATGGCAAGGTAGGAAGAAGGTCCTTTGTGAGCTTTGCAAGTTTCTGTTCCATTTGAAACTAGGTGGCTAGGCTGAGGGGAAACGAGGGGAGATGAGGATTAATGTGCTGGATTGTCAAGAACTTTAATTATCAACAGCAAACAAGTGAGCTCCAGAAATAAGAAGCTATGGCTGCAGTGATACTGGAGAGCATCTTTCTGAAGCGATCCCAGCAGAAAAAGAAAACATCACCTTTAAACTTTAAGAAGCGCCTCTTTCTCTTGACCGTGCACAAACTTTCCTACTATGAGTATGACTTTGAACGTGGGGTAAGTTTCTCTGCTGTGAAACCCGAGTATTGAGGGCTTGGCCTTAGATATCCCTTAGGGAGAAGGTAGAGGCTTTTTGGTGGGAGGAGGGAGGTGGAAGGGACCCAAGTACATTTCAAACTCAGCAAAATGTTTCTTAGCCTAGAACTAGCTACAGCCATGCTAGAGGGAAAAAAAATTTAAAGGTACTGAGAAGCCGTGGGGAAAATTTTACCATGGGATCTTGCCATAGATGAGCACTCATTAAATGATTGGTGAGAATGAAATCTAAGACTTGGAAATTGCTTTCTTATTTTTTAAGATAAAGACAGTCATCTACTCTTCCATAGTATTTTCTCTCCATCTGGTAGTCAAAAAAGATTAGATTAATAGATCTGAAAGTTGAGTTTTTCAAAATGACAGGTCCTGATAATAGAGCGTGGGTGTCACCTCACTATGTTGAATGATTAGATAACAAAATCTAATCATCTGGTTGCTTAATCACCCTTACTCTTTATTTTTTTCCTGATTCACTTTCTTAGAGAAGAGGCAGTAAGAAGGGTTCAATAGATGTTGAGAAGATCACCTGCGTTGAAACAGTGGTTCCTGAAAAAAATCCTCCCCCTGAAAGACAGATTCCGGTAAGAAGAGATTATTGTCAGAGGAATGGGGTGGGAGAGCCATTAAGAAATTTGGAACACTGCAGTTCTCTATAAATAAACTGTTGATGTGATGTGGAATACAGAAAAGCTTCTGTATAAATTTCTTCACTCTGCCATGTATTGATTATACTGAGTCTCAGCATCTTTCTCCCAGATGCAGAACAACTCATTTAATCTAGAAAATTTGTAACACCAATTTTAAGAAAACATCATATCAAGTTTACAAACTGATCAGAGATCATGGGTTTTACTCCTTCAGGTACCAGGATCAGCTTTACAGGCTTGAGTTTTTCTCCACTAGCAGCACATACAACCACACTAAAATATATATCATATATTTGAAACACAGAATTATACTACACATCTTGCTTTGCAACCTACGTTTTCAATTTAACAATATATTAAAACTTTTCTTCATGACAATACTCTTTAATAACATGAGTTTCGTGACTGTATAGTATTCCTTATCTTGGGTATAATGTATTGTAATTTGTTTAATCCACTTTCTATTATTGCACATTTAAGTTATTTGCAATTACTTGATATTATAAACCATGTTGGAGAAACATCTTTTCATGCATCTTTACACACATTTGTCATTCCTTTTCTTATAATAATTTCCTAGAAGTAAAATTTTGTCTTCTTTTAATGAAATCTGTGCATTTTGGTTATTTTTACCTTTTGTATTCTATTTTATTTTCTAGAAGTGAAATTTGAATGTCATACTCTCCTACAAACTGTGTGTGAGAGTTTATATTTTGCAATTGTTTTTGGTACTCATAAGGTTGAACAATTATACATCTATAGCTTATTTATATTTTTTATTTGAAAATTGCCTGTTAATTTTTGCCCATCTTTCTACTGAAATGTTTACTTTATTCCTAGTAGTTTTTAAGATATCTCAATATATTAAGCATATTAATCCTTTAACTGTAATAATATGTTGAAAATATTTTTCAAGATTTTCATTTATCTTTAAATTTTGTTTACGTGGGTTCTTTTTTTTTTTTTACCATACTAAGTTTTAATGTCTATATCATCAAATTAGCTTACCTCTTTTTAATGGTTCTAATATACCTAGCATTATATTAGAAAAGCCTTGCCTCCTGAAAAATTATATAAATGGTTAAACTTTTTCTCAGTCATTCCTAGTTTCATTTTTTATATTAAACTCTTGAATCCATCCAGAATTTACCTTGGTATATGGAGTGAAATAGCTACCTAACTCCTCACTACCACCACCAATATTAGTGGTTAATGTTCTAGCACCATTTATTGAGTAACATTCCTTTCCTTAATGATTTGAGATGCCTGATGGTTTATTTAAATTTTATTTCATTAGTAGTTTCACATACACAGTACATTGGTTAGACATTTATACAGTTTATGAAACAACCCCTCTAATTGCTTTTTCTCTCCTCTGGCTCTCCACTTAGCCATTACATTATTGCTAACTGCATTCCCTATGCTGTGCTCCCCATCCCCATGACCATCTACCAACTACTAATTTGTACTTCTTTAACCCTTCACCCCATTCTCCCAGCCATTCAACCCCCGCTTCTCTCTGGCCATCACCAGACTGTCCTCTATATTTGTGAGGCTGTTTTTGATTGGTTTGTACTTTTCATTTTTTAGATTCTTAGATTCTTCATATAAGTGAATTCATATGGTGTTTATCTCTCTCTGTCATGTTCTGGATTCTATGGATATGTGTCCTTATTGGATTATAGGAATTAGTCACTAAGAATTTGCATTGTCTGTGCAGGAGAGCCTTCCAAAGCTACAGCAAAGAATTTCCAGTACCTAAGAAAATCCAGGAAAGAACAATGCATCAACCAATAACCATGTTTTCTTCTTTCATTGCAGAGAAGGGGTGAAGAATCCAGTGAAATGGAGCAGATCTCAATCATTGAAAGGTTCCCTTATCCCTTCCAGGTGAGGTATTTTCTCTCATCAGCTCTCAAAGGTATTTGTAATTGTTAGAGGTGGAGTGTGGGATATAGGGAAGGATACTAGGTTCCAAGGAGCAGAAGTTGAGGTAGACAAGAAGGTTGGACTGAGAAATGAGACTGCCATGGGCTGAGAGCATTTGCTTTTATATTTTCCCAATCTAACATAGTTTCTTTTAGTCTCTACACCTCAGAGACTCCATAATGGCATTAACTCTATTATGATATGTCTTGTCTATGATAATTACATTGAGAAAGATGCTGGGCTTGTCAAGTGAGCATTTCACTTCCTTCTGGTTCTGCCTATCTGTGTAATGGTGGTCTTGTGAGTTGAAAAGTCAGAAAAGGGGAGAGAAGGAGTAGTATTAGGAAGTTTGGTATGGGGAAGGCTTATTAGACTTACACATAAACTTAAATTCTATTTTAATCTGAAACAACTAAGGAGCCACATAGACATCTATTTGGTTGATGCATTGTAAACCATAAAAGAGAATAAGAGCTTCAGATTTGGCTTGCTTATGTCCTGAGAACTCTGTAGGCCACATGTCATGAATATAGCAGTCTCTGCAACAGCGAAAGAGAAAAGGAAGTGGAAAGTCTCAGGGGAAGGGGCTTTCTGTCATGGATTTATGAGCACAGCAAGACTAACAGGCAAAAAGAAAAATGTAAAAAAATCTTGTCCATGTCCTTAACTGTATAAAAATTTACAAAACCTGTGAAGGAAGGGTATTTTAGACATACTTTTGCTACCATTGTGTTTCAAGATGACATTGTTTAGCTGGGTTAGTTGATAATGGTAAACAGCAGACAATTCAAAATTAATTTGCATTTGACTTTAGAATCCACTATGTGATATCTAGTAAGTCTGTGAAATATCTTATATATTTTATGCATCTCCACAACACTTAGCACAGTGTCTTGTATATGTGAAGTATTCAAAAAATACTGACTGATTTAATAACAATGCTTAATTTACTTTATTCTTTTTGAAGTAGGGTTGTGGTTCCAAGTTTGGTTTATTTTGGCAAATATTGGCAAGGGGAAACTACTAGGCAGCAAGGGGAAAACTAGCCATGAGTTAAAATTTTACTTCATATTCTCCAAGTGAATAATCTATATGTACTAACCAAGACCTAAGTTATACAAATCATTACTTCAATTCTTCCCTATACTAACTCAAAGTTTAATAAGTTCATAAAATAGCTTTTGTTGGTTAAACAAAAATCCTGTCTCTACCACAGTTGAAGGAAACATTGTAAACTAAGTTTACACACAAATTGAAACATAACTCAAGAGAACCTAGGAGTATTCAATAAGCTAAGACTTTCTAAGTCCTACATCCCTGAATTTGAATTGCTTTAGAATTCTGCAGATAATTCTCATGACACTGGCCCAGTTACTGACTAAAGACTCTGCCTTTTTTTGTTTCCACTATACATATACAAAGTTGTAGCTTAATATTTGGTCCTTTAAGGATTTTCTTTCTTTTTTTCTGAATCCTAATTGCTGAAGTCTGTGTGTCCATTGTCTCAGGTTGTATATGATGAAGGGCCTCTCTATGTATTCTCTCCAACTGAAGAACTGAGGAAACGTTGGATTCACCAGCTAAAAAATGGTGAGAATTGTTTGTAAAATAAACAAGTTTCCAAAGAAAGGAAGAAAAGCAGGAGACAAGTGGGGATGGGGGGCGGGCGGAGAGATTGCAGAAAGTGAGGTGGAAGGGAAGGAGGACAAGAGAAGGAGAGGGGAGAAGAAGGAGAAAACTAATTTTCCCCATATTATTGATGCAGCTGAGTTTCACATTCCATCATATGAAGAAAAAATTACACGCTAGACTGAGAATTTTAACCTAGTTTCACCACTATCTCTGTAGTGCAATTTTGTAATTGTAGGTAACTTCGTTTCTCTATTTACAAAAAGTCCCATTCTTTACACTGATTACAAGGGTGAGGTAGGATGGCTTTCAAAGTTTATTGCAATATTTTTAATCCTAAATATGCAATACTTAGTCTCAAAAAATTAAATAGATGATTATGAGAGTGCTTGAAGTCAGAATGGGGAACCTTATTCCAAACCCTCTTCTACCACTAATAAGCTGAATGACCTTTGACAAGTAAGTCAACACACTTCTTTTAGGCTCAGTTTCTTCCTCTGATATAGGAATAATAACTATGTCTGCCATACCTACCCCCGAGGTTATCCTAAGGATCAAACAAGGCAATATATATGAAAGCACATGGAAAACTGTAAAGCACTGTACAGAAAGCAGTATACATATCTTCACTGTGGATAAATATTTTCCAAGGAACTATTTAATATTCCTAGCTTTGTGAGGACCTAAAGTTGAACAGTTTCAGCATTTTATGTAGACCATACAGTGTGCTCAGATAAACTTAACTGTAAAAGCTTGCAGCACAGGATGCATGCACACACATTTGGGTGTATATATAGCCACATGTCAAGTGACCGAGAGATTAACTGGTTGAATTAACATCAGGAAAGGCTGCCTAGAGAAACAGGAAGGATGGCAGACTGATAACAGCATGGTTGGGTTATTGCGTGACAGCAATAACCTTTGTCTTAATAAACATTTAGATTCTGATACCTGGTGGCTGACTATACCAGCTTTGTTCACTCCTTTAAATGCAAGTCAATTAGTTGAAATAAAAATGACCATATTTTCCAAGCTGAAAGAGGAGAGGAGTAAGGAAGAGAAGGGTCATTTATTGAATTCTTGCTATGTGCTAGACACCAAGCTAAATACTTTATATTTATTATTTCATTTAATTCTCATAGCTACTCTGGCAAAACAACAATAACAACAATAATAATAATAACACTTAATGAGCACTTACTATGTACCAGGCTTTGGGCCAAGTGCTTTGAATATACTAGCTCATTAAATCCTACAATAAGCCTATGAAGTATGTATTATTCTCCTGTTTACAGGGGAGAGAACTAAAGCTCAAAGAGATTAAGTAATTTATTCACAGGCACACAGCTAGTGAATAGGGAAGCATGGATTCTTACTACATTCTTAGGTCTATATGACTCCAGAGATTAAGCTCATTACATAGTTTTACGCTGCTTGGTTCTCAAGTTCAGAAATTGCACTTGTGTTTGGTAGCAAGATACAGTCATGCACTGCATAAAGACATTTCAATCAACAACAGATCACATATGTGACGGTAGTCTCATAAGATTATAATGGAGCTGAAAAATTCCTATTGCTTAGTGACAATGTAGCCACCATAATATTGTAGTTCAATGCATCACTCACGTGTTTGTGGTGTTGCTGATGTAAACAAGCCTACTGAGCTACCAGTTATATAAAAGTAGAGCACATACAATTATATACAGTACATATTACTCAATAATGATAAAAATGACTGTTACTGGTTTATATATTCACTATACTATACTTTTTACCATTATTTTAGAGTATACTATTTCTACTTATAAAAAAAAATGTTTGCTGTCAAAAAGTGTGCAGTGTTTATGGCCATGCCACCCTGAACAAGCCCGATCCCATCTGATCTCGGAAGCTAAGCAGGGTCAGGTCTGGTTAGTACTTGGATGGGAGACCATCTAGGAAGACCAGGTGCTGTAGGTGTAAAAAAATTTTTTTAAAAAGGGATTTTAAGCTGGCAAGGTCCTTGCAATCTGTGAGGTCAACTAAAGGTTGCCTCACCCAAAAAACAAAAAAAAATGTGCCATGTTACACAGGCAGCAGCCTCACACATCTCATATTTACCACATCTCTTGATCACATCATTTTCTCTTGTACTTGATTTCATCTCATGTAGTTTTGTACAGTAATATGCAGTACAGGCTTGTAGCCTAGGAGCAATACATTATACCATATAGTCTAGGTGTGTAGTAGGCTCCACTATTTAGGTTAGTGTTGAGTGTACTCTATAATGCTAGCACAATGATTAAATCACCTAATGATGCATTTCTCAGCATTTATTCCAGTCATTAAGCAGTACAAGTCTGTATTCTAGAGTAAGGCTATGCTGACTATTGCAAATGGGTGATATCTTGCCCCACACGTTAAGTTCTTGGCACGTTTTGAGATAAGAGGCCTGCTTTTTACCTAAGGGTACAAAATAAGCAAACACTTCAATAGTGCTTATTAGGATACAGGATCCTCTAAGTTCTTTACTTATAAGACAGTTATTTTCATTATTCTCATTTACAGATGAGAAAACTGAGGTACAGAGAAGTTAAGTAACTGGCCCAAAGGCACTCAGTAAATGGTAGGGTTAGGCTTTGAATTCAATGCTCTGAATGAATAGGCTATTTCCAAGTCAGGGAAATATTTGCAGAAGCTGAAATAGGAGCTCCAGAGGTCATATATGTTTGTACTTCTTCAGTTCTCTCCACAATTCCTCATACAGTGTCTTGCACACAAAAAGGGGCCAATAGTTCTGTTAATTGATTTTTCCATGGGAGTACACAACTACCACCAACTTGTGTTCCACATTGATGGACAGCTAGGATTTAGTTTGGAAACAGAGGAAGATGGTATGTTAGCTGAGGGAGAAACAAAAGAGAAAAAATGTGGCATGTACAAGTTAGTAACTCCTTTACACTTCAAATACTAATTTTAAAACCAGTTATAGGTTAGCCCAACAAATATTTATTGAATGCCTACTATATTCAAGGTATGAGTAATGACCAAGGATAAGAATATCCAGCTTGTAAACTTGTTTTATTTACTCACATGTTAACCTTACTATATTGATTATGCACTGCTATTAAAGTTCATTAGGTAAGTAAAATTACAGTAAAAATAAAGCCAAAACAAAAAGAGAACACTACCACTTCAGTTGGGTTATTAGTGTGGGTAGGTGCAATTTTGCCTTCTCTTTCTTTATGTTTTACTGAAGGCATTTTTCCCAGTTATTCCAGACCTGGGTATATATCTTGTTGAACCTGCTTGGGCTGACAGCATGAGCCAAAATGGAGATGCCTTGCAACAAAGATGATAGTTGGAAGATTTAGGTGCAAGTTCTAACAACCCCAGGGCAACCCCAGGTGCTAGCAATGGCAATAAATAGTCTAGGAGCCATAAAATCCCAATCAGGTGATGATGTCCTACTTTAGGGTAAAAATGCACCAATTAAAAATCACTAACATGAGAAGGGGACCTCATCAGAATCCTGGTGCTGTGAAGAGGCATGAGGGAACCTTCTGAAGTGCTGGATCTGAATGATGGTTAAATAATTGTAGACAAACATGGCTACCTACATGCCTTAGATCTGTGCACTTTATGTGTAAGTTATATCTCAATTTAAAAAGTAGGGTCTAAGTAACCTAATATCTGTCTGCTACCTTTTTTCAGCAGCACTTTCAATGAAAAGTTATTTGCCTAAGAACTTAACCATGGTCTCTCTCCTTTCATTTCTTTGAACATGGTAGTGGACAATTTTATGTTACAGCACCACAGATGTTTGGCTATATTCACTCTAGACTCTTTGTTTAGTCAAGCTCAATATTGCCTATCTAATTGCAACTTCACATATAAGCAAATGATGTGACTTCACCAAAATGAATGAGTGTGGCCTTGGCAAAACTCCAACAACCAATATGGTGAGGAATAATTTATTCACTCCTGAAACAGAATTTTAAACATTATCCTGATATATAAGAATATGAGACAGCAGACCATCAAGTATTTGTAGAATGTGTGCCAATCATTAGTGCTTCCCATACAGGGCTGGCTCTATGCATTGGTGAAATAAGCAGTCTCTCCTAGCCTTCCCACTTGAACACTGTCTTAATTAGCTCGAGCTGTCATAACAAAATACCATAGCCTGGGTGGCTTAAACATTTATTTTTCACATTTCTGGAAGCTGAGGAGTCTAAGATCAGGGTGCCATGTGCTTTGGTTCTTAGAGAGAACTCTCTTCCTGACTTGCAGACTGGCCACTCTCTCACTGTGTCTTCACATGGCAGAAAGAATCTCTCTCTTGAGTCTCTTCTAATAAGAGTAATAATCCCATTATAAGGGCTCCTGTCTCATGACCTAATTACTTCCCAAAGGCTCCACCTCTCAATACCATCACATTGGAAAGCTTCCTAATGTGAATTTTGAGGGGACACAAACATTCAGTCCATAGTAGACACTCTGCTTTTGCAATTCTCTCCTAAGTAGTTGAAAATACCAGCTCTGGATTAGCCAACAAAGAAAGGGCAATCAGCTTAAAAGGACCTCTTCAGAAGCAGACATTATTTGCTAATGTAAGCTGGGTTTTTAATGAATGTACTGGAGGTGAAGAGAGCAGGAAGCTTTATGTCCTCTCATTATCTTGTCAGCATAGCTTAGTTTACGAGTAGCTAGTTGTTAAAGAATTGTTAGCATATCTACTGGTGTCTAGGCCTGCACCTGAGGGTTTTCAAATCTCTGGGTGAAGGGTAGTGTCATGGGAGGAGGGGCAGAAGGTGGAGGCAATAGAAATAATCAGTCCTTGCTGGGAGAATTATACAGAATATTATTCAGAATTTCCAGTGCCTGGTAATAATACAAATCAGACAGACTTTTGGTTGGTTTTACTATTTTAAAATTCTTTGATGGCCATGCCACCCTGAACATGCCCAATCTTGTCTAATCTCAGAAGCTAAGCAGGGTCGGGCCTGGTTAGTACTCGGATGGGAAACCACCTAGGAAGACCAGGTGCTGTAGGCTTAAAAAAAAATTCTCTATGGACTGTGCCACTCCTCACAACCTGGACCCCATCTGAATAGCTCCCACCACCCTGCATTTGGTACAATGGTATAAGGGAGTGCTGAAAACATGAAGGGTGAGGGTAGGCAGAGTTGAGTAGATACAAATCTTCAAATATATGTTTAGAAAACATTAAGATAGCACTTTTTTTAAAGGCAGTACTTTCATTCCTTTGCCTTTAAAAAGCACCTGGCTACCAGAAGCTTCTAGACCTTCCCCAAAACCCTAAGTGAGTGAAGCGTGACTAGAAAGCTCTTAAGGACTGGAGTTGGTCTCCACAAAGGAAGGTTTTGTTTGGTTTTTATCTTTTTAAAAAAGTTATGCAGGGCTTTGTAGTAGTAGTGAAGGCTGAAATGTGTATGTCTTCAAATGTGCATATTCTTAGACCACCCTAGATCTTTGCCCTAATGCTAGCTATTGTCAATTATTTCAGTTGTCTTTGCTCCTCTGTTGTCTAACAACATGATCTTAGGATGACTTGTCTAACTGATTTAATGTTAATGTTCTTGAGTTGCCACAGTATTAAAAGCCATAAGATGAATTCCTCCTATCTACAGACCACTCTATTCTTTCCAAAGTACTTTGGTTTCTGGGATATCTTTTGAGTCTCACAACCCTGTGAAGGAAAAGGAACTGCTGTGTTTATTTCCTGCAATGAGTTCAACCCACCTCAGTGGCCCTAGGAAAACTGAAACTCTGTTTATTATACAGGCAGAATCTAGAGGCAAAATCACCTTCATTTGCCCCTGAGCTCACTCTGTTGACTATTCTGTGAACACAGAAATCCTGATGCAGAAGTTCTCATTAAGGCAAATATCTCTAAAAGATCACTCAGGGAGCTAGGACATTGGTATATTAGAAGCTAGAGTGAGAGTTTGGCTTGGGAAAATTGTTTCCCTTATCTAGAAAAGAACACCATAATCAACACCTGTCTTACAGGAAAATTATAATGACTACCAGGAAAACATAGATAACTTGTTTTTGTTCTGGGTTCTAGAGACATCAGTAATTCTTATCATGTTTGTCAGGAGACAGTCATCATGGCTGACCACTGAAGATAACTGCATAGGAGCTCTCTGGGGCCAGGCATGTAAGCCAACTGGCCCTGTTGTCTGCTTCCCTTCAGGGTAGCAGAAGAAGGTGCAGTTGTTTGAAGTTCACTACTAAGCTCAAAGAGGAAAACATGCAAATGTTGGGTTTTCTCACATGTCAGATGTGATCTCTCTTCTCTCCTGTTACAGTAATCCGGTACAACAGTGATCTGGTACAGAAATACCACCCGTGCTTCTGGATCGATGGGCAGTATCTCTGCTGCTCTCAGACAGCCAAAAATGCTATGGGCTGCCAAATTTTGGAAAACAGGAATGGAAGTAAGAGATCTGATCAATACAATTTCTCCCTCTTTTGACTCTGTCATCCACTCTCTCAAGGGTCTATCAAACCGAGATTTGTACATTTTTGGTAACTGTACAAAAAGTCCTGGGAGAAGGGATCTGTGGGGGTCAAAATTCAGCTGGTGCTCTACTCTCCAAGCTGTGCAACCTGGCACAGGACTGTATCTGCCTAGATTTTTCCTAACTTGCCTAAAGGCATTGTGGACCAAAAGCAAAGTCCCTGACCAAACTTGTCCTGGGACCCTTTCCTAAGATGCATTCTGTACCATCACTGGTTTCTTATTTTGCAGGTTTAAAACCTGGGAGTTCTCATAGGAAGACAAAAAAGCCTCTTCCTCCCACACCTGAGGAGGACCAGGTATACAGGGAAATTGGGTGCTGCTACTGCTTAAATGGAAACTTATAGTCACCCTGGAAGACATACCAGAATCTTAGAATTCCCCTGGGATTTGGCACTGTTAATTGATCTTCTTGCTGAGATGGGGTTTATCCTATTTAGGACTTCCTTTTCAGTGGAATGATACAGGGCTGTTAGGAAGCTCTTGTCAACCATTTAATCCAATCATTTGTTTAAGCAAAATAAAGCCCAGTTTTAAAAATGAAAAAAAAATATTTTCAAACATGAAATTGAAAGAATTTAATCACAAACACCTATATACCCAATACCTGGATCCTACCGGTAATATATAACTTTAAAATTTGACTTTTTGGTTACTTTTTGAGGTCTAGAAAGCCCTTCCTTATACATAGGCAGACCTTGGAGTTATTGTGAGTTGGGTTCCAGACTACCACAATAAAGTGAGTTGCAATTTTTTGCTGATGAGAGGTCTTGCTTTGAATTTGTAAAAAAAAAAATCAACATCTATGAAGCACAATAAATCAAGGCAGAAATTATTATGCTCATTTTACAATCAAGAAAACTGAATTTTAAAGCCACTTATTAGGTCCATGTACAGATTTAGTGTTAAATAGGTTTCCTGATCATGTCTGTACATGGTTTTTGTCTGAAAAGTTTTAAAAATACTGATGGCTGGGCCCCATTCCCAGATATTTTAATGTAATTGTTCTGGAATACTGCCTGGTATTGGGATTTTTAAATGCTCCCTAGAGATTCTGATATGCATTCCAGCTGGAAACCCTTGCCTAAGTTTTTAAGAATGGCTGCTGAATAAACTTTTATTATGCCTGATTTGAGTTAGAATGGTGTTTCTAGTAAACCAGAGAGTTGGGAGAAGAAAGTACTTGATGTCTAGTCAAACCACCCTACTTTTTCCTCCTACCTAAACAGATCTTAAAAAAACCACTACCCCCTGAACCAACAGCAGCACCCATCTCCACAAGCGAGCTGAAAAAGGTTGTAGCCCTTTATGATTACATGCCAATGAATGCAAATGATTTACAGCTGTGGAAGGGTGATGAATATTTTATTCTGGAGGAGAGCAATTTACCCTGGTGGCGAGCACGAGATAAAAATGGGTGAGTCTACTCCAGCGCTACACATGGTCACCTCTCCGAGTCTGTAGGGTCTGGCCCACATGTTATTATACACATATAATCTATGCTGCATGTGCAGAAGCTACACACTTCATAGGCCTAGCCATGTGTTAATGACATGATCCTCTTTGAGGGAGAGGCATGCTTTATATACCTCCATTCGAGATTGGTTTTGAGCCCAGGGATACGGGAGTATGATTCTGTTTGTTCCCCAGGATGGGGAGTGCTGGAGGATCTACCACAATGTCTCCTCTACAGGCAGGAAGGCTACATCCCTAATAACTATGTCACTGAAGCAGAAGACTCCATTGAAATGTATGAGTGAGTATGTTTATGGTCCCAGCTCACAATCTTCCAGAAGGAATAAAATATAGCATATACATATTTGTAGTTTCAACAAAATTTTGATTTCAAGATACTTATTAAGATCACTACCAACTAGGTCAAATGATGCCACCACTCCAAGTTAGTAGTACCTACGTCTTACCCTCCTCCCAAACATCTTCTGCTTATGAGAGCTGGAGAGGTCACCATGTCCCCCAAATCCAGAAGAACCACACTCAAAGAGTTGACAACCAGACAGGAAACATTTGAAAGAGTGAGCGTGCCAAACTTCTGCCATCATTTGTTCTTCGTCATTTGTTCTCCGTAAATATAGAGGTGGATTGTCCTTGAGTGCTCTATCCCTAGTCCTTTCCCTGCAACCCCTGCCACCTACCTTTGCCCTCTACTCTCTATATCTATGAACTTTCAGTGCCAACCGGATTTTGGGAAAGGAATGCAATTGTGTTATGCACATGATAGGCACTCAATAAATAGAGGTTCAGTGAATTGACTGAATCACTGGCATGGATGAATCCTAAAGGTCACTCTAGTCTTAGAATCACTTACACCATGGCCTAGAAGCCACCAAAGCACTCTTCTTCAACAGGTGGTATTCAAAACACATGACTCGGAGTCAAGCTGAAGAACTGCTAAAGCAAGAGGTAAGTGTGCAACCACAAACAAACAACATTCTCTTTTTACAAGCGAGGATCTTGAGTCGAAGACTTGCTGTTGCCTGCCACCTCCAAGCAAGGCAGTGTCAAGGCCATCATTTTATGGGGTTCTCATTACACTTTTCAGTATCATCAGCTGAAACATAGAATGTGGCAGTGAAATCAGGGGTTGTTATATTTTCTCCCTGGTTTGGGCAGGTGGGATGCAGGTGTGGGCACCACTTCCTCCTTACAGTCAGATTCTTTTTGTTTTATTGTTCCAGGGGAAGGAAGGAGGTTTCATTGTCAGAGACTCCAGCAAAGCTGGAAAATATACTGTGTCTGTGTTTGCTAAATCTACAGGGTGAGTGCTACTGTTCCAAGGCCTTGGGGACAAAGGGCAAGGGTACCCATCCAACAGCTTCTTAATGATGTATCTCTCCTATATCCTTTGTCCCTAAACTCAAAACTCATCTCACCTCACTTTTTGGGTCCCACTGACCCTTGTTCCCAAGTTGCTGACTCAGAATCCACTTTTTCAGGGATCCTCAAGGGGTGATACGCCATTATGTTGTGTGTTCCACACCTCAGAACCAGTATTACCTGGCTGAGAAGCACCTCTTCAGCACCATCCCTGAGCTCATTAACTACCATCAACATAATTCTGCAGGTGAGTACCAAGGACACCAGAGATGAGGGAATGTGATAAGTATCAGAAGTGATTCAGAACAAGATGATGAGGGGAAGAATAAGCCTCACAGGGCAGTGCAAACCAATCAGTTAAAGTCAACTCCTGTGATGCTGGTGGAGGTCAACTAAAGAGTTGGTCAAAGGCAGACATTATACCTATAGGGAGTGACTTCTTATTTGATGATTGATGCTCAGTACTAAGGATAGACATAAAAGAGGCTCTGGTGATTAATCAGTCAGAAAGTATTCATTGAGTTACTACTGTGTACTCAGTAGTAAAGGAGAATGTAGGAAAATTATTAACCAAGATCTTTGCCCTCAAAGAATATACAGGTTAGAAAAACATCAGAAGACAGTTTCTCAGTACAGTAAGTCCACACTTAACATTGCCAATAGGTTCTGTGACTTTAAGCAAAATAACATATTACAAAACCAATTTTACCATAGGCTAATTGATATAAACAGGAGTTAAGTTCCTATGGTATTTCATCAACATTAAAAGAAAATGACATTATTCAAGGACATGCTATAGTGTAGACATTCTAAAAAGTGGGAGATTGATGAGGGAAAAAGCTTCATTGAGAAGGCAGAATGTGAGTTAAGCCTAGGCTGGGAGGTTGGGGTGTATTTAGTTGGGGAATATATTTCAACTAGTATTTTCTCTTTTTTGTCCTTGAGAACTCTTTTATGAGAGAAGAAACTTCCAGACAAAAAAAAAAAAAAAAAAAAAGGAGGGGGGTTTGTAGAGATCTTCTGGGATTCCAAATGCACTCGGAAAATAAACATCAGAAGTGTGAGGTTTCAAGTGAGGGTGTGTGAGGTATCCTACCTCCTACACTTCACTAGGAGCATGACCCTCTCTGTATGTTTCAGGACTCATATCTAGGCTCAAATATCCAGTGTCTCAGCAAAACAAGAATGCGCCTTCCACTGCAGGCCTGGGCTACGGTAACTGCTTATTTCTCTAGGGTAGGGTGGACTAGCCATTTGCCCTTGCAAATCTACCTTTAGCAGATCCAATTAGACCTTGTCTCTCAAGAGTACTTGGAACACACTGTTCTGCACCAGCTGCCTCAAGGAAAGTTAAGACAGAACCAAACACGTTATTTGATGATTTTTCTCCCTCTTGTGGCTCCTACTGGAACTGCAAAAACACAAATTCATAAATTATTATTATTTTTAATTGTGGTTTTAAAAAATCATAAAGGGTTTTAAGAGGTTGTCTAGTCTATCTTCTTGCCTTATGGCTGACTTGCATCTAAAATCCCCAGATTCTTCCAACCAGTAACCCCTTGTCCTTGACATTTACCTGAGCAAAGATGGATTAATACTGAGAATTTCCCTTTTACTGCTTGCCTATTTCTACACCCAGTAGGCATTCTTACCTAGTGAGGAATTATACATACATGATTCCCAAAGGCTCACAACAAGGCTTTGTTGTTATAGGATCATGGGAAATTGATCCAAAGGACCTGACCTTTTTGAAGGAGCTGGGGACTGGACAATTTGGGGTAGTGAAGTATGGGAAATGGAGAGGCCAGTATGATGTGGCTATCAAGATGATCAAAGAAGGCTCCATGTCTGAGGATGAGTTCATTGAAGAAGCCAAAGTCATGATGTGAGTTATAGACCAAATTCAACTCTTAATCCAGTGGCTGGAGTCTAGAAATTACCAGGACAACCAACTGAGGTTTAAGATGACTTTCAGAGTAAGAGATTTGGGACGAGGGCCTCCTTTGATTGGTGAGAGTCCTAACTGCTAAGGTAATCATTTATCTGCTTTAGATATTGGTTGCAATTAGTGTTGATCATGGTGTTTGCCATCTCAGTAGCATTTGGGGGTGGTTGTGGAAAATGAGATTTTCAAAAGGAAGATTGATTCTGATTTAGCCTTAGTGTTCATTCAGTTCTGGGCTTCTTTCCTGATCTATTAATGGGCTCCAAGTCCCTGCTCACTTCATATATTAGGCCCTCTTGGGGTTCAGAGTAGGAAGGAGGAAAGTCAACTTGCTATTGTAGTCCCTTATCTGACACTCTTCACCCAGGCTGACCCCTTTCCACCCCAGCTCCTTTCTGACTGGTATGCAGAGCCAGAAGGTGTGGACTGGTTTGTGGCCTCTCCTGTAGGAATCTTTCCCATGAGAAGCTGGTGCAGTTGTATGGCGTCTGCACCAAGCAGCGCCCCATCTTCATCATCACTGAATACATGGCCAATGGCTGCCTCCTGAACTACCTGAGGGAGATGCGCCACCACTTCCAAACTCAGCAGCTGTTGGAGATGTGCAAAGATGTCTGTGAAGCCATGGAATATCTGGAGTCAAAGCAGTTTCTTCACCGAGACCTGGTGGGACCTCAGAAGGATTGGCCTGGGACCAGGGGCTGAGGGGTGGGAAGTAGCAGAGGGAGATATGGATGAAGAGGGTTGCTGGAGCCATCATTTCAGTTTTATCTAGAAAACACTAAAAGTTAGGTGAGCCTCTACTCCAGTAGTCAGCCAGTTAAGGATCTTCCACCTCAACGCTCTGTCATGGTGGGAGTTAGAGCAGTCACTCACTCCCAGCCCCTCCCCTACTACACCAAGAAAATGGTGAGGGCTGAAGGACAACCCTGTTTCCCAATGGGACTACTCCTGGCACAGAGTCATCATTTGGTTAAAGCAGAGTCACAAACTGGGGCCTGTGGGTACATTTTTTAATGTTATGTGTTATTTAGCAAGCACTTAACATTTCACATTAAAAAAAAACCTGAGTTTCCAGCTTTTCTTGAAAATCTAGACCATCTTGTAACACCGGGTCCACAGTCTCACAGGGCATGCTAACAGTGGGCTGGAGTTGAGGAGCAGCTGCTTCCTTTAGACCAGCAGAGTGCTCTTAACTCTCCTGCAGTCTCCACTCACCCTGCTTCACTCTTATCACTTTGCCTGTCTGGCCTTCAGAAGCATCAGAGTTTTTGCCCCTGTTTATTTCAGTCAGGCTAAGGCTCATTGGTAGAAAACAAAGCAAAAACACACTTGCCCTCTGTTATTCTCTCTTAATTCTCTCAGCATTTCAGTGCAGACAAGGCTGTCATGGAATTGCCAATGTGAATGAAATCATTTGCATGTCCTTAGTGTTTTACTTATGACTACACAGCAGGTTGCTTTACATGTGGTGGAAATGCATCGACATTTCTCATTGGCATGGACTCCTGTTAGGTGGGAAAATGTCTCTAGTTGAAGGAGATAATGCTGTCCTGGCTTCACTCCCTTGGTGAATGGAAGCTTTGGGCCTTTTACCTGTGTGCCAGGGATGGAGTCTCACTGCTATCTGTTGCATTACAGGCAGCTCGAAACTGTTTGGTAAATGATCAAGGAGTTGTTAAAGTATCTGACTTTGGCCTGTCCCGGTGAGTGTGCTTTTTCATCTTTTCCTCAAAAAGTAAAAACAGTACAGTGCAAAATGAGGAGGCATCATAATTTGTAACCTTGTCCCTTTCTTTTATTCTCTTTTTAGTCTTTCCCAACATCTCTCTATACCATTTCTTTCTCTGAATGATATGTCACTTCTTTGATCCTTTTGTTATATTGTTTTATCTTTTTCTTCTCCTTCCTCTCATTTTAAGCAAATTTTCCCAATACCGTATCTTGATCCATTAGTCCTGTTCACTTTACTCCATTTCTCCTTCTTTCCTAATTAGTCTAAGTCCTACTGGCAAGTACAGAATAGAAGGTGGGGAAGAAGAAAAAAAAAGATAAATAAGAGGAAGGGAGTACCTACTATATCTTATTTTATTCCATCTTTGCTGTTACCATATTGTCAATCAGGAAAGCTAAATCAGATAGGAAAATGGGAATATGTTAACAATAACATTCGTAAAAGACACTGGCTGGCCTATAGATGTGTATTTATGCAACTCCTGTGACTGTGCCAAGAAGACTTAAAGAAATACCAAGCTCTCCAAATCCTAACAGTAACAAGTTCTGAATCTTTTGCAGGTATGTTCTAGATGATGAATATACAAGCTCAGTAGGTTCCAAATTTCCAGTCCGATGGTCTCCACCAGAAGTCCTTATGTACAGCAAGTTCAGCAGCAAATCTGACATTTGGGCTTTTGGTGAGTGGATACAATTATATAGATTATACATCTCAAAGGAAAAAGAAAGCATTGGGGAAATTGATACTTTGCAACCTGCACAGAGATTATTTGTTCTTGCTTTAATTCATTGAATCCTTAGAAAGTACTTACTATGTCAGGAACCAGAGTTTCTGAGGATAAAGCCAGCAAACTAGACATGACTCCTGCCTTCTTAGAACATACAATATATTGAGGAGAACAAACAATTCATCAGTGTTCAACAGCTTCTGAATACTGATTATGTACCAGGGACTCTGTCAGACACTATAATCACAAAGACAAATAAGATGCCATCTCTCTCCTGGAGGAGCTAATGGCCCAGTGCAACCCTGATTACCCCCAAGAATGGTACTAATAGCAGAAGTTTGAAAAAAATGCAAAAAGCACAGAGTGGAAAATCAGTTGAATCTAATATTCAAGATTGATATAGAAAGATTAGGATCTCTACTCTCTGAAAAGACTGTAAACTGACTTAATACTTTTAAAAATAATTTTCTAGGGGTTTTGATGTGGGAAATTTACTCTCTGGGGAAGATGCCATATGAAAGATTTACTAACAGTGAAACTGCTGAACACATTGCCCAAGGCCTACGTCTCTACAGGCCTCATTTAGCTTCAGAGCGGGTATATACCATAATGTACAGCTGTTGGCATGAGGTAAGTGTTTTATTGAGACCTCTTAAATTATTTCCTTGAACCTACTTTTCCATTTAGCTGGCCTGGCACCCAGTCCCCACTCTCCCTGGCTGCATGGAGCTACACACATTCTCAGACTGCAACCTGCACCCCAATCCTTTGATGGCCAGAGGCTTTCCCAGGCCCACTCCAGTTCTCACTAGAGTATTAGCAGACCCCAGTACCAATTCAGCCTTAGGCAAAAGGGTTGTTGTGAGGCCATGTCACCTAGCACACGCATTAAAAAAGAAAAGTCATTAAAATTTGTGTTCATTCCTTTGGGAGTCATTGGCTCTTTCTTCTACTTTAATAACTGCCAAAATTTTCTGGCTGTGATCTTAAGTAAAATTTAAAACAAACAAATAAACAAACAAAAACTCCTATGACTTTAAAGGAAACTAAAATAGGTATTCATTTTTTAAATATGGTGTAATATGGGGCATGTGGATAGATGTGGTAGTTTGAAAATAAGGAGCCTGTCCTGCTATTACTAAAATGCTTCACTGCTTTCATCTTGGGTTCTTCCAGAGGTTCCTTCTCCATTTTTCAGTAGATACTTGGCAACCTTAATTTGACAACCTAAATCTCTAGTAGGAAATAAAATGCTGAGCTCTTAGTTTTGCCCCTCTAGAAACAGGGAAAGGCAGCATCCAATGAGCACATATGTGAATCTGGAGCCCATTTGGTGGTGGTGAAAAATTGGGAATCTGGATCAGAATGTGGCACCTTTCTCTTCAACAAATGACTGAGGTCACAAAGAAAGTCTAGGGAAATGGAGAACCCATTGGAGTCATGTTCCTTCTCTCCACTGTGCCATGCAGGATTAAGGGTGATTGGCCATGCTCTCCCCCAACTAGGACATCCTCACCCTGCTAGTTAACTGCTTCAGACAGGCACTTTCTCCATATTTTTTAAAGTAGTAGTCTTGAAACTGTATTCATATCAGAATCCTTGGGGAACTCTTAAAACTACAGATGACTGGGCCTTATCTTCAGAGATTCTTATTAGGTAAGTTTGGAGAAGGACCCAGTAATGTTTTTTTTTCAATTTCCCAGGAAATTCTGATACTCAGCTAGTTTTGAGAGCCACTGATTCAAAGGAACAAGAAATTGATGGCCTTTTGGTTCTGATGGATTGAGACCTTTCTGGCAGGAATATGCCCTGAATCACTAAATACTTCAAGGAGCTTATGGATCATGGCTATCACAAAGGGCCTTAGTCTGGAAGCCAGACAGTGTAAATGAAAGATCCCAAGTGCCCAGGATGCCTGCCCAGTGATATAGCTGTTGGTCTTGAAATGTTAATTCTTTTGTTAACTTTGGCTATGAGATGATAGAAATGGTGTTTGAAACCAAATTAAAAATTATCACAGCTTGTAGGATTTCAGTTCTGTCAACCACTTAAACTTGTTTGGTAGCCATTTTTCAGTTGAAGATCCAAAATAAGAATGCATTGTTACATAGTGATTCAGGGTAATAAATTTGCCCTTTTTAAATCAATGTTTGTCAGTTTAGTTTGCAAATTGTCCTCATCACATTAATAACCTGAGTTACTAAAGATGAAAAGTGTACAAGAATTTTATGGAACACAACTATTTTTTTTCCTTTTCCTTTGTAATCTACAGGTTATATTACTGGGCATATAGTGTATACTTAATAAAAGTTTGCTGCTTACTACGTTCTTCTTAGATTCTGGATTCTAGCCCACTATAACACTCTACTTTTTCTTTGGTTATAGAAAGCAGATGAACGTCCCACATTCAAAATTCTTCTGAGCAACATTCTAGATATCATGGATGAAGAATCCTGAGCTCACCAATAAGCTTCCTGGTTCTATTCTCCTCCACAAATCCCAATTTCACTTTCTAGGAGGAAAACCCAGGCTACAGGTCCTGGAGCCTTTGTGCTGTAGCTGAATACACAAAAGCCCCTCTCTAAATTTAGACTGCCTCTCTTCTTTGATTCGCTGGGATAGTACCTCTGAGCAAAGGCTAAGGAACTATTGTGCCTGGTGCTGTCACCCAAATAAATTTCCCAAGAGTATTAAGAGACCGAATTTGAGATAGAAACAGTTTTCAGTAGAGAGGGATGTAAATAGCCTCACAAGGGGTCCAACAGCTCTTTGGGTAGACATTAGAGCTTGGGAGAAGGGAGGCCAAATTTGGCAAAAATATAACCATGTCATAAAAATGGGAGGAGAAAGTGTTTTTGATAAAATAAAATTATTGCAAAGCATGAAAGTTTCTTGCTATCTCGATTAATCATGCAGCCTCCCTGGATCACCCTATCCCAGTGTTCCAGGAAACTGTTGTGTGACACTGGTTTGGCATAGTCCTTCTTCAACAACTGGACAGATCCTTGCCATTTAATCCCTCTGGCTCTTGGAAAATTCTGCCTCTGAATCAGAGACGAATTGACAAGCCAAAGCACAATGCCCAGCACACAGTCAGCATGCAATATTCTGGAATGGAGTTGATGGTTGAGAACAAATTCTGCTGAAGACTCTTTTCCCCACATCAAGAGAGAACCATTACAGAGCCAGGGCCCAGGACTGCTAAGAGATGAACCTAGCAATTCGGGCCGGGCATCAACACAGCAGCTGGGAAAGTGCGGGCCAAATTGGAAGCGGGCAGGGGCGGGGCTGTTGGGCGGGTCAGGAATGGGCCACGTGGTCTGCAGTAACTTCGTTTTCTACTTTTCTTTTGTTTTTGGAATTAGTCTGGCCAGCGCAGTGACCCTGGCACCTCAGGTGCTGGCGGGAGCATGGCCTGAGGGCAGCCGGCCAGAGGGCAGGGGGTGAGGCTGGGGGTGAAGCGGGGAGCGAGACGCAGGGGCAGCTGGGAAGGAGGAGTGCTCGGAGGGGTCAGGAGCTGGAAGTGTGGCAGGTGGCACAAGTGGAGGGCGTGTCAAGAGACGGAGCGCGCTGGCAGCCGTAAAGGGCGCTCAGTGAGGGTACGGGGGCTGGAGGAGGGACCGCCGGCTCGGGCCGGAGAGAGACGCGTGGGCAGCTGGGAGGACTGCCTGGTAGAGAGTAGGGGGCGGGGCGCGCACGTGCCCTGGCGCAGGCGCAGTGCGCTCACAGGGGGCGGTCCCCTAGGCAGTGGCTTGTGGTTCCGGTTCCTTCACGGAGACACGTGAAGGTCGGGGAGTTGGTACAGAGTTAGTTTTGGCACGCGTGGCGGTGCCAGGATGGATTCCTCCTCATCTTCTTCCGCGGCGGGTTTGGGCTCGGTGGACCCACAGCTGCAGCATTTCATTGAGGTGGAGACTCAGAAGCAGCGCTTCCAGCAGCTAGTGCACCAGATGACGGAACTTTGTTGGGTGAGGAGCCTGGGGCTGGGACTTGGCCACTGTACCTACGTTCCGCCTGTCCTTGCCCCGCGGGACTGGCTATAACGTCTGGGATTCGGGGAAGGGGAGCACTTGACAGTACCCTTTGGTTCCCTTAGGTTCTTCAGGCCCAGCCGGGTGGGGGAAAGGGTGACTTCGCTTCTCAGGGGACTGTCACTCCAGACCTGGGCTTTGTTGTTACAGAGGATTGGGGATCATAAAACTGGGGATTATGCCACTGTCTCAACTAGCACTTTAGGCACCGAGGTTGAAGCTGCCTAGTGCTGCTCAGCAAGACTGATGGGAGTCCCCGATACTGGGTTCTAGTTTTTGGAACCCCCCCCCAGTCACAAGGAATCAGTGAATCTCCTGTTCCAGGACTCCTCAAGGTTTACCTTGATTCTAACCATTGCCCATGAGGAACGAGTGGCTCTAGCCCACTAACTATAAAAGTAGTCTAATCTCTCCCAACATACAGTTACTTGCCTTTTTTTTTTAGATTGTTGTGTAATATCAAGCCGTTTTGGATCCGAAGGTTGAAGAATTGAGTGTGCCCTGTGAGGGGACTTGGGCAAAAGGGTGAAAGGCATCTGCAGTTGGGGATCAAAATGTTCTCTGGCTGCCAAGGCCAGCAGAACTGCCTTGACATACAAAATTCACAGAATTCAGAGGCTGAGGGTAATTTTCCTTGGAGGCAGAGGTCTGAGGCTTCTGTACACAGCAGAGAATAATGAAGGAAATTCATTTGAATCGTTTAACTTGAATTATATACAGTCATCGGTTTTCATAGTCCTTTTCCCATAAACTTATGGTATTGCTGGGCTCTGACCCTTAACAAATACTTAACTCTTGTCTCTCTTGGACCAGAGTGCTTTGATTCTTTCTTTTTTTAAAAAAAATCTGTGATTCACTACATTTGGGCAGGATGGGGGGTGGGTAAGGACTCCTCTAAGAATCTGTAAGCTTTAGAAAACTTCATACCATTTCTCATTTATCTTTTCCCCCCAGTCATCTTAAGAAGATTCAAGAACCTCTGGCTTAAGTAGACAAGGTCACTTAATTACAGAATCTCGGGTCATAGATTTTCTTTCTTTCCTTGGTAGGTTTTGGGGTGTTTTGCTGCAGTGATATCTCCTTCCACCTCTTTATTCTGCAGTTAAAGGTATTTAATGTATTTGGCATTGTGGAGTTGTAACCAAATTCATTGGAGTATTAATTCACTTGTATTTTGTAATCCACAACTTTCTGGCCCTATGACTTTAAGCAAAATATCTGTGTCACAGCTTCCCTCTTTGTAAAATGAGGATTAATAATAGTACCTATTTCATAGGTTTGTTATGAAAATTTGATGTAAGGTTACAGAAAATTGCTCACGACAAAGTAAGCTACTGCCAAATGTGAACTATTATTAACATATCATTTTACTGTTTTTAGGTGAAATATTTTCTTTAAATAATAAGAAGTTATCCCCCCTCTTTTTCCCTAAGTTCCCTTTGTGATTCTGTATTTTGTCCTGATCAGGAGAAGTGCATGGACAAGCCCGGGCCAAAGTTGGACAGTCGGGCTGAGGCCTGTTTTGTGAACTGCGTTGAGCGCTTCATTGATACAAGCCAATTCATCTTGAATCGACTGGAACAGACCCAGAAATCCAAACCAGTCTTCTCAGAAAGCCTTTCTGACTGATTTTAGCGTTACCTTTTTGTAAAAGGAAGTTCATTCAAGAAATGAAGAGTGGTTGATGGGATAGTTGAAGAAAAGGCCATGGGGGGATTGGCTCCCACCTTTGTCACTCTTGGGACATCCTGTCACCTGAGAATGAACAAAGACCAATTTTTTGTTTGTGTTTGGGGTTTGAGGGTCATATGCGTATTTGGTTGTGTGTTTTTTAATGTTAAGCTTATGAAAACAATTGACAGATGAATGGAAAACTTTACTAGATGCATATTACTGTATGTGGGACTATGTTTTTCTCAAAGTCCCATTAACTGCTTCCTATAATTTGGGTAGTGGAACTGCTTTCTATAATTTGTTAGTGGGACCACATGGGTAAAATCTGTCATTTGTGTGGATTCATTTCAGATTTCTGACATGGATATACATCTTTATATCTCTGAAAAAGGGCAACAGTGGGGGAAGAATAACTTGGTACTTAACTGTAGGCCTCCTTATCTAGTGTTTTGACCGTCAGTGCTGGAAAAAAATCTATGGAATGTTCGTAAAATGCAGTTAGCTTTCTGAGTTATTTCCCTTCCTTATACTGTGATCGAGGTAGTACAGGCAGCCTGAGTGTCTAGAGGCCTTTGGTTTTAAAGGCATCTAGCCAGTGAACATAATTCTCATTACTAAACTACCACAAAGAAAAAGTGAACTTACCCTGAATATCAGGGTCCAAGAAATTCAAAGATGTGCTTAAATAAGTTATAAAGATTTAGGCCTGTCGAAGACTAACAGCAGTTTCAGGTAGAGGTGCATGCCTAATGTTAATCAGTATAGATTCCATTTACTGTGTTCTTTTGATTACTGAAATAAAAGCTTCTACAAGATTCAACTCTGTGATTGAGAAGGCTTTTTAATTCTGGTTATCACCTGCATCCTGGAGAGATTTGGTGTGGGCTGGTTCCAAGGATGAAATGTAGTCAGTGTGGGTACCTGCTCTGGGCAAGGTACAACACAGTATTTCAGGGACCTCTGACCTTTTTGTGAGAAATGAGAACCTTTAAATGAGATGAGGAGGGAAGAAATTCAATGCAGGTGGTCAATTTCCTGAGTGTAGTAGAAGAGGTTATATTGACTGGATTCCTCTCCTCTTCAAATCCTAGTAGACTGAAGTATATACCTGGAGTGGAACTATTTGTTAGGTGTTTCTAGTACAAGTCCATGAAAGTTGGGGAAATAACATATTTCCAGAAATCTCTAGTCCTTTTAGCTTTCCCCCATATAGGCACAACAACGATTTTTTTAAATCCTGATTAAAACAATTCAACAAACATTGAAGTGCTTACTTTGTGTCAGACACTGTTTTTGGGGCCAGGGATTCAGCAGTGCCCTAAAACAAAGTAAAGTCCATGCTCATTTGGAGCTTATATTCTAGTGAGGGGAGACAGGAAACGAACATGTAAATGTGTTAATATAATGAGTACCACAGAGAAAAAGCAAAGGGAATATTTGTGGGGTGGTGGTGTTTGAAGTAAGATAGTTAGAGATGGATGGCCTCCTTGGGACAGTGGCATTTCAGCAGAGACCTGAATTGAGTTAACAAGCCGGGTAGGTATCTGGGAGAAGAACATTTCAAGCAGAGGTTGTGGCAAGTCCAAAGGCCCCAGGGTAGGAGATGCATTCTGTGATGCTAAAGTAGAACAGTCAAAAGGTCAGTATGGCTGGAATGGCATGGGTAAGAATGATAAACTCGGAGAAATATGCCTGAAATGGATTGAGGCTGGCGGTTGGGGGCGTGCAGTTGTCATGTAGGGCATTGTAAACCATTGTGAAAACTTGGCTTTTACCCAGCATGGAAAGCCATTTGAGAATTTCTAGCAGACAAGTGATAGGAGAGTTTGGCTGCTGTATGGAGAACATGTGCTGGTAAAGAAAGTACTAGTAGCAGCAGCAGAGTATTTAGAATAATGTAATTTTGAAGTCCAGGAGAAATCGGCCTTCTAGGTTAGGTGTCTAACACATACCTTGTATCTATATGCCCCTATTGATTTTTTTCCTTACAAAATTTAGTGTGTTCATGTAAAACCTCAAGTCAAAGGAATGGTCCTTTGGTCTTTCCCTTCTTCCTTTCTATTATATATTATTATTATATCAATATTCTTATTCTTTCATCTAGTATTAAAGTATTCTCATTACATTTAGAAACAAACTTAAATGTCTTTCTTCCACAGTTTTATTGCTTGTTTAGCTAATATACATAATAAGAAAGAGGGTCTGTCAGATTCATACAATGTGCTTAAGCACCAAGGATGTGTCCAACACTACTAGGCTCAAGACAATGAGGAAGAAGAGGTAGAATGTCTGCCCCCATCCTCTCTGAGGTTAAGGACAAGAGCAACAGTTGGAGCTTTTGTTTGTTTTGTCAGTCTCAGAAATTTACATTGAGAATCTTGACAGAACGGTGGTACTGTCAGCCCTAATGACATTCAAAGTCTTCATTTCAAATATTCATGGTAGAACACTGAAGACTCAACTATAAAAACCAAAGGATTGAAATAGCAGACTCTTCTTGAAATGAAATCTCTCTTTGAAGCCTAATATGTAAAATAGAAAAGCAAAACTGCTTTGGTGGCAGTGGTATCTGGAGGCCTGCCTGCTTTTGTCTCATCACACACCTCATCCTGTGCCCTTACCCTGTGGTGCCTAAGACACTTAAAACCTCTAGGGTTTTACCAAGCACACTGTGAAAACAAACCAGGCTATCCCTAAAGCCCCTACCCATTAATCCATGAATGAACATTAGAGATGATAGATAAAAGGAAATTGAGCAAAACTTTATTTATGGTAACAAATCTCCATAAGGTGTCTGAATTACAAAACATAAGTCAATAAACTCCCTGTAACTTTTTGTTGTTTTTGTTTAAACCAATTTCCCTCAAATCAATACCTTAATTAAAACTTGGTCTAGGGAGACTTTATACCAAAGACTCTTCATACTTTCAGCCTCAAAAATTATGGTAACCTTCATTTTTATTCCACGGAGTAAGGGTATTGTTTAGATTTATTGATCTCCAGTCAGAGGGCAACAGGTGTATACCAAAAGGGAAATCTCAAAAGATGTGGAGGAAAAAAAACAAGTACTATGGTAAGAAAACCACAGGTTGTACCACTAAAATTGTTGAGAGCCTATGCTGGCTTTATTTGAAAAGAATGGCAGAGCAGGTGGTGACAGCAGTGTGGAAAAGGAAATAGTACATGGGAATGATTGCATAGGTACTGGAAATATCCAAGGCTTTGTTCAGATAATTCATTTGATTGCTTACACAAATCACAAGACAAATCAAGATTATCTTGCCCAGTGTTGGTTTTGTGATTGGCTTCTCTAAAACAGCTGCTTCATGGCAATACCCAAATTTGATACCTAACATAGAAAGTGAACCAACAGAAGAGCAGATAAGAATATACACCAGGAGATTACTCTGGCCATTGCAACATCCCACTGTGAAGACATAGGGCAAAAAAGATGAATCCTGTGATAAAAGAAAATAATTGAATTACTATTTTTTGTTCCTATATAAGAAATACTAAAGCAATTTGACAATTAAATCATTATATTCTGTAACACTTTAGCAAGTGACCAGCATATGAGCAATTAGCCATTTAATGTATGAACTAATACAATTTCTGTATCTAAAGCTATATCTTGCAAAAATCACTTCAAAGAGGCAAAGCCTATACAATATAATTATGGTACTTTTGGCTACACAGAAACGCATAAAAGGGACAATTAGAATATAGCAAACCAGGATTTAGATGTACTGATCAGGAGCACTAAAACAAAAGGGCAAACAGAATTTTGAGATGTATCTGCAATATGCTAATAACAATTATGCTTTACTGGGGCTATGCATAATAGTTGCCACACATTGTACTAACTATTTTACATGGGCCATCTTTTTAAAAATTATACCAACTCTATGAGAGCAGAACTATTATTAACATACCCATTTTATAGATGAAGAAGCTGAGACCTAGGGATAAACTTATTCAAGTTTACACAGCTAATAAATTGCAAGAATGGAATTTTAATCCAGGCAGTTAGACTCCAGAGCTCATGGTCTGAACTACTATACTGAATTGCTTCCTAATACATATTTAAAGATAGGAAGTAATGTTTCTTTAAAAAGCAGGGCCAGAATGACCAAAACATTTCATCCCAGAGATAGCATGGTATAATGGAAAAATCATATGTTTTAAAGTTAGCAGAACAGGGTTAAAATTATGACTCTGTCAACATCTGTGTGACTTTAAGGAAGTCACTTAACCTCTTTGATCCTCAGTTTCTTTATAAAACTGAGATGGTAATGCCTACTTTTCAGGGTTGAAGTATGAGATCACATATAGAGTGCTTGATACACTGTAGATGCTTTAATTGATATCAGTATTCAGAACTGAGCATCTTTGATAACTGGCAGAGTCATCTGGAAAACAAGAGAAAAGCAAAAAGTCATTTAATGAAGTTGACTAATTGATGAAGTGGGACAGCTAATGGAGCACATAATATTAAGAATTTTGAGTTTTGCAATCAATGGAAGCTAGAGGAGGAGTTTAAACAGTGGAGTGATATATTTGTACATTTTAATGACAAAAGTACTACACGCTTGTTTTAAAATTTTAAAATGATATAGAATTACTTAGAAGTCCTCCTCTTACTCTTACATATGCATTGAGAAAGATCACTTTAGCAGCTATATGGTAGTTGAATTAAAGCAGAGAAATAGTAATGAGTATTTCACAAATTCAGGCAAGAGAGTATGGAGGGTTCAGTTCAGAGAGTGGAAGTGGGAAACATTAGGAATATGGGGCTGCTGTGAGAGAAATCTGGAGTAAAGTGGAAAGGAAGTAAAACATGATAGGGAAGGAGGTAGGGTATAGAATAATGTGCCAATGAGAGGATGCTATGAAGTTCAAAGGGCAGCAAAAGTGACTGAAAGAGAGGAAGATAACAGAACTGACCACGTTGAATGGCCCACAGAGAAGAAGTTACACAAATGGCTCTCCCCAGTTCCATAGCTTCAGTATGTGGGTAAACCCTGGAATTGTTTCTCATTGCCTTCCAATTTAAGGACCATAAGAATACCCATAAAGTCAGAAATACTTAAAAGATTACTCACAAATAGAGTCTTCTATATTTGTAACAGGAAAATTTAGAAACAAGCCTAAAGGGAAAAAAGATAAAATATCACTTGAGTTTAATTTTTCCAATGCCAGATTTATAACTTATTTTTTAACATAGGGAATATTTTTTCTATAAAATTAAGTTTATTGGAATAACACTGGTTAATGCAATTATATAATTTTCAGGTGTGCATTATAATTTGACATCTGTATATTCTATTATGTATTTACCATCCAAAGTCCAGTTTCTTTCAGCTACCATATATTTGATCTCCTTTACCCACTTTACCCTCCCCCGACGTCCCTATATTTGACCCCTTTTAACCAACTCTCTACCTCCTCCTCCCCCACTCCGTATCCTCTGGTAACCATTAGTCTAAAGTACATGTCCATGAGTCTTTGCTTGTTTGTCCTGTTCATGTGTTGCTTTTATGTTTATATCCCACATATAAGTGACATCATGTGATTTTCAACTTTTTCTGTTTGGCTTATTTCATTTAGCATGATTATTTTGAGGTCCATCTATGTTGTTGCAGAATTTCATCTCTTGTGGCTGAGTAATATTCCATTGTATATATGTACCACAGCTTCTTTAGCCAATCATCTGTCATAAGATACTTTGGTTGATTCCATGTCCTTACCACTTTGAATAATGTTGCTGTGAACATTGGTGTGCAAATATCTTTTTTGGATTTGAGTTTTCAAATCTTTGGGGAAAATAACCAGTAGAAGAATTTCTGGATCATATGATAGATCAATTCTTAGTTTTTTGAGGAACCTCCATACTGTTTTCCATAGTGGCTGCAGTCACACCAGCAATGTATGCAGTTTCCTTTTTCTCCACACCCTATGCAACATTTGTTATTACTTGTCCTGTTGATTATAGCTATTCCAACAGGTATCTCATTGTGGTTTTGATTTGCATTTCCCTAATAGTTAGCAATGTTGAGCATCTTTTCAAATGTTTGTTGGCCATTTGTATGTCCTATAAGGAAAAATGTCTGTTCTAGTCCTCTGCCCATATTTTGATAGGATCATTTGTTTTTTTATTCTTATTAAGTTGTATGAGTTCTTTGTATATGTTGGATATTAGGCTCTTATCAGAGGCATTGTTTGCAAATATATTTTCACATTCAGATGATATCTTTACTTTGTTGACAATTTCTTTTCCTGGGCAGAAGCTTTTTTAATTTGATGTAGTCCTATTCATTTATTTTAGCTTTTATTTCCTTTACTTTTGAGGTAAAATTCATAAAATCCTCTTTAAGTCCCAGGTCCTTGAGTTTAGTTCCTATGTTTTCTTCTATTCACTTTATTATTTCAGGTCTTATATTCAGGTCCTTAATGCATTTTGAGTTAATTTCGGTGTGTGGTCATAGACAACAGTCTAGTTTCATTCTTTTGCAGGTAACTTTCCAGTTTTCCCAGAGCCATTTATTGAAGAGGCTTTCCTTTTTTCACTGAATGTTTTTGTCTTCTTTGTTGAAAATTATTTGTCCCTGTAAATATGGGTTTACTTCTGGACTTTTGATTCTGTTCCACTGGTCTGTGTGTCTGTTTTGCTGCCAATACCATGCCGTTTTGATTACTGTCGCTTTGTAGTATAATTTGAAGTTGGGCAGAGTGATGCCTCCAGCCTTGTTCTTTTTTCTCAGGATGGCTTTGGCCATTCAAGATCTTTTGTGCTTCTATACAAATCTGATGATTTTTTGTTCTATTTCTTTAAAAAATGCTGGTGAGATTTTGATGGGGATTGCATTAAATCTGTATAATGCTTTAGGTAATGTGATCATTTTAACTATGTTGATACTTCCAATCTGAGAAAATGGAAAATCTTTCCATTTCTTTTATCTTTTTCAATTCCTTTTAACAGAGTCTTGTAGTTTTAATTAAATAGGTCTTTCACATTTTTCGTTAAATTTATTCCTAGGTATTTTATTCTTTCTGTTGCAATTGAAAAAGGAATTTTTTTCTAGTTCTTTTTGTGATGCTTCATTATTAGAGTATAGGAACGCTATGAATTTTTGAACATTGATTTTGTTTACTGTATTTGCCTATTGTTTCTAGTAGTGTTCTTGTGGAGTATTTAGGATTTTCTATATAGAGAATCATGTCATCTGCAAATAGTGACAGTTTGATTTCTTTGTTTCCTGTTTGGATGCCTTTTATATATTTCTCTTGTCTGATTGTACTTGCTGGGGCCTCCAACATTATATTGAATAACAGTGGCAATAGTGGACAGCCTTGTCTTGTTCCTGATCTTAGAGAGAAAGTTTTTAGTCTTTCACCATTCAGTATAATGTTGGCCGAGGGTTTGTCATAGGTGGCCTTTATTATGTTAAGGTACTTCCCCTTTATACTGATTTTGTTAAGAGTTTTAATCATAAATAGATGTTGTTATCTTGTCGAAGGCTTTTTCTGCATCTATTGATATGATCATATGATTCTTATTTTTTAATTTGTTTATGTGGTGTATCACATTAATTGACTTGCCTATGTTAAACCATCCTTGTGCCGCTGGGATGAAGCCAACTTGATTGTGGTGTATAATCTTTTTAACATGTTGTGTTTGGTTTGCTAGTGTCTTATTTAGGATTTTTGCATCTATGTTTATGAGAGTTATTGGTCTGTAGTTTTCTTTTTTTGTGTTATCCTTACCAGGTTTTGGTATTAGAGTAATATTGGCTTCATATAATGAGTTGGAGAGTATTGCTTCCTTTTCGATGTTTTGGAAGAGTTTGAGGAAAATTGGTGTTAAATATTCTTTGATAGAAGAATATTGTTTGGTAGAATTCACTGCTGAAGTCATCTGTTCCTGGACTTTTACTTTTTGGTAAGTTTTTGATGAATGTTTCAATTTCCATTCTGCTGATCAGTCTATTTAAATTTTCCAGTTCTTCTTGATTCAGTCTAGGAAGGTTTTATCCTTCAAACTACTTGTCCATTTCTCCTAGGTTATTAAATTTGGTGTTATATACTTTTTCATTGTATTATTGTATGATCCTTTATATTTCTGCCGTGTCTGTTGTAATTTCCCCTCTTTCATCCCTGATTTTGTTTATTTGTGTCCTTTCTCTTCTTTCTTTAGTGAGTCTAGCTAGGGGTTTGTCAATTATATTAACCTTCTCAAAGTACGAGCTCTTTGAACCATTTATTTTTTCTTTCTTTTTTTGTTTTCAATTTCATTTGTTTCTGCTCTAATTTTGATTATTTCTTCCCTTCTGCTGACTTTAGGCTTATTTTTTCTTCCTTTTCTACTTTTTTAAGATGAAGTGTTAGGTTGTTTATTGGGTGTCATTCTTATTTTTGGAGATAGGTCTATAATGATATGAACTTTCCTCTTATGACCATTTTTGCTGTGTCCCAAAGGTTTTGATATGTTGTACAATCATTATCATTTGTTTCTATGTATCTCTTGATCTCTCTTTTTATTTCTTCTCTGACCTAGTTATTCTTCAATAGCATGTTGCTTAATCTACATGTATTTGTGCTTCTTTCTGATTTCTTTTTGCAATTGATCTCTAGTTTCAAAGCATTATGATCAGAGAATATGGTTAATATGATTTCAACCCTCTTATATTTGTTGAGGCTATCTCTGTGGTCAGTCCTCGAGAATGTTCCATGTGCACTAGAGAAGAATGTGTAAGCAGCTGTTTTGGGATGGGAGGCTTTGTAAATGTCACTTATGTCCAGTTGTTCTAATGTGTCATTTAAGGATGTAATTTCCTTATTGATTTTCTGTTTGGATGATCTGTCCATATCTGACAGTGGGGTATTTAGGTCCCCTACTACAATAGTGTTTTTGTCTGTCTCTCCCTTTAGTTCTTTAGTAATTGCTTTACATATTTCAGGGCTCCCTGATTAGGAGCATAGATATCAATAAGTGTTATGTCCTCTTGGTCTATGATTCCCTTTATCATTATGAAGTGTCCCTCACTGTCCTTCTTTACCTTTTTTTTTATTTTGAAGTCTATTTCATCTAATATTAGTACCACTCCTCCCACTTTTCTCTGAATGCCATTTGTTTGAAATATCATTTTCCACCCTTTCACTTTAAGTCTATATTAATCTTTGGAGCTGAGATATGTCTCCTGGAGGCAGCATATAGTTGGGTTTTGTTTTTTGAGCCATTCTGCAACTCTGTGCCTTTTTATTGGTAAGTTCAGTCCATTTATATTAGGGTGATTATGAAAATATGGGATCTTCTTATAGCCATTTTATCTTTTGCTTTCTGGTAGCTCAGTGTTTCCATTGCTTCCTTGTCCTTGTGTTTCTGTTTTCTTTATTTTGGTTGGCTTTTGTGGGTTTTCCCTATGGTTCTTCTTGTTTTATGTTATATACTCAGTTCTAAATCTTTGGAGTGTGGTTATTATTACAAATATGTAAAGGACAGTTATATATATATATATGTATATACGTATATACATATATATATGTATATACGTATATATATATATATATATATATATATATATATATATATATATACAGTCATACATT
This sequence comes from Macroglossus sobrinus, assembly GCA_004027375.1. Taxonomy (NCBI): domain Eukaryota; kingdom Metazoa; phylum Chordata; class Mammalia; order Chiroptera; family Pteropodidae; genus Macroglossus; species Macroglossus sobrinus. The sequence goes on along the minus strand of PVKZ01001508.1, from coordinate 267,756 downwards.
TTCTTCTGCACATGCCTTATCTCCATTCCCCTTGCGAATTTGGATCTTTGAATCTTTCCTTTTTCAGTCATTGTTATCTCAATTTGTCCCTATTTATGCTGAACATTACTATCTATTCCTATTATTTAAGCTTATAATGTCCTGTTCTTATAAGGGTTGCACTCCTCGCTTCTATTTGCCTAATTGTCACTTTACTCCTAATTATGTTTTTTTTGTTTGTTTTTTTGTGTTTTTTTTTTTTGTCATTTTGTTTTAGGTGAACTGACCACTTTTAGTATTTCCTGTACTGCAAGCCTTATAGTGGAGAATTCTCTCGATTTTCTTATGTTTGGACAGGTCTTAATTTTTCCTTCATATATAAAGGAGAGCTTAGCTGGATACATTAGTCTAGATTCATAGTTCCTTTCACTTAATAGTTCAAATATTTGATTCCATTCCTTTCTGGCTTGTAAAGTCTGCACTGAGAAGTCCGAGGATAGTCTAATGGGTTTTCCATTATAAGTTACCATTTTCTTCTCCCTGGCTGCCCTGAGAATTCTGTCTTTGTTGTTGATCTTTGATAATTTTATACGATGTGTTTTTATGAAGGCCTTTTTGGGTTGAGGTAATTGGGTGTTCTGTTTACTTCTTGAATTCCAAACTCCAGCTCATTTCTTAAATTTGGGAAATTCTTGTCAACTATTCATTTGAAAATGCTTTCTAATCCCTGTTCCTTTTCTTTGCCTTCCATAATGCTCATTATTCTTATGTTTCTTCTCCTCATGGTATCAGCTAGTTCTTCTATTTCTTTTTCATTATTTTCTATTCTTTGGTTTCTGTCTTCTTCTTTCTGATTTATTTCTAGATTTCTGTCTTCAATATCACTGATCTTTCCTCCATTTGGTGGACTCTATTTCCCAAGCTTGCTATTTAATTTTTCATCTCTTGCAGTGTGTGTGTATGTGTGTGTGTGTGTGTATTTTGTTGTTTGTTTGTTTGTTTGTTTTTATCTTCAGAAGTTCTATTTGGTTCTTTTTGAGGGTTTCAATTTTCTTGCTCTGCTAATCTAGTTGTTTTTTTCAATTTGTGAAATTGTTGATAGGACTCATTTCAGAACTCAGAGTTTTATTCAGAAGTACCATCCTGAATTTTCTATCATTTATGTTGCATATTTCTATGTCTGTATGCTTATTTTCTGGAGATTTTTCTCTTTCTTTCTGAGATGCCTTGTCACCTTGGTTGTTAATGGTGTTTAATGGACTATTTCTCCATGGAATAGAGAAATGTATTCTGCTGCTTTTTTTTTTTTCCAGAAAGATTTATTATATAAAGGTCTCTCATTAGCCTGCTGCAAAGAAGGCGCTTTTCTTTGGTTTCCAGTAGGTGGCGTCTAAGCCTCTTGGATCTATGCTTTATATAAAGCCTTAATAATGCCTTTATATAATGCCTTTATTTTCTTGTAGATATTTAATAACGCTCACTACCCTCAGTTTCAGTCCCTGTCGTTGTTAATAATAGTTTTGGTAGCCTTTGCTCAGACATCCCTGGGGCTTAGTGGTGATCGGTCTCGTGGATCGGGGCCCTCTGCATTGAGAGCTGGGGCTGTGGCTCAGCCTCGGTTTTACATCTGCATTTGGTAAAAATCAACTGTTGTTTCTCTGCCATCCACTTCTCTTCTATCTGCCCTGATGACTGGGCCCTGCCACTGGCTGCATGGAACTCACAAATTCTCCCAGGCAGGGCTGTTCAGGGAAGTTGCCAAACCTTCTCCCCTCCCTCTCCCCCTACAGGTAGCTCCTGCGGCTGTAAGAGACTGCTTTTTTATTTCTCCCAGTCCACCGCCTGACACCAGGGTTCTGACCCAGGTGATAGCTCTTATGCACAGATCCCATGTTCAGATGTGCTGTTGTGCAGTTTGGGTGTTTTTGTTGAGTTTTAGATGTTCAACTTATTTTTGTTTCAAGCGGAGAGATCTGGGAATGTATCTCACTCCTCCATGTTTTTCAAGAAGCTCACTTGAGTTTTAACACTGTACTTTGATAGGGAAAAGAAGAAGTAGAAAGACAGAAAAGGAACAAAGGAAACAACGAGGAGTGAAGGACTCAACAGTATTGGTTAAACTATACTTCAGACACATAGTTAATTCCTTAAGGCTTAAATCATTTGCTACATAACATGACTGATCTGGGTACTAAACCACTGTTGTTCAAATTAAAAATCTAATGTGGTGACAATATTGCTAAATATACCTTGTCACTACAAAGGAAACATCATCAACACCACCTAGTTTTTTTTCCTAAATAGCTATCCTTCAGCGTCATTGTGTGGCAGGATATAACACCAAGCCGAAAGAGCTGATCTCCATTTTTCAAGCACTTTCTTCTTTATAGGACAACACACAGAATAAGCATGGGGAAAATGCAAAGGTTGTGAAATTTTACACATGTAATAGTCAACTCTGACATTCCCTCCCTTATTGATACAGTGATTACCAAGATCTCCCTCAGTTTTTATTATTGAGTGGATTTTCATCAAGCTTCCCCACTTAACACAAAACTCAGGAGCCACAAAATAAAAGGTTGTGAATTTTGTCTACATAGAAAAATCCAGAACAGCAAAAACTTCCATAAGCAACGTTAAAAAAAATAGGGAACACACATTTGAAACTTTTCTACAAAGGACTATTTTTTTCATTATATAGGGGCCCCTAAAAGCTGGTAATAAAAGACCATTCAATAGAAAATTGGGCAAAGGCTATGGAGAGACATTTTAAAGAAACAGAAATACAAATGGCTCTTGAACATGTGAAAAGATGTTTATATTTAATAGAAATTTAAAAAAACCTACATTGAGATATCTCTCATGTATTAGACTGGCAAAACAAAAATATGATACTATATCATTGCATGTAAGGAAACAGGCATTCTTACATTACTGGTGGGAGTGTAAATTGGTACTAATCCCAGGGACAGCAGTTTAGTGATATCTACCAAATTATAGATGTTAAAAGCTTCTATTCCAGAAATCTGACTTCTCAGAATTCATCCTAAAGATATGCTCACATGTGCAAAATAACATATACATAAAGTGATTTACTGCAGCATCATTTGTAGGAGAAAATGACTGAAAACATTAAATAATGATCCTACAAGGGGATACTTACTATGCAACTATAAAAAGAATGAGGAACCTCTTTATATATTGATATGGAATAAGCTCCAATATATATTGTTAAATTAAAACAGCAAGTTTCAAGTCACACTATGGAGGGATTAAAATATATATACACATTTGCTTGAATAAGCATACATTATCTGTTAAAGGATATTGTCAGCATTGGTTGCCTCCAGGGAGTGGAACTAGGTGGTTAGAGGGAGACTTTTTACTATATTTCTTTTCTCTTTGTCTTTTAAATTTTGAATCATGTGAATGTATTACCTATTCAAAAATAAATACTATTAAAAATAAAATTTATCCCCACTTCATAATTCTGAACTCTGTACTAAAAAGTAGAGAGGTGTGATAGAAACCACTTTCAGGAATAAAAGCCCTATATTTCAACTACAATACTTTCAGATGCACAGTAGTCTCAAAGAGATTATTTATATCTAAGGACCTCAAGTAGGGCCGGGGATAAGGGTGGGGTGAGTAAGGCACTTGCTTTGTATGCAAGGGGTTGGAGGGAGATAGATAAGGGTAGAGGGGGTCAAATATATGGTGATGGAAGGAGATTTGACTTTGGGTGGTGATGCACAATGCAATATACAGATGATGTAACATACAATTGCACACTTGAAACTGATATAATTTTATTAACAAATGTCACCCTAATAAATTTAGTTAACGAAATTTAAGGGGATGCCAAAAATCTTAGTCATCCAGCTAAATACTATTTTCTGCAATATTTTTAAATACTATTGTATGCAATATTTTAAAATTAAAGCAAAAATCCATTATGAAAAAAGTATCAAAATTTTAAACAAATACAGTTCTATGCTGAGCCATACTGGAGCTTGAGGCAAAAGGAAAAATGGGGCCCCCATATACATGTTTTATGTATTCTTGAAAAGTTAATTTTCCCCAGAACATTAAAGCAGTTGAAAAGGTAGATTAAAACTCAAAGCATTAAATTTAAATATTTTATCTATGCCAAAAGTAGAATTTATTAAATTTTACTTTCCTGGCTTTAATGGAGATAAATTCATAAATAACATTTTTGTTAAAACCAGTAATATTTTCATTAACTATTTTCTTAGGCCTAATAAGAATATGTAGAATTTGGGGGAAGTGATAGTAATCTGGTGCAACTTAAAATGCAAGGAAGATATTGAAGAGTCTCTAGAGAAGAGAATCATAAAGTAAACATGGACTATTCAGTTATGCCATGTCCTTAGAATTTGAATTTTATTTTGAAGGTGATGGGAAATTTCTAAAGTATTTTAAGCATGTGTTTTAAGATTGTGATTACACCAGTGTCAAAGACTGAAAAAGGATAAGACTGAGAGTAGAGACCTGATAGATTTTTAAGGTAGAAATGTAATCCTGAAGTACATAGACTAGATTTTGATGACTAAATAAGAGGAATAAGAGGAAAAATGTCAGAATGACCAACCATTCAAGATTTGCCCATTTACAACCTGTCCTGTATCAGATTATATTAAACATTTGTTTCTGAAACGTGTGAAGGGAAATAAATTACTCTCTCCTTTCTAAGAAGTATGCCAAACATCTTTTATTTTTGTAGCAGAGCTCGCCAAAAAAAAGTTGAGAATCATAAATCTGATCAATTTCTTCATTAAAACAACTCATTATATATATGGGTGGGCATGTGTATGTATGTATGTATGTATATATGTGTGTGTGTGTGTGTGTGTATCTGTATGTATACACACACACATATTTACATGTGTGAGATGCATCCTCCTCACCCTCACTATAGTCTTTTTCAAAAAGGTTATTTTCAAGGAATGGGACCAAATCTGGTATTCTGCCAAATGTGCCAAGATTAAGATAAAAAAAAATAAAAAGAGACAACAGACCTCAGGTTACTGGTAGGTTGGCAGTTTAGTTTTCTTTCTTAGGCAAGCAAAAATATTTAAGATGATGGAATAGGCAGAAAGAAAAACCATTTACATTCTTCTATGAAAGAAAGGAAAATGTTTTTTTAAATAAAGAATTAACATCTAAGCCAATGCTGCCCGCCATCCTGATTATTTTCCTTTAAAAATAAACTTCGTTGCTCATTTCCAGTAACATGGCAACCAAAATACCCTGAAAGTCCTCCCACACTAGGAAACACTTATAAATACAGAGTAAAATATAATATCCTTTTAAATGTACAGCTGAATTTCCAAGTAGGTAAAGGAAATCACTAGAGGTCCAAACAAAAACGGAAAACCAGAGTGTTTAGTAGAAGTTGAAAGTTTCAGCCACTTTGATGGTGGCATGCAGTTGGCTTGGTTATTCACTAAGGTTTTGATGGCCATGTAGAGGCAGGAGACAGAACCTTGGGCCTAAATAAGGCAGGGTTTTGAAAGTGAGACAACTGTCAAAAGTTGGGACTTTCAAAGGACTAGACCTTCAGTAAGGGTGAACTAAACAAAAATCTATTCACTAGCTTAGGGAGATGCCCTGAGATCTGGGAAGGCAGAAATAGGGTCTCTCTATAAGGATTTGTAACCTTAAGCCTGCTTTCACATAGGTTTGGGATTCAAAATATATACATCTTGCAAGGTCTGGAAATCCTCCAGGTCAAAAAATTAGCATGAAGTGGTTCCTAGCTGTTTATATCCATCAAACTACCTGGCAGAAGCAACATAAAGCAGCTCTAGAAGGACAAATCCTCCATAAGAACCCCACAGGTAAAGCTGCACCAAACACAGTTTTACAGTACAACATTGCAAAAACACATGAAGACACGTCCTACCACAAACCAGTGTCTGAGGACACAACAGCAGGATTAGATGTCAAATTTTCAAATAATAGAATCATCTAACACACACTATAAAATAATTATGTTTAAAATGATTAAAGACATAATTGAAAACATGAGAAAAGAACAAGACACCATTAAAAAAAGACCAAGAAGTTCTGCAAGAAAATTCTAGAAATGAAAAATAAAGTTTCAAAATTGAAAACTCAATGGACAGATTAAACCACAGATTGAGCATAGCTAAAAAGTGGTAAACTGGGATATAGATATACAGAATACAGCACAAGATAAAGAAATAAAAATATGAAAAAAGTTAAAGAGACAGAGGACAAATGGGAAAAAATATTCAAAGAAGTAGTGGCTGAGAGTGTTCATTAAAGTTGCAAATTAAAGATGCAAATTATAAAATTCAGGAATTATGAGTCATGAGCAGAATAAATACAATGAAATTCACATTTTGACCATTTTGGTGAATTTTTAGAACATCAAAACAAATTATCATAATGATGATATTTGACATATTCTATGTGCCAGGATTGTTCTAAACACTACTCAAAATATAATTATTTCAACATATTAGAATATTTTCTTCCAGTCTTTTTTTCATGCATGTTTATATATATGCACAAAAATTTCAAAGCAAAATTGGAATAATACGGCACATATAATTTTGTATTCTACTTTTTTATTCAACATTTCTCCATAAGCATTTTCCTATGTCATGAAGCAGCAGCAGCAGCAGCAATAACATAAATAACAGCTAACATTTTATTGTTGTGGTTATGAACATGGTTTCTGAAGTCAAACTTTCTGTGTTTGAATCCCAGCTCACCACTTGTTTATTAGCTGTATGACCTCAGCTAAGTGACCCATCGTCTCTCTGCTCCCATTTGCTTATCTGTAAAAACCTACATCCTAGAGTTATTGTGAGTTACTATTTACTAAGCTATCTGCCAGTCACTGTGCTATACACATGAATAGTCTCATTTAATCCTCACACAACCTCTATGGGTTAAAATGGTTATTGCTCCTACTATACAGATGAGAAAAGAGAGCTTAGAAAGACTGTCAAGTGATTTGCCTAGAATCTCATAGGCAATGACAGCGCTCCGACTTAATTCAGATCTCTCTCCAAAAGCTATGCTCTTGATTTATTATGCTTCACTCCTCTTCTTCTATATCATTTGAATGGCTTCATAGTATGTGCAAATCTTAAATTACTATTATATATGCCTAGCAAAGTATACATACCTAGTAAGGGAAATTCTCCTTCAGTGTTCTTATTTTTCAGACTTGGCTACTCATTTTATCCAAGTGCCCCTAAAAATCTAACTAGAATTGTATTACCTTAACACATTAATTTTAAGAGAGTTAACATTTTTATGATGATTTATGATATTCAAGAACACTGCATGTGCTTTTTCATGAGCTCATGAGATTGTTTTATATTTATAAAGCATCCATAATGAGATCTTATAGTTTTCTTCATATAAGTTCTGTGTCTTTCTGGTTAAATTTGTTCCAAACTATTTTATGTTCTTTTAAAATATTTTTCCAGCATTGAGGTATACTTGACAAATACAAATAGTATATATTTAAGGTGTACAATATGATGTTTTGATATATGCATATATTGTGAAATTATTACCACAATCAAGCTAATTGGCATATCCATCACCTCACAAATTTATGACTTTTTTGTGTATGTGGTGAACACACTGAAGATTAACTTTCATATCAAATTTCAAGTATACAATAGGATGAATATGTCCTGAAAATCTAAAGTACCATGCTGTACTTTAGATTTTCAGGACATATTCATCCTATGTAAATTAACCTTTGTATTTTTGACCAACATCTCACCATTTCCTCAATCTCCTAGCCCCTGGGAACCACCATTCTACTCTCTGCTTTTATTAATTCCACCTTTTCAGATTCCATATACAGATGAAATCATGCATTATTTGTATTTTTTGCCTGGCTTATGAGTTCTTTTTTCTGCTATTGTAAATCTAATATTTTTCTCATTTTTATTTTTAAGTGTATGTAGGTATAATATAGAAAATTATTTATTGTTGGGTATTTATCTTGAATCCAAATTCTCTTAATGATATATTTTTTTAACTAAAGTTTTGAGTTTTCTTGTATATAAGCATACATTAACAAAAACATATAGATCATTCTTATCTTACTTTATTCTCTAGAACTGCATTGTCCAGTAGAATTTTCTGTGATGATGGAAATGTTCTATAGCTGTGCTGACTAATACAAGGCACCAGACATATGTGACTCTTGAGCACTTTAAATATGCCCAGTGAGACTGAAGAACTACATTTAAAATGTTATTTAATTTTAATTAATTTAAATGTAGATAGCCATATGTGAATAGTAACTACAATATTGAACAGCACTAGTCTAGAATATCGAAAATGATGTCAAATAATAATAATAATAAAATAATAATAATTAATAATAATAATAATAATAATAATAATAATAATAATGGGTATGTCTGATAAGACTCACTTTAAATCAAAATGGTTTTAGTCTTTTGCTACTTAGAATACTCTTTGCTATTGAATTTTGGTAAACAGACTATTATATTTAGGTATATTTTTATTCCTATAAACTTAGAGTTTTTATTAGGAATTCCTGCTGAATTTTTCAAATTTCTTTTCACTATTTATATATGTGATCATAGGGCTTTCTCCTTTAACTTGGTGATATAATGGATAGATTTTCTTATATCTAACCACCATCATTCCTGGAATAAAACATATATGGTCATAGTCTAACTTGTTATTAACTGATTTTAAAATAGAAACCAAAAAGTGATTTTTCACTAGAAATTATGTTCTAGCTTCTTCATCAGTACCAGGATCTTTCTGTTTCTTTGCCATCTGGGACTAGGCAAGACTCCACTCCTCCTCCTGGGCATAGACCACCATTACTGTAGAGCCCCAAATATTTAGGATACAGTCATATTCCCTTGCATACTGAATTACCCATTCAAAGAGTAAGAAGTTAAAATTGAACTGTAGAAAACAATCAAAGGTAAATAAACCTAGAATTCTTTCTCCAGATCTGGGTTAGGTAAGTCTAGGAATAATGGTAAAAAGAAATAATCAAGTTCATTATAATTTTCCTATATAACACAGGTTTTTTTCTAGTGTTTCAATAGGAATAAAAAATGGCTGTTAATTTAACAAACGAAGTAAGAAGCAGCAAAGGACATATAAGACAGACAAATTAAACTAAAGAAAAAATATTGGAGAAGAAACAGTTTAAGCAATGTTATAGTTGGTGGTCTTTATACATGGGAAATATTCATTGAAAAATATAGTATCTTTTAGATACCCTAAAAGTTAAAATTTCTCCTAAATAAAGTGATAAGGGAAATAAAAGACCATTCTAGGCAAAAGTAAAATATTACCAGAACTAATTTTGAGGTATAAGAATTAAAAATAAGAATGAGAAAGCTAGAGTAAATATTATAGTCATACTAACAGAAGACCCAGATAAAGCACTTTCTGCTTACCTGACTAATATACTCAGTGAACCCAGGGGCTGCTAAGGCAAAGACAGAGACTACAAAATTGGCAGCTTCTCTGATTCCCACCGCAAGGGGGACACAAAGTTAATGGTTAAGTGAGGGAATGACTATACACAAAACTTGGCATATCTGTCCAATATTTTTGCATATACTACATTTCTTAAAGTTGAATTGAGGCCACATAAAGAATCAAAAGCTATTATACATATACCTGTGCTGTATAAATTCTGAACTTCTACCAAATTTCAGTTTAGCACTACTTTTTTTTCCCAATTAAATAAATCCCAGTAGCTATGAAACAGGATAGTTCTTACTGATGACCAAGTAGATTTTATCATTATTCCAGTGAGCCAAAATTGATAGTTTTTTTAGGTTGACAGCTTCTAATAGGTTATGACTCACTAATCAGTAAATGTGCACAAATGACTGGCAAATAAGGATCAAATGCATCATGTTTTCCAGAGAAATGAGCAGCAGATAAGCATTTAATTTGTATTTTACTATGATTAAGAAAGTTCTACTTCTGCTAGAATGTAAGACCAAAAAGGAAGGATTTTATTGAAAGGCTCAAAGGCATTCCAACTTTCTAGAGTCTGACATCAACTTTATCCTTGTATCTTTCTATTAACTGTTCTCAGGATTCCCCCCTCATTTGGATAATTTTCCTGGGAACATTGCTTCTCTATAATGCAGGCGTTGAGCAGTGATATCCAACTGTAACTCTAGGCCAAGGTAATGAGAGCTGAAGTGAAATTTGCTTTTGACTTAGCCACACAGAAATGGATCTGAATGTAGGGAAAAAAATAAACAGAAATATACTTGAGATACTTTTTTTATTATAGGAAAGTAAGTAAAAACACACTTACACTTATGTAACTATGTCTGTGTATGAGAGAATACATGTAATTATAGGAGGAAACAAGATTTTACTGAAAATGTCTAGGAAAAGGAGAAATCCTGAATGCTTGTTGACTTATTCTAAACCTGATTGTGATCCATGAAAAAACAAATTGTTTTTTAGTAGAACATTGGGTTAAATATAATTTCAATAGGTTGTAAGTTGAAGAGTACTTACTGAATATTAGTCCAACCCACCAGAACCATTCCTTCAGATATGTATGGCCTCCATGACCTAAGGAAAAGCAGAAAGTTTTATTAAACTATCCATTCTAGAACACTGTAATATAATAAAGTAATACAATTATCTATATTTTTTCTTCAGGTGTAAAGACAATTAAAAAATGTAACTGTTCTTTATGAGCTTTAGTAAGGAGCTTGAATTTTTTTCCTCTGACGTTTTCCTGTTTTGAAAAGGCTTAATTTTTTAATTATAAAATTAACATATGTGTTAACTGCAAAAAATAAGGAAATACAGAAAAGTACAAGGCAGAAAATGTGCTAATGGAAAGAAAAGCAAGATAAAAAGAATAAAAGATAAAAAAATTTTTTAAATGTAGAGATTTTTCTAATAGAACTTCTGCTGGTTATTTTTAAAAGGCCTATCTTCTTTAAGATAAAGTTTCCTCCAATGAAAATGCTGTAGCTGAGGGACAAGACTAGGCCAATGTAGACGTTAGAGTGGCCAGACATTATTTCTTTCCAGCAATTATTCTTTGGTTGGATAAAATACTAAGATGGATGATTTGCCCAAAATTTCTGTACTTATGTGGCATCAGAGAAAATGGCAGAGTAGAAAACTCCAAAAGTCCTTCTCTTCACAAAAGTAGCAAACAAAGTTTCAAAATCAACTTTATAAGAACTCTGGAAACTAATCAAAGGCTTACAGAAACTATGTTTGTCGAGGGACATCACCAAAAATGGCTATCATCATACCCAATAGTAAAAGACTGAAAAATTTTCCCCTAAGGTCAGAAACAAGACAAGGACATCCCCTTTAGCGCTTCTATTTAACATGGTATTGGAAGTTCTAGCCAGAACAGTGAGGTAAGAAAAAAAAAAAGTCATCCAGATTGAAAAGGAAGAAGTAAATTTATCTCTGTTCATAGATCATCTGATCTTATATGTAGAAGACCATAAAGCTCACACACACACACACACACACACACACACACACACACACACAGAGAGAGTTAGAGCTAAAAACTCATCAATGTTGTAGGATTTGAAATCGACACTCAAAAATCAGTTGCATTTCTATACAATAACCATGAATGATATGAAAAGAAAATTAAGAAAACAGTTCCATTTATAATAGCATCAAAAACAATAAAATACTTATGAATAAATTTAACTAAGAAGGCAAAAGGCTTATATACTGAAAACTATAAATATTGATGAAAAATTAAAGAAGACATATACATAAACAAAAAGACATCCTGTGTTCATGGATCGAAAGACTTAATATTGTTAAGATGGAAGTCTACCCACAGTGATCTACAGATTCAATGCAATCTCTATAAAAATTTCAGTGGCACTTTTGCAGAAATAGAAAATCCCTCTTAAAATTTATATGGATTCTCAAGGAACCCTTAAATAGCCAAAACAATCTTGAAAAATAAGAATAAATCTGGAGGACTTACACTTTCTCATTTCAAAACTTATTCACAAACCTACAGTAATCAAAAGGACAGACATATAGACCAGTGGAATAAAGAGCTTAGAAATAAACTTTTGCATATATGGTCATTTGATTTTTCACAAAGATGCCAAGTCTATTAATAAGGGAAAGGATAATATCTTCAACAAATGGTTTTGGGAAAACCATAGGATATCCACATACACAAGAATGAATTTGGACTCTTATCTTATACCATATACAAAAATTAACTTAAATTGAATCAAAGACCTAAATGTAAGACCTATAACTATAAATTTTAGAAGAAAAAATAAAGGAAATCTTCATGATATTGGTTTTGGCAATGATTTCTTGAATATAACATCAAAGTTACAGGCAACAAAAGAAAAAAGATAAATGAATGTCATCGAAACTAAAAGCTTTTATGCATCAAAGGACACTATGAGAAAAAAATCTACAGACCGGGAGAAAATGTTTTCAAGGTATATATCTAATAAAGATTTAGTTTCTAGAATATATAAACAATTCCTACAACTCAACAACAGCAAACAATAAAAAACAACCAACTCCATTTTAAAAATAGGCAAAAGGATTCCAGTCAAGGTTGTGGAGTAGGTAAATGCTGTGCTTGCATCCTCTTACAACCACATCAAAATTACAACTAAAATACAGCACAATCATTATTGATAATCATCTGTAGTCTAGCTGAACAGAAGTCTTATCACTAAGGACATACAAAAAAAGGCCACCTCAAGACTGGTAGGAAGGGAGAAGGTGCAGAATAAGCTGATCCTACATCCATGGTGTGGCAGTTAAAAATTGAGAGGGATATCTCGGCTGCAGAGGACTCTTTGAGGAGCAAGAGATCCTTGTCCCACACCAGGTTCCCAAGCCCAAGGTTCCAGTGCTGGGAAGTCCCCAAAACTTCTAGCTGTGAAAACCAGCTGAGATTGTGGCTGAGTGAGATGCGGCAGGAGTGGGGGGGGCAGCTGGATTCCCAGGCGTTCCTCTTAAAGGGCCCAAACACCGACTTGCTTGCTGACTGTGTCACTGGGTCTGAGCTCTAGTTCTGGGGCAGCAGCTTGAAATGTGCCAGAGACAAATGGGGAGGAACTGAATTGCCTGGCTTCAGGGTGAGGGCCGAAGGGGCAGCTTTCTTCCAGAGAGAAGTGGTGGCAGAAGCCATTGTTTCTTTGTTGAGCCCTCCCCCCATATAGCCTACATGCAAAGGTGGGTCTACCTGAGTCTCCATTAACCTAGCTAATACTGTTAGTCCCACTCTGGTGATTCTCTAAGACTCCACCACACCTAATTTGCAGGCCCACACAAACCACTCCCAGAGGTTTTTCATACAAATGACCTGTCTTAGCTCAGGTTGAGGACTTTCTTAAAATCTCTCAAAGTTTCACAAACCCAAAACATACAGCTTCTGGTTTCTATGTGCTCTGTTCCACTTGAGAAGAAGCTCTAAGCCCAACACTAGTGGCAGCCGGCCTTGGTTCTCAGCTTACCCTCTCCCACACACCTCCAAGTCCGGCACAAGTGGAAATCATCTGAAAATCACTTTGTAGCTCATATTAAGTGGCCTCAGGCAGGGCACAGGCAGTGGCTAACCTTGGCCTGCAACAGAGGCACTCCCAAGAGGCCCCAAAACCAATATACCTGGTGGCCAGCTTCAGACCTCACCAGAGCACTACCCAATCACCTCCACAAAAAGCATACCCAAAGGGCAGACTGAGTCAGCCTCAGAGTCCTGCCAAAGCAAATCCTGTTCCATAGGGTCAGCCTTTCCACAATAGCTCCTCCACTGTTGTTATGGGCCAATCTTCACAACCAATCAGCATTAGGGTCAATCCCTTCCACTGATGTGCAAGTAGCAACCAAAGTTCAACTACAACAGGAGGGCACGCACAACCCATATAAGGGACATAACTAGAGCACCGAGCTCAGGTGACAAGGGAGACTGCACCCCTGGGCCCCAGAGGACACCTACTACTTAAGGCCATTGACAGATGGATAAATAAAATGTGGTATATGCATATAATGGAATATTATTCAGCCTTTAGAAGAAATGAAATTCTGATACATGCTACGTGGATAAACTTTGAAAACATTATGCTGTGAAAAAAAACAGATACAAAAACACGAATATTGTATAATTTCACTTATATGAGGTACCTAGAATAGGCAAATTCATAGAGACAGAAAGTAGAGTAGAAGTTGCCAAGGACTGGGGGGAGTGGGGACTAGGGGAATAATTGCACACCTTATTGTGTAGGGGAGGTCTGAGCATGCAGACATACATACAGAGTCAAATAGACCTGGGCTTAAATTAAGTATTGGCTCTGCCATTTACTAGATGTGACATGGGTCAAGTTAATTAACTTTTTAAAATTTCAGTTGACTCATCTGAAAAAAAAAAAACAGGATCATAGTCACACCAAACTCACCCAGAAATTGTGAGGATTAAATGAGATAATGCATATAGAGCATTTAGCAAAGAGCTTAGAACCTAGTAAGTGCTCAATGAATTTTATCTATTATTAACCTTGGAACAATTCTTGCCACAAAATTCAATAAAATTTTGTTGAAGAAATGCTTGCAACTGTATATTTGTTATAATAATGAAACTAATTGAAGCTTTAGTTAGGGGAGAGGGAGGAGGAGTTTAGAGGGAATAGTAAAAAGGCCTTATTGGAAAGATAGCACTGTGACAGAACAGAACCCAGAAATATACTCTGTAGGTATTTGACAACACGTTAGTATTTATATGACAGGTTTTTATTTGTATATCAGTGCTACTTCTGGGATCAGTTCTCTCCTACAAAGAAAAATAATAATTTATGTCCTTTCCTTTTTTGCACTCTTCATTCCCTTCTTCCTTAAGAAGGGCCTGGAAATCTAGCAATAAAGGAAAAATTACATGTGCATGCCGGTATGTTAATTTTTGCCTCCTTCCATGAAACTCATCATATTTTAGGCATTTGATATATACTTCAAATTAAGACTGGCACATTAGATTCTCAATTAACATTTGTCAGATGACTGAATTTATAAGTGAGCATTTACTCATTATATTTCTCTCCTCCACCCATGGGGCTGCTTCCTATGACCCTATTTTTTATTTATCTAATATTTATGTCTGATTCTCTTTTTAAAAGGTTTTGAAGCAGCTTTCAGTATTACTTACCACACAAGGTAAAAATAATCAGAGAATTGGGAGAAACTATGGTAATTTAAGATAAGTGAAACATCAGCACATACCAGTAAGGTTCACAGTTGTTAGAGGTGGGTTGCAAAATGGTTTCTGAGTGTCCCAGCAGCCATCACAAGAAAATTTATTTACATAATTTATATTGTCTATATGATTCAAAACATACAATTACTCTGATATTTCAGTTAATGAAGATGGAATAATTTTCTTTGAATTTTTATTAAAGAATTATTTGTGATGTAGTAAATGCCTTCAAGAATATTATACAGTCAAAGAAAACCAAATTTCATTGGTCTATTTGTATTAAAATCCTCTATGTAGCCCCGCAACATAACGCCAAAGTAAGGATCAGCAGATGGATTCTAAAAGGGTCTGAAACAATTTTATTTAGGTCTGTTAAGCTAAATTTTCCTAATTTAGCTTCCCTGAATGAAAAAAAATCACTTATTCAAAAAAATTATTGTATAATAGTCTTCCAAAAATATATATTCTTTACAATTAATTTTAGATAAGTGCTAGGCAATATATACTTCACGGCTATAATCTCTAATAGTTACCTGTACAGTCGTTAATATTATCCCTATGTCTTTAAGGAGGATACTTTGACATCTTTATGAAAGTTCTGGAACCTTTCAGGTCACATGACTGAAACGGGAGCCATTTTACGACTTCAACAAGGTAGATCATGGAGTACCCTGAGGGACAGCTCCCTGAACTCTCAGCAAGTGATTCAACACTAACAACTTCAACATCAGCAGTAATGAGTTTCCAAGATCTCCAAATTCTTGTCGACTATGGAGCTGAAACTGCCGATGATCCAAGTGCCAAAACTGCCAGCAACCAAGGGACCCAAACTCCTGCCGACCATGGCGCCCAAGCTGATGCCGGCAACGGCACCCATGCTGCTGCCAGAACTCTGGGAGTCTTACTGGAGGGGATAGGTAAGTGTCTTTATGTCTCCATCAACCCTCCACCACACACACACACACACCACCACCACCAAAAAAAAGTTAAGAATTTTTTTGAAAGAAGCAAACTGCTATAAGTATATTTAAACCGTGTGACACCTCTTTAGGATAAGTGGTGTAACTTGTGTTCCTCTCCAAAAGATGTAAAATAATGACTGTGGAGGAGAGATAGCGGCTAATACGTTAGAATAGTTTGGGTGTGGATTCTAGTCATTTAATAGGTTTGAGCGGTGGTGTGTTTGTCACCAGGTGAGATCGCCTCACCGAGACAAATTGCTTCAACTTAACAGATCTGAGGAGTAACTGGGTGTGGCGCTCTTTACAAATATCACTGTGCACTAGTAAATGCTCTGTGGCCGTCCTGAAGGCTAGCTCTGTGTCAAGGGAATTTGTTCGGAAGCTTTGTTCCGGGAGGTCTCCGAGTGGCTGCGTCCGCGTCACGCAAAGCACCCCTTGAGCCTTTCCGCCTGGGCACGCGGCGACCTCGCCGCCGCCTCGAGGCCATTATCTTTCTGCTCTGCCGGGCAGCCGTGGAGGCGTGGTGAGGCAGCGAGGGGCGGTGCGCGCGGCCCCTACCTGATGCTGCACAGTCCACCCTGCCTGCCGTCCGACTCCACGGCCCACTGCCCAGGAGCCCCCGCACGTCCCCGCCGGAATCCCCGGGGCAGAGAGGCGGGTCCCCCCACCTGCGTGGCCTTTCCGGTGCTGGCGCGAGTCTACGGAGTTGCGGGTGAGTAGGAAGCGGGGAGTCGGGGACGGGGAGGGCTCCCGGGGAGGGTCAGCGCCCTGCGCCAGCGCACCTTACTTCCCTTCCTTGCCCATCTAAACAGTGAGGCTGGGACCCCTTAATTTTCCTGGGAAATGGGTTCAAAGTATAGGAGCTGGACTCTTCCCTTGGGAGCTTAGTGCCCCCGGAATAAGGATGGACTGCAGCCAGCGGCTATGAACTTGGGAAAAATGCCTCTTTTGACTGGTGCTGACTTGTGCTGCCTGGAGCATACTATCAAGCGCCTTCCAGCTAACTATAATTCTAATTCCAAATCTAATTGCACTGAAGCGAGATGGAACTGAGGCGGGGGGAGGGTGAAAGTGGAAAGCGGTCCTGTTAATTTAATTAGGTATTAAAGAGTGCTTGCTGAAAAAAAAGTACATGCTTTTCTTAAATACAGTACAACCTGTTCATTGGCTAAATGCAGGTAACAACTTTAAAAAATATATGTTAAAAACTAATTTCAGACAGTGTTGTCCACCTTCTCTGAAATAGTTTCAGTTTTAAATTCTTTCATGGGAGAGGAGTTGCCAGAAAGGCATTGAAATGAACAAAATGCCCTAGTCTTAGTTCTGCTGAGAAATCTAAAAGTTACTACTAATGTGATAAAATCTTGCTTAGCAGCTCGTTATTCAAATAATCTGTATTTCTCTTCCAAGTCTTAAATGTTTGTTACTCTCTGTTCTGTTATGCAATGTTCCCAGCCCCCAATTTTTTATTTAATTTGCTTTATTTTAATTAACTATCTCTCTTATGTTTGCACTGTGCATGTGTATGTGTGTAACTGTATGAAGGAGGAAAAAAAGAAACCATTATCACAAATAATCTCTCTCTCATCCCACTTGTCTACTATTCTATTGCTGGCCTCTCTTGTGTTTTCTATGATTTTCTAGTAGTTTCTGAAGTCATACTAAGGGACTGAAATCAAAATTAGTGAGTGATTTCACCAAAAGAGGGTCTCAGACTTATGTGTATGTGTTATTTTGGAAAATGATTTCACTGCTCTTAAGTGACACCCAAATTCAAAACTCAGAGCCCAGTAAATAGTTTACAGAATTAGGAGCTGTACATTAATCTAACTTAAGGTATAAGATTTTATAACTTGATGTATAGTATAGTATTATGTCCTTAAAACATTTTTTTTAAAAGTCAGGTTTCATATATGTACATTGCTTTCCTCCTACCTTTGAGAGAAAAAGTCCTCAGAAGTGTGGGCCCCGAAACCTAAAATGCAGACCACTTCAGATATATCTCAAATAGATGGAAAATAAGATGAAAAATAAAGATTAACTTGGAGATAATTATTCACTTTACAGAAGGTGCAATATATAAATAGTTTTTAGTGGTGTTTAAAATAAATGGTGGTTGTGAGGGTTAAATGAAATAATAGACCTAACACACTCAACGTAGTGACTATGCATAGAATGCATGAAATAAATGTTAATAATGAATAAATCAAATGTGATTTTATGTTATTTCCTATTACCTTTCAGGAATGTGTCAGTCCCATGAAGTTAGGTATATTCATACAGATACCCTAGCCATAAGAACTGAACTTTCCCCAAAGTAGCTCTGAGCTGTTTATACTGGCTCTAGAGTTGTAAAAGCTGCCTGCTCTCCCATGGGCTTTAACCCTACCAATCCATTAAAGTAAATGAAATATTGGAAATTAAGCTCTTGTTTTCCTTCTAATCATCATAGAACATTTTTGCCAGTGGTTTTAGGGTTGATTTTGGCCTTTGGTTGACACACTTTCCTGCAGAGGTATGTAATTTGCTTCAGTAGCCCCCACTGTGTTGATGAATTGCAGTCCTTTACCTGAGAGTCACTAAATATCATTAAAAAGACTAAGTCATATTTCATAACAGCTCTGACTTCATTTGTTATCATGGTTTTTAGATTAATTTCGGAAAATCTGCACACATTGGAGAGGAGATAAAGTGACTTTTAGAAATTATTAATAAAGTTATGTCAAATGTATTTCAGAAGGGTACACAGACCATTCCAGTGAGGATTATGGGCAAGATTTTGTAATTTAACCAGTACTACCAGATATGGTCAGCAGAGGAAGTAAGAGGAGTTTTTGGTGACTTTCTGTTGGTTTTGTTTTTGTTTTCATGAACTCAAAAATAAGAGATGAGTAAAAGCCAGCATGAACCTCCTTATGAACTTGAGAACCAGTTTATATTGCGTCTGCCTTCGGTAAGAAACCCTTCTGTCTCAGAACAAATATCTTCAATGCATAAGTATTTGATCTGCTTAGATTCTGTAGCATTTCTCTTTTAGGTAAGCTATAAAAACTGAGAGCATTTGTTTCTCAGGAATCATGTTCTATTAAGAAGTCTTAGCCTAGTGTGGGCACTTTTAGCAGCTTTTCTTTTGTCCCATACATACCACCTATTGTGTAGTTTGATTTCTTGACAAACAACCGTGACAATGATGGATTCAGTCACTTGTTACAGATACTAACAGCCTGATCACTGGACAGCCAAAATAAGACTCTTCTAAAATTCTTTCTGTCACCTCAAAAGGGACAGTGAGAAGGACCAGCTCTGTGTCCTGCAAATTCATCACCATGCAAGGCTGTTGAAGCCCATCTCAATATTGTGTTAGATCCTCTTCCCCCATTGAGACCTGTATTCAACTATTATTTAGTCTGTGAAAGCTATATTAAGTAGGGGTTCAGAAAGCTATTTCCCCAATTAGGGTTAATTAATATACTCAGTAAAATGCAGTTAAGCCTTTTCTTCCTTAGGAACTACAAATGAAGGGCAGCAGTGAGTGGCAGGAATATAGAGCTAGGAGAATGCATTGACTGTAGCTACTAAAAGACAGAAATGAGATTAGAGTCAGTCTCATCCTAACTTGACTTGCACGATGCATGGTATGTCATGGTACATGGCATTGTTTCAAAAGTTTGGGAGGTTTAGGTTTTATTTAAGGGGCACTGTCTCTGACATATCAATTCTATTAGCTTCCAAATAGACAATTCATCTTTCCGATTTGTCAATTTACCTCCTTTTTAGGAGCATGCTTCTACTGTCAGGGAGATGGTACATTCTGGAAGTGCTGCCATGAAGGATAAACTAAAAATTAACTTATCTCGTAAGTAGGTAATATCCATTCACCATACACTAAACAGTAATTTCTTAAGAGATTGCTACACGCCAGGCACTATACTTGACACTACGGATGTGACAAAGAATAAAATGTGATCTCTCTCTAATGGATTCTAAGAGAGGCTTAAGTCACTCCCATCTCTTCTTTTAAAATGAAAGGAAGTAGATATTATGCAACTTATAATTGTCATAGTGTGTATAGGGAAGAACTTGGGGGTCAGCTGTCAGATTTGCATACTGCTGATTGTCTCGTACATACAAGCTTTGTGACTTCTGACTAAGGGAACAATGAATATACTGATCTTTGTTTGAAAAGGTGACATAGCTTTCTCTCTTTTCAGTAACTTTTTTTAGGTTTTGATGGAGTGACATAAACGTGAAAAAGAGTTTTATATACTCTGCTTTCTTTTCTCTGGGGAGTTACTAATTGCATACACAGTTTTGGTATTATAAAAATAGCAGATTTCATTAAAAGACTAGTTTGTCCCACAAAAGTCTTCATTATTCAAACCCTAGGAGGGTTAAGAGTACATTGGGAAGATGTCAACTTTAATCTTTTCTGCTTCTCTTCAGCTGATGGACGTCATGCAGTTGTTGAGGTGGAAGATGTCTCACTAAATGCTAAACTGGTTGACTTGCCTTGTGTTATTGGAAGCCTGAAAACTATCGACAACAAAACCTTTTATAAAACAGCAGATGTTTCCCAGGTATGGACGAGTTTTCTTAATCTTCTAGCTCTCACATCCTTGCAGGTATCCCTTTCGCCTTCCTTTTCTCTTTATTTCAGTTCTTCTTTCCACTTCATGGATGGCTACCTGTCATTTCTAATTTCCAGCTCAATTGCACAGGAATATAGTGGCGTGTTCTGGTTTGGTGTTTGATCCATAACTTTTCATTACTTTATTTTATCCAAGAGCCTCCTGTTTGTCATTTATAGTGACTTTAATTATTTGAACATTATGAGCATCTGGGATGTTCTTCTGAACTTTCTGGTAAAGCAGTACACTGTTAACTGTGAAGGTTAACACTGATTCTTATTCACCATCTCTACTGTTGATTTCTTGTTTCTTTCCTAAATTAAAATGCTGATATATTTATTTTCAAAACATTCCTTCTGAAATAGTAAGTACTCAATAAAACACTCAGAGTCCGCATACAGTGCTGCCAAGACAGAAAGAAAATGAATGTGAATGTATATAATACTTGCTTTTCTGGAAATGCCAACTAACATTCTTTTTAATTCAATACTCCAGTATTTCTGGTGCTAAGAATGATCACGATTCATTACTAACTCAAGATTTATGGCCATAGTCAACTTCTTTGTCTTCGTTAAATGTAGATGCTTGTGTGCACTGCTGATGGTGATCTCCACTCTTCTCCAGAAGAACAAGTTACCTCTACTGATATTAAAGTAATTGG
This sequence comes from Macroglossus sobrinus, assembly GCA_004027375.1. NCBI lineage: Eukaryota > Metazoa > Chordata > Mammalia > Chiroptera > Pteropodidae > Macroglossus > Macroglossus sobrinus. The sequence goes on along the minus strand of PVKZ01001508.1, from coordinate 246,267 downwards.
GGAAAATGAAAAGGAGAGACAGAAAAAATGTGTCTGGAAGCATGGCAGTAAGTCACCAGCCCCCTACTTATTCTGGTTGATTACATTTATCTGCCAAATCCTAATTACTTGTGATCCAGGAACCCATTTACCACACTTAAATGTTTGGTTCATTAGGCATCCAGACACTCTTTAAAGGAATGTCATGAGCCAGTAGTTTATGACATGACCTTTTTCCTTATCAAATTCAGACAGATATGTGACTATCATCAGTCTTATATTCATTTCACCATGTTGAATTTTTTTAGTTACTCCACCACTTAAGAATGTCAGAAAGAAAAGGTTCCGCAAAACAACAAAAAAGGTTAGTTGCATGCTATTTCTGTGTTTACTGGGTATATTGGAAAAGGATTATGCGTGTGGGGAAAGGGAGACAGTCAGTTGGAGATTAATTTGTTTATTCATTTATATGTTCAGTAAACATTTACTGAGTGTAAACTAAATGCCAGGCACTATGTGCTAGCAAACAGGAATATATAGTGCAAGATCTAGCTTTAAAGTGAACCCATCTAGAACCCAAGAATTGGAAATTGTGGTTATGTTCCTAACCTTACCTCAAACTTGTGGAGCCTTGGGTAAGCTATAGAAGTACTGTGGCTTTGCTTTTTTTCTTAATTAAACTTTTTTATTTTGAAATAATTGTAGATTCCCATGCAGTTATAAGAAATAAAAGAGAGGTACTGTGTACCTTTACTCAATTTTTACCATCGTAACCTTTTTGCAAAATTATAGTACAATTTTACAAGCAGGAAATTGACTTTATTACAATTCACCAATCTTATTTAGATTTCTCCAGTTTTACTTGTACTCCTTTGTGTGCATGTGTTTATTTATGTGCACTTTTGTCCTATGTGTATGTAGCCACTTAGAGTCAAGATACTAAACAGTTCTGTTACCAGAAACATCTCTCATCTTGCCCTTTTATAGCCATATTCACTTCCCACCTACCCTACAGCCCTAGTCTCTAACCCCTGGCAATCTCTAACATGTTCTCTATCTCTGTAATTTTGTCATTTCTATAATGTCATATAAATGGAATCATACAATGTATAACATTTGAAACTGGCTTTTTTCACTCAGCATAATTTTCTTAATATCTGTGCAAGTTGTTGCATGTATCAAGAGTTCACACCTTTTTTATTGCTGAGTAGTATTCCATGGTATGAATGTACCACAGTTTGTTTAACTGTTCACCAATTGAAGGACATCTGTGTTGTTTCCAATTTTTGATAATTATAAAGAAAGCTGTGAGCAGTTTTTTTTTGTGTGAATATAAGTATTCATTTCTTTGGGATAAATGCCCAGGAGTGAAATTGCTGTGTTATATGTTCATCACATGTTTAGTTTTATAAGAAACTACCAGACTGCTTTCCAGAGTGGCTATACCATTTTACGTTCTCACCAGCAATGCATGCTGATCTAATTTCTCTATATTCTTACCAGCATTAGGTGTCATTGCTATTTTTTACTTTAGCCATTCTGATGATGTATCACTATTCATTATGGTATTAATTTGCATTTCTCTGATGGATAATGATGTTGAACATCTCATGTGCTTATTTGCCATCTGTATATCCACTCAGTGAAATGTCTGTTCATACTTTTTGCCCATTTTCTAAATGGATTTATTTTAATTATTGAGTTTTGAGAGTTCTTTTTATGTTTTAAATACTAGTCCTTTGTCATATATCTGGTTTGCAGATATTTTCTCCCAGTCTGTAACTGGTCTTTCCATCTTTTTCACAGGGTCTTTCAGAGATCAAAAGTTTTTGTTTGATGAGATCCAGTTTATTGATTTTTTCCTGTTAAAGATCTGGCTTTTTGTGTCAAGTCTATGAACTCGTTGCCTAGCCTAGATCTTTTTTTCTAAAAGTTTTACATTTTACATTTAAAACTGCAATCCATCTTTGAGTTAATGTTATAAAAGGTGTGAGGTTTAGTGAAAGGTTATCTTTCTTTCTTTCTTTCTTTCTTTCTTTCTTTCTTTCTTTCTTTCTTTCTTTCTTTCTTTCTTTCTTTCTTTTTTCTTTCTTTCTTTCTTTGCCTTTGCATGTTCAGTTGCTTTAGCTCCATTTGTTAAAAAGGCTGTCCTTTGTCCATTGTATTGCTTTTTTAACTTTGTCAAAAATAGGTTGGACATATTTGTGTTAGTTTCTTTCGGGGTTCTCTATTCTGTTCCATTAATATATGTGTTGCTCTCTCCACTGAAAACACAATGTAGTGATACAGTAAGTCCTGAAATCAGGAAGGCTGTTCTCACTTTATTTTTCTTTGTCAAAATTGTTTTAACCATTCTAGAGCCTTTACCTTTCCATGTAAGTTTTAAAATAAGTTTGTTTATAGAAAACCTTGTTGGAATTTTGTTAAGAATTGCATTAAACTTAGAGATTAATTTGGGGAGAATTGACATCTTTACTATGTTCTCTTTCAGTCTGTGAAGACGGTTGCCTTGGCTTTCATACTGTCAGTTAACAACACTCATTGAGTGACTACTATATGTAAAATTAATTTAAGAATGTTTGTAGAACTATTTAAGCTTTAGTGAAGTAGGACATTCATCCTATAACTTCATTGTTTATTGTGATTTATTTCTTAGGAGGTCGATTTTAACCAAGTCGAAGAAGTCAACTTTACTGAGGTAGAGTGGTCATTATATAACTTTACTGTTTGCCTTTAATGTGTTTTATTTCATAGCTCATTAATTTCAAACAAATTAAAGAAATCATAAAGATTACTTTCAAGCCTTCCTACCTCTAACCTCCACACCCATACACATAAACTAAATTTGATTTATTAAAGAATGAATTCATTATTTAATGTCTGATAACTCCTAGAGGAAAAGATACATCATGGTCAGTAACCATGTGTATTCTAATCTGCTTTTATTCTGTGATATTTATTTAGAAAGCATTTTCTTGGAAGCCAGAGTTCACTTTTACCAGCAGTTGTTTGCAACTGCTTATTCCCCATCAAAATTCTAATTTCTATTTGTGGCATAATGAATTGGTTGCTGTGGAGATAATTGTCTAAAACTGGATTTAAGGGAGAATATGTAGCTAAGACTCAGTTTTTATAAGAAAATCTCTAATAATAAAGATGTGGGGAATTGGAATCTGGGAATTTGTATCTTTAAACCAAATTACTTCTTCAAAAAAAAACAAATAAGGAATTATAGTTCTTTACAAATGTGGGTCAGGGCAAATAATTAATAACTGAGGCCTAAGGGCTACACCTCTGAGAGAGGTCTTTAACATAGAGTTGCAGATTGGAAAGATTAAATGTCACAAGTAATTTGATTGGGGGAAAAATAAGCTTATTGTACAAATCTAGATCCTGGTCAAAGATTCCTTCATATTTAGCATTACTTGAAGTAGAAATTTGGCTAGGTGGATATCTTAAAGAGGATATCTTCATTCATACATAGGAAAAAGGCATTTCTGCAAAACGCAGGGTAATAAATGACATGATCGATATTCTCCCTTCTCCCACTCTGATTCAGTACATTGACTCTCCTGATGTGGAAAAAGAAGTGAAAAGACTGCTGTGTTCAGATGCTGAAGCTGTCAGTGCCCGTATCCTTTTGTACTAAATATGTTCTGTATAGTCTGTTCCATCCCATATGCACTCGTTGACAAGCCCTCACTTCTGTTATTTATATGCCAGTTTTGATATGTAGAACTTAAGATTTTTGGAAATGTTGTTTTCTATCTGGGAACAGTAAATTCACATAATAGAAATTTATTTACTTGTGTAATTCAATATAAGGCATTTCTTCATTCTGGGAATCCAGATACAAATGGCCTGAAGTTGGACTAAATTAAATAGCATTTTCAGCCAGAAAGCCTTTTCTCTTTCAATGGGGCCTTCTTCTTTCTTTCTGCTTTTTCCTTGACTCCCCTTCTTTCAGGATGGGAAGTCATTGCTGAAGGTGAAACCAAGGAAATAGAAAGTCAAGGTTCCGTTCCAGATGCAAGTGGCTGTAAACACGGTCATAGCTCATCAGGTACATTAATAAAAGCAAAGTAAGAACTTCAAAGAAGATAGGTGTTGACTGTGTGTAAGACCATTCTCCATAGACTTACAAGCTAATCACAGAAAAAGGATACCTTTGCTCTCTTTCCTCTTATTGGTCCCTCAGTATTTTAGGGATTCTAATCTCCCATCAATCCCTAGTATTCTAAATTCCTATGATCCTTTAGATTCTCTAAATATCTTGATCATTGAGTACATGAATGAATGTCATGGTATTTTGCATTTCATGTCCTTGTTTCTTGAAGGGAATAACCTTTCTACAAGAAAAAAATATTTATAAATTTTATTGACTGCCCAGGAAATTTTAAGGGAAGGAGTATAATTACAGCTGGAGTGGGAATCATTGAAAAGCTTCAGATAGTTTCACCTTCCTCTTGCTTAAAACCAGTAGAATATATGTTTCGGGAGAAGCTCAGTGATTCTAGCAGCAGCGATGATGAGGACGAGGATGATGATGAGAGTGATGATGATGATGGTGGTGATGATGATGAAGAGGAGGAGGATGACGATGATGATGATGAAGAGGAGGAAGATTATTATGAGGAGAATTTACAAAGGGAGCTACAGACCAAGTTAATTGGATCTGGACACTATGAGGCAAAGGAAGGAGCCAGTTCAATAGGTAAGTTAGAAGAAAAATAAAGGGATGGGACATAGTGGGTAGCAGTGCTAAAGGTTGACTCTAAGTATACATTATATGCAAGAGTGAGTTTGAGAATTTATTGCTTAGATGTGTAGTGGACTTTTAGTTGATTTGAAAATTGTTCCAATAGGTTGGGCTATGTTTAGATATATAAAGTTTCTGTCTATCTCTGTTAGTCATGGAAATTCAGAAGCAGATTCATTACTTGGAGAAAAAGCTCCGAGAAGTTCAATGCAGAGTACAAAGACAGAAGGAACTCATCATGAAAGTGGAAAACCTGACACTCAAGGTAAATTCTTAGCTGTTATAAAGATATTTTGACATCTTTTAAAATTACATCTTTGTGTTTCCACTCATGTCATTTCTTTGCAGCATTCTCATTCATTCATGAACTTAAACAACCTCTTATAAACCCCTAATAATAGATATCTCTATTTCCTTTTACCTGAGTGATTTTGATCATCTCATATAAGCAGTTTTGGGGAAGGGCCCAGGAGACTTGAGATAATTGCCAATATCAAGCATTTCTTATATGAAAGAACTAAGCATTTTACATGCATCATCTCATTTCATCTTCATATCCCTGAATATAGGTATGATCATTATTCCAATTTTATAGATAAAGAATTGAAATTCAAAGAGGTTAAGTAACTTGCCAAAGACCACAGTGAGTGCTAGAGCATGGATTTAACCCTGTCGTTTGTGCTAAAATGTTTTCATTGCAGTAAAAGAGAATTATTTAAATTTATTTTGAAAAATTTTTAAATAAATTTATTTATTTAAATTAGTTTCAAATATACAGTACTTTGGTTAGAATCTATAACGTTCATAAAACAATCCCCCCAATGGCTCCCTCCCTCTCCTGGCCCTCCACTTAGCCATCATATTAATGTTAACTGCATTCCCTCTTCCATGCTCCCTATGCCCAAGTATCAACTACTAATTTGTACTTCTTTAACCCTTCACCCCATTCTCCCAGCCTCTTAACACCCCTCCCCTTTGTCTGTCACCAAATTGTCCACTATATTTGTGAGTCTGTTTTTGATTAGTTTGTTCTTTTTGTTCTTTAGATTCCACATATAAGTGAAATCATATGGTATTTCTCTTTCTCTGTCTGACTTATTTCACTCAGCATACTAACCTCTAGGTCTATCCATGTCATTACAAATGGTAGGATTTCATTTTTTTAATTAGCTGAGTAATATTACATTGTATATATGAACCTTAATTTCTTTATCCAATCATATGTTGATAGGCATTTAGATTGCTTCCATATCTTGCCTACTGTAAATTGTGATACCATGAATATTGGAGTGCATAGATATTTATGAATTATTTGTGTTTTTTTGGATCAGTACTCAGAAGTGCAATTGCTGCGTCAAAAGCTGTATCTATTTTTAATTTTTTGAGGAACCTCCATACTGTTTTCCATAGCAGCTGTACGAATTTGTAATCCTACCAACAATTAGGAGGGTTCTTTTTTCTCCTCATCCTCTCCAACACTTGCTGTTTTTTGATTTATTGATGATAGCTATTCTGACAGGTAGGAGGTGATATCTCATTGTTGTTTTAATTTGCATTTCTCTGATGATTAGCGACCTTGAGCATCTTTTCATATGTCTGTTAGCCATTTGTATTTCTTGTTTGGAGAAGTATCTGTTCAGGTCTTCTTCCCATTTTTTAATTGGACTGTTTGAATTTTTATTTTTAAATTTTATGATGTATGCTTGAACAAAAATAAATATCTTGCTTTATTTTTATTAATACACATCAACAAAAAGTAGAATGCATTTTTACTCCATGTTTGCTTTTCTCCTTATGGAGAGAGGAAATTCTGAAGCATCTGGATAATTTCTTACCAGATTTCATATTCTTTAGAGCTGTAGTCATTGAAGAAGAGAAATTTGACATGAAACTATACCAATTTAAAGTGTTGTCTTTTAGAACAACCACATGAGATAATAGATATGGACATACTTTGAAAGATACAGATATATGATATTGTTGTTATTGTTGTTGCATGCAGTACTAGTTAGGAATAGTAATATTCTTCCCTAGTGCAGAGAAGTGAAGGAATCAGCACTAAATTCTAAGCTAGCTTTTTTAAATAGTTCATCACAGTTAAAGTATTTGTGCTAAACTAGAAAAAGGCATTTCAACCTTTTATTTTAGGACAAGAAAAAAATGCTGTATAGGGTATGTCAAATCAAGTTGATGGTCTTGTAGTTAGAAGGTGCTGTTTTTATACTTTAAATCCTTTAAAAAGAATGTTCTTTTTTTGCAACTAAGGCCAAACTCTTTGTCTCTCTTGGTTCTTTTTTTTTTTTTTTTTGAGACTCAGAATTCATCATGTATACAATTTGTTTTCCAGACTCATTTATACTCTGTGCTGGAGCAGCTTAAGTTAGAGGAAAAACGAAAAAATGAGCAGGTAAGAAGTGTGTTTTCAAATCAACCAGAAAACATTTGATAAAAAGAATACCCCACCCTACCCTCAATCTAATTTATGGCTTTTCTTTACAGGAATTATAGTGGCCAAATCTTCTAAATGAAGGTAGCAAGCTGTAATGAGGTCTTTGTAAAAAATCACTTATTTAACAGATAGTGAATGCCTATTACATGAAAAGCCCTGGCTGTACATACAGTGTTGAATAAAACAGATACCATACTTGTCCTCGTGGAGCTAACAGTCTAGCAGGGAAGATAGACAGTAAACAAATTAACATACAAGTTTAAAGCTATGAATCATAAAGAAATGTTGTGAAGAAGAAAAAGTCAATGGTGCTATTTGAATAGAGTCTTGAATTAAATTGAGGAGAGGATTCATGATCAGCCTTTCTGAGGATGTTATATTTAGGCTGAGACCTGAAGTATAAGTGCAGGCAAAGAGGGAATGAAAAGCTTCTTGGATGGAGCTTGTGCGAGGTATCACGTTGGGAAAGAACATGGCCTCTTTGAGGACCTCTATAGTATTAAAACAAGGACAAGGTTGGAGAGTTAGGCAGAAGCCATATTGTATGGTCCCTTGCAGGTCATGATAAGGAGGATGGGTTTTATTCTTAAGAGCAATTGGAAGCTCTTGAAGAGTTCTAAGTAGGAGACCCACATTTAATTTAAACTTTTAAAAGATCACTGGTCCCTATCTGGAGAATGGATTGTAGGAGAGCAGGACTAGAAGGAGGCCAGTTAGGAGGCTTGGTAGTAGTCTAATAAGAGATTATGATAATTTGGATTAAGGTGGTGGGAATAGAGCTAGAAAGGATATATATTTTTTAACTGCAACAAAAAGGTTTCATAACAACTTTATTGAGATATAATTTATATACTCTACAATTTACCCATTTAAATTGTATAATTCGATGGCTTTTAGTTTATTCACGGAATTGTTTAACCATCACCACAGTCAATTTTAGAACGTTTTTATTATCCCAAAGAAAACTACCCATTAGCATTCATTTCTCATTTCTTCTGGATCACTCTCCCCCCACCCCTAGGCAACCACTAATCTATTTTCTACTAGTCTACTTTGCCTATTTTGTCTATTCTATATAAAAGAAAACATATATAGTCTTTTGTGTCTCACTTTTTTCACTTAGCATAATGTTTTCAAGATTAATCCATGTTGTGGTATGTATCAGTATTTCATTGTATGGCTGAATAATATTTTACCATATTAATATACCACATTTTGTTTATCCACTCATCCATTGATGGACATTTGGGTTGTGTACACATTTTGACAATCATAAATAATGCTGCTATGAACTTTCACATGTGAGAAAATGCATTTTAAAGGTAGAATTAATGGGACTTGGGTCAATTACTGGGTGTTGAAGGAGAAGGAAATGTTAAGGTTGTGTACCAGGTATCTAACTTGAATGGCTATTATTTAAAGCCACAAGGGAATGAGCAGAGTAAAAAGAATAAGGAAGTGTGTTATAAGTGAAGGTCAAGTAGCTGTATAGAAAATGTATACTAATTCCAGCCTTATGCTGTTGAGGGTAACAATTTTAAAGAGACTGGAGGTTATATTATGAATATGGGCTTAGCATGGGTCTCTTAAGGTAGAGATAATGCTGTACCCTATTCCCATCCTCATTCAGCAAGGCCAGGGGAATTCTTATGTTCCATATATTCCCTTCCCCTCAGTAAATGACATATTCAAGTGCAGTTTATAAATAATCACGTGAACAGTTAATGCCAAGATTTCTTTAGCACTCACTAAACATCTTTGTTATCATTAATGTAAGTAGTTAGTATTGGAGAGTGCTATTATAAATACAGAAAGATAGCTGTAAACTTTATTTACTTAGAGCCCTTTATGTTAGCCCATTTATTCAATGAAGATTTATTGGATGCTACTTTAAGCTAGGGTCTTCAGGAAGCTACAAAATATTTGCAATGCAGTCTCTGCCTCCAGCTGGGGAGAGATCCATGAAAGGGATAGGAATTTAAAGGAATGAGAGCTCACTCTTGCCCATGGAAATTAGGGAAGACTTCATGGAGAGATGGATTTTAATAAGGAGATAGAGAAAGGAGGACATTCCATACAAAAAGTTGCAATCACAGTGTCTCAGAAGTGGTGATGCCAGGCTAAAGAGTTTAGATTTTTAATGTAGTTCATAATGAACTATCACAACTTTTTTACCTGGAAAGTAACTCAGGAAGATTTTTCTGCCAGAAGTATATAGGATAATTTGAATGGAGAAAAAGACTAGAGGAAAGGTGCAAGTAATAGAAGGAATCAGAACTCAACAATTGATTGGATTCATAGGACAAAAAGGGGAACAAAGAGGAGTCCAAAGCCTGGGCAACTAGAAAATGGTGTGCCACTAACTGAAATGAAGACAACAGGAAAAAAACCATTGGGGATGAAGAATGGAGAAAATGATGAGTTGAGTAGGAAGCATGTTGACTTGGAAGTACTTGAAAATGGGAGTTTGGAGAATGGCTTATGTGTAGAAATGATCACTGAAGTTGCTGGGATAGGTGAAGTAGCCAGGTTGACTGTTCAGCAATAAGTCTGAACACAGGGAAAATTTTCCCTTTAGAGGGTACTGGGAGGAGAAAGAGCCCATGAAAGAGAAAGAATTGGAGCAGTCAGTGGTTGTAATTGTGGTCAGAATCCAAGTGAAAAGAACCTCTAAATTACTGCAGGTGGGAATTATAACAGCTTTCAATAGATGGTGTGCAGGATAGGATCATTTTGTAATGCTCCATTCTTTCTATTTCACAGAATGAAAATCTACACTGGTATGGAGCTATCTAAATTGAATAACATTCAAAAACCATCTTTGTCCCAAAGACAGTATACCTCTCTGAGTGTTATTGATCATTTTCCCATTTCAAGTAAAAAAATAAAATAAATCCTACATCACAAAAGGTTCAGGGCTTCTGACTCAGAAAGCATCATGATAAGTAGAACAGCCAGGCTTCTGACTGGACAAGACTCTGAACCGGTTTCCAAGTATCTCATAATGTTGCAAGCAGCAGCAGCTAAGACCCTGTGTGTTCATTGAGACAAGAGGTTCTCCCAATTGCCTTATCTTTTGACTCTTAGAATAGAGTGACAGTGATCCTTTCCAACTGCCCCTACACTGAGCTGTGACTTCTATACACCCTTCCCAGGAGTATAAATTCTTAACAGCAAGCATATTTAATTTTTTTTAGCATATTCAATTTTAAAGCTTCCTTTGATCAGTTTGGCATATTAAAGGACAATGTTATTGCCACAACATTCTGTATGCATTTTTGACTGTGGCATTGTTCTTTGGAACACCACAAGACTAAGATTAACTTATAAATGCCAAATTACAGTAGTTCTTTTCGGTTCATATAAATAAATTCTAGATTGATAATGGAGCTTAAGATTTCAGATGAATTTTTCTTGTTTGTTTTTTTTTTTTTTGCCTCTCCCTACAGATCATTTCCCTACAGGGAAAACTGAAATACTTTCTGAAGAAGCGATGAGAGCCTTCAGCCTGGCACATAAACCTTGGATTCCCCATCCAGACTGAAGAGTGCATGAAACTGTTATGTTTCCATTTATTTAATTCCTTTATGTTGAATCATTTTTATTTGTTGCTCTGAGACTTTTTATGCTAATTACATTTGAAGTTTGTAGTCATATAGAAGGGAACAGAATATAAAAAGTAGTACACCTAAAGAACCAACTCAGCTATGGGACTTTGCTTCTCTTTATCAATTTGAGAATTACTTATATTGCTCTGTTCTGTGGTGCCTTAAGATGATTCAGCCATGCTTGCCAAAGACAGTCTAGCCTGAAGACCATACAGCTGTTTTGCATATGTTTTAGCGTTTTCATCTTCTGTTTGTTTTAAATATTTTCTAGAACATAGAACAAATCAAGTCATTTCTACCAAGGGCTAGGACTGGCCACAGTGAATTTAAATGCCTACCTCATGGCAACTAATAGGTTGTGTCCTGTCTCTGTTCAGCTAATAAGGGCTGCTTTCCTGCTCAGGGATTATTTCTTGCTGCTGCTCTTTGTTTTGCTGTTGTGTTTTTAGGACTGTATCTGGTTATTTGCCAGCTATAGGACTAGTTAGAGCAGAGGTGGAATTCTGAGCTGTTGTTCTTATTCTGAGTCACTTCATCCTAACCCTCATCAGAAAAAGTTGTGAAAAACCAGATGCCTGTGAAGACTCCCTTAAAAACCCTGGGTGGGTTTGTTTTTTCACTTATATTATTAATGTTTTCCACTCTGTATTTTTTAAGCAATAAATAAATTCCTCATTTTAAATGGGTTGTTGTCACTTTATTAAACTACTCACACAATCAGTGCACTCATATCTACACTGGAGACAAGCAGTAAACTCCAAGATTAGGAAATGCCACAAGATGCTGTCAGTAAAGGAGCTCCTGCTAAAGAGCTAAATTAGCCATAAGAAAAAGTGAAACATTGTCATTTGTGACAATATGGTGGATCTTGAGATAATCATGCTAAATGAAATAAACCAGACAAGAAGTTGAAAACCATATGATTTCACTTATACGTGGGATATCAAAAAAGCAACAAATGAACAAGACAAAGAAAAACTCAAGAGATACAGACAACAGTTTAGTGGTTACCAGATGGAAAGGAGGTGGGGAGTAGATAAGAGTAAATGGGGTCAGATATATGGTGACAGAAGGAGATTTTACTGGTTGGTGAACACAATGCAATAATATATAGATGATGTATTATAGAATTGTATGCTTGAAATCTATATAATTTTATTACCCAATGTCACCTTAATAAATGGAATAAAAAATAAAAGTAAAAAAATATTTAACTAATATTAGAAATAAAAAGAACTAGGATAATTCCTAATGAACTAAGCAAATCATCTCATATTACCCATACAGCATTAGGATTTTGAGAGAGGGCAGAGAGAAGTGATAAAAAATGGCAGCTTCAATATTTACATTGCATTCTCTCATGATGGAAAAAACAGAAGGTTAGAGTTCTAGCTCTGCCACTCACCTTGAGCAAAACCTTACACCTCTTAGGGCCTCTATTTCCTCATCTAGAAATCAAGGATGATAACTATTACCAAGAGACATCAGAGTTTTCTAGAACTAGTCCAGCTACACACAGGTATGATCCCAATTGATGAAGTTGGTTTTGCCCTAGGAAATGTACTCCCAAATTTTCTCTGCAACATTTAGTGCCCCATTCCAAGTTGAAGTTAATAATCCAAGGGCAGAGAAGAGGAGGTCAGTATGTATGGGCAGGGCCTATGGAGGAGAGATGAAGAGAAAGACTACTTGAGGTTAATGCAGGGAAGAATTGGGGCTCAGGGAAATAGACATGTTAAAGGCAAGCAAAATAAAGACAAGATTAAGTGAGAAGTTAGAAGACAGCTTGAAAACCAAGATGATACAAAAAAGATTTCCACTATGGAAAATCAGAATTTAGAAGAAAGAGAATGGGGAAAAGGAATTGACTGTCAGAGGCAGAAGGTGGGGGAAGAGGCAGAGTTTGAAAAGAAGATGGGCCTTTCCAGATTAAGGAAGGCAGAAGACTGGAACAGAAACAGATAAAGAGTACCCTGGAGACTAGGCTGGAGAGACTGAGGCCAGCGAGGTGGCATATATGCTACAGGTGGCATCCAAGGGTGATAGAGATAGAAGAGCCCTATCCAGCCTCTGTCTAATGCTACTGCTGAAGAGCAGCCAGAGCTCTGCTGAGAGGCATGAGAGAAAGGAAACAACAGGAAGGGGCAAGGTCAAATTCATATGTCTGCTGTACCCTTCCATTCCATGCTACCATGTCTCATTGTAACCCAAGGTAACTGCTTCAGCACTGCCTTCCAGTCCCCCAAGGCTTATTGCTGCCCTGACCCTCCACCCCAACACACACATATGATATCTCATAAAGTTTTCTTTTTCTATAGCCCAGTGATTCTGACTTTTGCCTGTTAATAGACTTACACTGTCAAATGTGGTATCCACTAGCTACACGTTACTTTTGAGCACTTGACATATGGCTAGTCTGAATTGAGATATGTAGTAAGTATAAAATATACACTGGGTTTCTGTAGAGGGACTGCTTTGTGCCAGGGGACAACCTTGAACTATCCTTATAGGCCAAGTAGGCAAGGCTCAACTGCAGACTGCCTTGGTCTTTGATGGAATGCCCTGTAATCATCCTGGAACCTGAAGATAGGCAATCTCATGAAGAGCTTCTACAAGACCATTCCCACTCACCTCCCTATCTTGAGGGAGACTGCCATGAGGCAATTTCTCATCCACCTCCCTCAGCCTGGTGAGGCATGAGACTTTCTGCCTGCCCCTCCAACCCCACACCTGCAGCCCCAAAGGGAGGATCTGCAGGCCATATAACTGCTTAGCTGCAGTGTGGAATTGGCTACTCAGCAACAGGGTGTCCATGTTGATGCTACTCAGCATCATGTATTCATGATACATGTCATTGGGTCTCTTTTGTTTCAATATTGTTCATGGGACAAAGGACTCAGGGAGCCTATATCATTGCTATTCTTGCTTTTGCCATCTCTATAAGTAATAAATTGTCTGGATCTATGTATCTTGTTTCTTTACCAGCAGAATATGTCAGGCTGTTTAAAAATTTCTAAGACTTATTTTTTAAAGGAATATAAAATATCTCATTAATAATTGTTTTATATGGATTATATGTTAAAATGATAATATTTTGTATAAAACAAATTATCCAAATATATTATCTAAATAGATATTATCCAGTAAAATATATTATTAAAAATAATTTTACATGTTTGTTTTTATTTTTTAATATGGTTATTAGAAAATTTTAAATTGCATATGTGGCTCACATTTCTATTGGACAGTGCTGTTATAGATTGGTGGGAAAAGAAAAATTGGTGGTAGGGAAGAGGGACTGACAGTTTTATTTTACTAGAAAATAGCACTTGTAAAAAACTATCACCACCAATTCACAGGGATGTTGTATATATCCATAATCTAAATCTAAGAGATAGACTTTTAAATTGAATAAATGTTGCTTTATGGAAACTCACTGCGTTGTCCTTTTTCCAATATTGTTTCAGGCTGGTAAAAAAAAATTCCTCAGATTGAGGATGATATTGAAGAACTATTGCCAAAAGAGCTCATTCCATGAGGGGTTAACTAGCTAATTTGTGTAAGGTCTTGAGAGGAAACCACTCCAAGTAACTGGATGCAACTAGTGGGGTGTCTTTTTGGTCCACTAGGTATTGGACCAGAGAGGGATGTGAAATATCAGAGTCAAAGAGTATAACCAGAGGAACAAAAGTAAACAAATACAAATTTATTCTTTTCAAAGCAGAATTTAAGAGAAAGGGGAAAAGCACCCCAGTGAGTGGCAATCAAAGTTAACCAATTTGTTCCCAGTCCTGCCCCTTTGTCCCAAACTTTTCTAGACTTATGTGCCACCCTTCCTGAATCCCTTCCCCAGCTCCCACCCTCATGACTCATTCTTATAACCAGCAAGGAGCATAGCAAGCTTCAGTATGGCCTCAATACTGCCCTGGAGTCAGCAAGGACATTTAGCAGCAGCCCCCCACCCCTAACCAAATGCAGCAGCTGTGGGAGGAGATGGAGGCTGGGAGCTGAGCACTGGCCTTGAGCCTTTCCCTCTCCCACAGAGTTGGTGTTAAAATAGTAAGAAAAGAGCTGAAGTATTACTTTGTTCCCAGGGCTGGATTTTGGCAGGGAGGCCCAAAGATAAAAGTACCCACTGAGCAGCTAAGTCTCCATACCCCTTGGGCAAACCCCTCAGTTTCTCTTCCAGGACTGTTATTCTTAGGAAGCTACTTTCCTGGTTATTTGTCACCTATATTAAGGGAACTATGATGAGATTCTTGGTCTGACATTGTCTCAGAGGCCATAAGTCTGTCACTGAGAAGGAACACTCTAGCCTGAAGCTTGATATGGATCCCAGACCCCAAACACACACCCCAGGCAGTACAGGTATTCCTTAAAATGAATCTGGAGGCAAAACATCTCCAAGGATTGGCCTCTGCCTGGCCCCAGAGTTTCTCATTACTGCAGTATGCCAGCCCAGTTCCTGGAGCACAAGAACTCAAACGAGTTTCTCTGAAAAAAAAATATTTCCATACTTTGGGTCTTGAAGGAAATGGGTACTTGAGAGCCTGATTTCAGTCTTTCTGCTCTGGAGGGAAGTGCACATGTCATTCTGGGTAGGTCTCTCTCTATGGAACCATACAACCCGATGTCTTCCAGACAATCAGTCTTCCTTAACAATTTCCCAGGCAACATGACTTTACTCTGCTCTTGTTTCAAGCAGAAGTATCCTCATACTGGCTTTTTGGCCTCTATCAGATTCTATCAAGAATAAGTCTTCTATCAGTCCTAACTGTTCCCTGATACTATTTGACAACAGCCCCAACAAACACTCACATTCCTTATCACAGATTCTAATAACAAGTCAGAGGTTTTCCTCAGGCTGCCTACCCAGCAACTGCCCCCACCATACTTCCAGTACAGGACCATAAACTACTCAGTATCATATACAATACCTCTAGGAGACATGATACATACCAGATACCTAACGACATACAACACTTCTCAGCAAATCCCACCCTAATTTGGATTGATAGCACCCAAAAATCTATTTACCTTACTGCGGGCAAAGAGCCCACACATGCTGCAGTAATTGCCACTGGACCCTTGAGCGATACACAGGCATACCTCAAAGATATTTTTAATATGGTTCCAGACCACCACAATAAAGCAGGTCGAAATATTTTTGCTGGTGGAGGGTCTTGCCTTCAATTTGTAAAAAACACATCTGTGAAGTGAAATAAAATAAGGTATGCCTGTACTTACCGTAGGCATTAAGGTAAACACAAGACCACAAAGTGTCAGTGACTCCTTTAGTGAAAATTGAACTCTTGACCTGCTGCTTCAGTCTACCTACAGCACAAATCCTACGTAACGAGATCTACATCTTCCTACCATGCCTATCCCATTGCGGATGCCACAGGCCCTCGGCAGCCCAAGATCTATTGAGTGGAATGGGGGTTATGCAAAGAATTTTCCAGGACTTTCCTGGTAAAAGATTGTTTTATAACATCTACCCTCCTAAGGCTGAGGCAGGTATACACTTCAAAGACCTTGAGCTCTCTCTTTTATAGCAAATTTCTTCTATCCCATTTCTGTCCACTATCTAGGCCCCTACAAATATAGCTTCCCCCCATTCACGAACAGATGCCCAGGCTCTGTGTTTTTTGTCCTATGACCTGCCCATCATATACACAGATACCCAAGTCCTCCTGCCCAGAGACTTCATGAGCACTAAGACAGATATTGTGATGAGGTCTGATACTCTGGATATGTGGCTTAGTAACCCCCTGGCAATCCCAGAAGAAGGCAATCCTAGGCTTTTGGACCCAAGCTGCTGCCTTCTCTCCCCTGCAGCAGATAAATCTAGCTTCTCAGCAGTTCTACCCACTGGCCCACTGCTTGATTATAGCATAGCACCCCAACTATCTGATACTCTCCTGACTTCGGTGGCAACCATGGCTTTCTTTAAGACTCTGAGCCAGACTTCAAAACTGAAACAAGCTAGAAGATGTACTCTGTGCCCTAGCCTGACAAAGGCTAATAAAACCTTATTTGTTCTTTCTTTTCTGGTTGGGGTGAGTAAAGCTGAAATTTGCTCTGTTTTGGCACCTGAACCATTGTTTAGAGGAGCCCAGGAAAATTCATCTAAGACCTAGGTCTCAAAGCAAGAATTGGAGTGAGTGAAGAGAAGTAAAGAAAGTGACCTGTTAGATTCCTCTGTGGCCACAGCCTTCTGTTGCTTTGGTCTTGATGACAGCTCACCCTAAACATGAATGGAGAGATACCGTAGGGGGAGCAGCCAGAACACATCTCTCTGTTCAACCAGAGGCTTAGGCTAACAAAGAGTAAAGCAGAACATTAATGCTTCAAGAGGTATTAGAATTTAATGTGTGAGTGAGGCCAAGGGAGTACTGATGTACAGTACATAGGTAGGATAGATATGTAAGCATATAAACTTAGGCAAATGAAGTTGACTGCAGGGTTCTAGGTTATAAAGCTCCTTTTGATAGAAAGATGCCTAAGTAGGCTCTGACTCTGTTCAAAGTTCCCAAGCATACCATGCCACTCCTGCTATCTATTCTGAATAGTTTCTGGAAAAAGGGATCATGGTATATGTTGCTTAGGAATAGTTCAGTTTGAGGATCAGGTTCACATCTCAGAGTTAGAACAGTTTTTTTAAATAAAGTTCTTGCTATTATCTGGGTGGAAAGTTGCCAGTGGCTCCCGGGAAGGAGCCACTATTCTGGATAGCCCATTGTATCTACCTTATGATTAGCTAGGGACAATCAGCCACCTCATACGATTCAGTCTAAAAGAAACAAGGATGTTGGGCAGCCACATCCTTCCAGGTTAGTAGATGGCTTCCCCTTCCTTACCCAAGGAGAGAAAGAACCCCTTTCTGAGCAAGCTGCTGGCCCTCACCCAGGGCTGTGAGGGCAGACTCAGAAGAGCCAAGAGTGGCTTCAGCTGGATTCTCAGAGCAACTCAGCTGGTGTCTCAGGACGCTAAGGCCATTAGGAAAGAGAAGGATCAGGGGAAAAATATCTAAGCTCATAAGTATTTTTTTAATATTTCCAAATGTAAACTGGAAGTAGGAATCAGAATGAACTGTTCCTGCCTTGAGGAAGGTCTGCCAAGGACTGAGGCAGAAGAACTGAATATATGTGAGGAGGAAACAACATCTAGGTAGCAGTAGGATGGCTAAAAATGTGCCCTCAAGCTAAAGTAATATGACACATGCTGCCCAGAATTTTTCTGGGGCATTTTGCTAGAGAGGGGATATCTTGGGAATACCCTTTTACCTCCCTCAGTTGGGCCAGAGAATAGGGCTAACTCTTGTGGATTCATAATGCGGGAACCCTGGGGTAATTAAGCTTTCCTATCTTCATAATTCCATGGAGAAGGAAAGACACCAGTGGACACTGCTTAACTCTGCAAGGGAGTTTCTCTCTCGCCCATCTGAATGGCTTCTGAGTGCCATTTGCCTAGGTTGCAACAGAAGCATACTTAAGGGACTGGTCTCAAACTTGAGGATTAGAGGGCAGACTTCTAGTGTCAGAGGAATCATGCCTCTCCCTTCCCTGGCCCCCACAAACTCCTTCATATTGCACCAGATCCTTGCTGCTACCCAGAACCCAAATAACTCTGGCTGAGGAATGCAGGGCCAGTGGGAACTGGAAAGGTTGGGTGAAGGCTGGGGGAAGGCTTTGACCAGAACTGGGAGAGGACTATGGACTATAGGATGGGAATCTGGCTCCATCAAGAGGCCATTAGGGTGCTGGTAGTCACATCAGAGCTTCGCACACTAGGGAAGGCATGGCAGAGCTTCTCCATGATGTCCTCCAAGCACATGCTGACATCTTGGCTCTTTGACCCCACATCATCTGCGTTGGAAAATAGAAATTTAGAAAGAGAGCTAGATAAGAGTCCCTGATGAAGCCAAGGGGCTGAGGTAAGATGTAGCCAGCTGAAGGGCAAGTCCAGAGCATTTGTATCTTCCTAGCACAATGCATAGTACATTGGAGGTGCTCAAAATATATGTGTAGAATAGACAAATGAATGGATCAGTCAATAAGCCAATCATGCCTGATGCTAAGCTCAAAGCCATGAGGAAAAATTAGTCCCAGATTTAGCAGAACCTTAGGCAGGAGATCTGGGGCAGGGCAAAAGCATGGAGGTAGGGGCTGGGAGGGGCTGGAAAAACTCACCTGCAGCCTCAGTGTCTGGAGTAGTCAGTCCCTTCTCCTGGGGGTGACTGCCTTCTGACTGCTGTGGAGATGAAGCTAGGGATGAGCTTGCAGAGCCATTGCCTTCTGATTCATTGGGTGGCTAGCAAGAGGTAATGCATGACTTAAGTGGCTTTGCCTTCCTGACCTTACTTTGATAGACTCCTGAGCTTAAAGGGGCCTTAGAGATCTCATGCCCATCCTTTTGCCCTTGGACTTTAAGAGATTTTCATAGTGCCCTAAATGGTGGCTTCCCCTTTAAGGAAATTTCCTAGAATATTCAATTACTGATTATATCTTCTTCCTTCAACAATATATGTCAAAGTTTCTTATATTATAAGAGTGGCATTGCACCTAAATGTCTCTTGCTGTCATTTTAGCTACAATTAAGCTATTTAAAACTCAATTCTCTCTGTAAATGCAGAGTTACACACTTGATCCTCAGTTTATCCATCATATGTTAGAGACCTCCAGATGTCTAGAAGCTATACCTTGGAGAATATGGGGAAGTATCAGGGGCAGTATCACCTGGTATGTATAACAACAATAATAGATAACATTTATGAAATGTTTACTATATTGCTGACATCATACTAAATTCTTTACATACATTATCTCACTTTATGTTCACCACAAGTCCATGAAGTTGGTATATTATTCCTGTTTGACAGATGAGAATACTGAGCTTAGTGAAGCTAAATAATTTTCCTAACACCCCACAGCCACTAACTGGCAGAGCCACATTCAAACCTAGGGCTGTCTGACTCCAGAGCTACACTACATCATATACACTGCCTCTCAAAGAAGAAAAGGACAAAAAGTGACAGGAGCTTCCTTCACAGCAAAAACCTTTCTCTTGTCAAGCATGTCCAAAACTGCTTCTATCCAGCAAATATCATAATAGTAGAATCAATGTTTTGGATGATTCTTTGACCTTTATTCTTTTAATACTGAGTTCAAAAGTGTTGTAGGGATGTGAGCCTTCAGAAGTCTTTCCTTTGCCCCAGGCCCTACAGTGACTTGAGAGAAACACACAAGGGTGGAGTAGAAGCTTGGTGGAAGAGGACTGGCCAAGAAATGAGACATACCAGCCCCTTCCTTCTGCCACTTTCTCCAACTTTCAACCCAGTTCTCTTCAGAAGGTCATCTAACAGCCACTGCCAAGGAGCTCTTTCTTTTCTCTTCATTGCCATACTCCCCAGCTCTCAATCTCTCCTTCCTGTGCTCAGGGGCTGCTCTGGTCCTTTCTCTGGCTCCAGCCTTACCTGCAGGAGCAGCTCCCTTAAGCGATGCAACTGGGACTCTAGTTGCTTGTTGTGGTCTTCAAGGATCTGCATACGTGTCTCCAGGTGGCTCTTGTGCTGCCGAAGGATCCGGGCCTCCGCCAGAAGCTCCTCATTGTGGTGGTCCTGTGACACTTCAGCAGAGCCTTCAGCCAGGGTAGGTGCCTCAGCAGCCTCCTCATGCTGCCACTTCAACCGTCTCAGTTCTCCCTGGAGAATCCTGACAGGGACAGAAAAGCCAAGACCTATAGCCTTAATGGACTGTCCAGGTCCCAGATGCCCCCATACCTAGGTGTCAGCAATCCTTTTGCTCTTCCATCTCCATCCCCACCCCAGCTACATTCTTGCTTGAATGGACATATCTGCTTTCTCTCCAGTATATATGTCTTTTATTCTGCCATCCTTGGGCCTCAGAGCAGAGAGAGTTGACATTTCTTATAACAAATGTCTCTGGTTGTTGATGTACTGCTTTGAGGATTAATTCTGACCTCAAAATCGGGCAGAAACACAGTCTGCAAATATGAGATATTAGGACCACTGACTCACCTACTCCATTTTAAGATTTTTAGATTCTAGGGAAAGATAACATAAACAAAAGATCACCCATTTTGCCTCTGATATCAACTGCCCTCCTCTTTAGCCTACTTTGAACATCCATGTTAAGTCATCAAGAAAACAAATTCCAAAAAGATGGTCTACTTTGGAGAATGTTACTATTTTTCCACAACAAATTACTCTCTCCCCAGCATTTTCCAGGGCCTGCCCACTGCTATTCTAATGCAGTGTTTCTCAAAATATCCATTGTGAAAACTTATTGGGGTGATCACTTAGTAAGTTATATAAATGTCTAATCACTATATTGTACACCTAAAACTAATATATCATTGTATGTCACTGGTAATTGAAAAAAATTTAAACTATCCATAGTGATAAAAAAAATTAACTATCTATAGTGAAAAACAATAGTGGATTTTTCAATTCACTATAGACTAATATGTAGTCCAAATGTGCATATTTAGTACACAGCTCATACCACATGTGATTTGCCACTCAAGTCCAACAAAACTCAAACTGGTCTATACCCTATTCAATGAAGACAAATCCACTAATTATGTGCTGGGATGTCATGACAATGTTAAATTGATATACAAGTTTCTAAAAGCTTACTCTCTATTTATGTATTTATCTTGCTTTCAACCAGTAAAGAACACCTCACAGACTGGCCCTGTTCTAAGGGCTTGCTACTCCTAGTACAGTCTATGGGCTAGCAGTATGGATATGCCCCGGAAGGTGGTTAAAAGTGTAGGCACTCAGACCCCACCTCAAACCTGTGAATCACAATTTGCACCTTACTAAAGTGACTTGTATGCACACTAATGTTTGTGAAGCATTGTTCTGAGGTCTGTTACAGATTCTACTACATGGCCACAAAGTGGCTTGGATCCTCCTTATGCCCCTGCTGCCACTGGTACTTTATGGAGAGTAATGCCATCCCCTGTCATCTTCTTTACCTTCCCTCATCCAGGCCTCAAATGGGCTATACAGTGTTACCTTCCTCTTCTTTTATTACCTTCACTAAATACTAAGTATCTCTTTCCATTCCAATCCTGACAGTTCCTTGAGGGCAGAGACGTGTATAATCTTCTGTATTCTCTGGATTTGTGTTTTTCTGTTTATATCTAGTGAGTACTTGGAATTATTTGGGTCGAGTTAAAAAAGATGCAAATGATTACTAGAATAGCTAGCATTTATTGAACCCTTACTGTAAGCCAGATACTGGCTAACACATTATATGCCTGACCATTTGATCTTTCCAAGTACCTCTAGGAGGGAGGTATTATCATCATCATCCCCATTTTGCAGATGAGGAAATGGAGGATCGCAGAACATAAGAAACTTGTTTGTGGCCACATAGTTAGGCTGTGGAAACGGCAGGACTTAAATTCAAGCTGTCTGACTCCAGAACCTGTACAGAACTGTGCCATTACCACACCCACCTGTTCTCATCTTCTAAGTGGGCCAGGATCTTCTCTAGCTCCCCCTTGCTTTCTACGGCCATGCTGCATGAAGCTTGCTGTCCGAAGCCTGGTTCCCGGTCTGTAATGGGACTGGAGTGCCGCAATAGGTACTGATCCTCATCTCTGCATGGGTGTGGAAAGAGGAAAGGAGGTGACCAGGCGCTGAACTGAGAAACAGCTCAGGGCATGAGTTCTCAGCTCCCAGTTCAGGCCTCAGGAGATGCATGCTGAAGGATTCACTTCTAAATCATGTAGAGAAGGAAAGGCCTTAGAGGAATCAAAGTGTTCAAAGGTAGAAGAGTCATGGTTGGGGGTACTAGGAGACAGTGTTTTCAGGATGCTGGGGCCTCTGGCTTTTACTAAAAGTCCCTGAGAAACAATGAGCAAATCACTCTCTATTTTGTGCTGTACCCCTACTCCACTTTTCCACTCCCAGGGAGGGATCACAGCCTGTCTGAATCCCAGTCAGGGACAGATTGATCCATGTAGCCAGCAGTTCCTAGGCCTCTGAGCAGGCCAGGTACCTCCCTAGAGATGAAGGGCCACACTTTAGTCAAGTCCCTGGGAGGGTGTCTCCCCAGGATTGATGTGGCACTAGATGGGGCTTTGGCATCCTGATCATAAATAATGGCTCACTTTTGTAACTTTAGATGAGAGCATATTCTTTTTCTCTCAAACTTGAGCACAGAAGGATGGGATCTTGCAACAAGAAGCGGTCTGGGCAGATAGCAGGGAACAGTGCATTATTAATTCCCCAGGTCATTTAATAGAGGGCAGACTGCTTCTCTTACTAAACATTGTGCCCAGAAATCAGCCTTCTTTCTTTAGGGCATCAAGGACCCTAACCACCACACCTCCCTCCCCTTGAGGATATACCCTATCTAAATGGTGGCAGAGGGATCGTAAAGAGAGCTATTCCAGAAAAGAAGCAGCTGTTGAAACTCACATGCTATCATCTGGGGACAAGCTGTCATTAAAGAAGGAGCAATTTTGACTTTCCATCTCAGCAAGCCTGGGGAAAAAAAAAAGATCAGGAACAGAAGGGAAAACTGGATGTGAGGCCTGCTGTCATCACAAGGATTCTAATCTCACAATAGGATCATCAGCTTTGGAGGCTGTCCCAACCACCCGTAAGTGTTGGGTATTGTTAGCTGCCATGTACCCCACTATGCACATTCCCATAGCCCTGACTCCATTCTCTTTGCCTCAACTGAAAACCCCTTCCCCATGAGACTCCTTACAATCCCTCTCTCCCAAACCTGATAGTACCTGCTGGCAAAATGCTCAATGCGGGAGTGTGTGTCAGCATGTGGCAGCCTTGGGGAAGAAGCCAGCCTAGAGGAAGGAAGCAAAGGCTCAGAAGACCAAAGACTGGGTAGCTGGGCAGCCTGTTTCCTCACCGCCACCCTCCCTGCCCACCGTTACCACATAGGGAGATGGGCAAGAACGCATGGGAACAGGATACTGAGACTAGATTTACAGAGTCTATTTCTCAGGCCAGATTCTTGGTCATGCCCAGGTTGAACTGCCTTGTCACTAGTCATATTTGCTTTGGAACATACCCTTACCCACATGGGACTCAAACCCTTCATTTCCCTGGGCTCAGCCAGGCTGCCTTCAGCGCCTGCCCAGCCACTGGTACTCACGTCTCACTATAGTCGGCTTCCAGCACAGATTGCACAGGCAGATAACCTCGCTGAGGGTGTTTGCTGAAATAATGCTTTGAGCGGAATTTGTTCTTTAACGTTATGGCAAAATCCCTCATGTTCTCACTGGATGTGGTCTGAGGGGAAACAGGGTAGAGGGACTCACCTTAATGGCTTCAGGATATTCTGAGGGAGCTGTGGCTGTTTCCCTGGAGCAGGGAATGTAACTGGTAATCCACTTTTGTTCATGTCCACCATACCCTGCTCCTAGAAAAAGGTCTCAGAGGACACATGCCAAACTGTGAACATTAGTTGCCCCTGAGAAGTTGGACCAAAAGGGTGTGGGCCAGGCTGAGGACAGAGAAGGACTTTCCTTTTATACTTTAAACACTTCTATGTAATTTGAACCTTTTACAATAAGCACATATTTGTTCATTTTTAAAATATCATTTGTATAAATTCTAGGGATGTAGAGGATAAGCTGGAGGTAGAGGATTGCCAGTTTACCATCTTGAGCCAGTTTTCATGATTTTTATAATGTTTAATTTAAATGATAATGAAAAAAAAATAAAAGGCAAGGTCTCTGCTCCCACTGGGTCACACATATTTCTGTGCAAGAGAATTTAAAGAAAAGATGACATCTTAAAGGGTGGACTGTGGGGAAATAGGTTGAAAGATGGGGAGGTAGGGTAGGAGAGTCAGTTCAGGCAGCAAAGCCTGAAGCTGTGGATCCTGAGCATAGCAGTGGAGAAATTCTGTGGTTGGAACTCAGAGATACTGACCAACCTGAACTCAGGTGGCTATGAAGTGCATGGTTGCCAGTGAAAATCAGGTGGAATTAGGGACTTAGGTAAAGAACACCCCCCGCCCCCACCAAGAGACTGAGTAATTAATTTGAGTACAAACTTTGGTATTGACTAGAAGGGATGGAAGCAATGGCAAAGCAGCAGGTGAAGACCAGGTGACAGGAGCAATACAGTAAACAAGGCCAGAAAAACTAAATTGAGCAATGAAAGGCTCATTCCCTGGAACTGCCTTCCTCTACTTTTTCCTGAGACTTCTCTCTAAAAATAGTGAGTGCCTTTTAGATGGCTGAGCATATTCTGGGCTGCTATAGCCAGCTGCCACTCCGGTGAGAGAGAAGCTCTACTGGAAGAACAGAGAGGCCTGAAAACCTTGAACTGGTGAATCACCAGGACTGTTTGGAGAATGCTCCCCAGAGGAGAGCAGAATACAGATAGCTAGTGCTTGGCCAAGTAGGTCAAGGGCTCAGAACCTGAGATCTGCCTCGCCCTCCCACCCAGCCCAGAGGCTTCATACCGGGGTGTAATACTCCATGATGGGGTAGTGCAGCTTGTTGCCTTTGCTGGCCCTGCCTGTCAAGAAGCAAGTCTGGCAGATGTCCACATTAAACTGTTTTAGACTCCGGTACCTTGGAGAGAGGACAGAGGATCCAATGTACCATAGTGACCTCCGTGTTCCCCGAACATCCAAATATACACACATATTAGAAGTGGGTGAGGCATGGAGCCATAAAATACTCAACCTCCTATGCATAGCAGTGACTGAGTCTTCACTAAATATCTAGCCTTATCTTAGAGCCCATAAATCTCCACAAAATCACATGCTCAGACTCCAAGAAGTGTGGGAAATAGCATTGTCTACCATCTTTTTTAAAAGGAAGGGGGAGCAAGGGTAAAGAGATCATGACAGCAAATAGCTTTCTAAACACGAATGGCCCCAAAGGGTCCAGTCTCACAGGTACCACCACCTACATTAGAGAAGTTACTCTTTCAATACAAAGTGGATTCTTCTACCAGCCCTGAGCAAGTTGGCTAAAAATTATTTCCAAAAGTTGTTTATATTAATAGCTCTATTATTATCAAATATGAATTAGCTCTTCAGATCTAGGTCCAAAGCCAGGCTGAGCTGCCCAGACCTAGTAGTGTAGAATGGTGAAACACTTGGAGAAGTCAGAGGATCCAACATCTGCTCCTGGATCTACACTGTATCTAAATTATCCAGCTGTATGAACTTGGGCAAGTCACATTCCACCTCTATGCCTCATTTACTTATAAAAAGCAGGGTGATTGTGAAAAGAGTGTGTGTTAGTGCTTTAAATAGTTTTTAAAAATTGACCATTTTATGATAAAAGCCAAATTCAGGATAGTGGTTACCCCTGTGGAAGGAGGTGGAGAATGTAATCAGAGGAACTTTAGATGTATTATAATAATATTTTACTTCTCAAACTTGGTGGTGGGCACACTCTATGGGGTGTTGAAGCTGGCTCATCACAGCTCATGAGAGCCAGTAGTTAAAATTTCAAGGATTTTCCAAGTTGGCTGTTAAATAGAGCCATTATTTTAAAACAATAAATTATATAAATTCACAATTAAGTGAATTATATTAAAAACAAAAGTAATAAATACTCAAAATTCATCACCTCATAATTAATTTACTACTATCTATGCTCTTGAGGTTTACATCTATTGGATCTACATGGTAGAAATAAGTGTAACTGTATATCTCTTCCCAATCTCCTATGGGTAGCCAGACATTGGCCACAGTGGAAGTATTTACATCATGGAAATCAGCAAATGCTGCAAATTAGGTTTCTTTCTTGCTTTCTGGAGAATTGGTTGTGAACCATTTGCCAGCATACTATTTGGTACATAAGTATTCTTATGTCAGGATGCTGGGGCTTCTGTGTTCTACTTAATGATTTCTGGGAAAACATGAGTAAATTATTTCCCTTTCTGTGATATTCCCTCACCCTTTCACTATGCTTCTCTACATATTTTTGTTGGTCTAGAATATTTCATAATACAACTAAAACAAAATGAAATATTTCATCATTTCCAGTTTAAAAAAATAAATATTCTGCAATAGAAAGGATTATGATGATATATAACAATGTATAATAGATTAGTTGTAATGATACAATTTGCAACACAGACTATTTATTATTATTATCATTCTATCAAGTATTGTTTTCCCTACCTGAAGCCCTTGATGGGGCACTGCCTACAAATAGAGCACTTGGTCTGATGCTTCACTTGCTCAGCAATGGTGACCCGATGCAGAACAGCCAGCCACACCATGGACTGGGGCTCCAAGCTGACCCACTCTAGGAACTGTGAAGCTTCAATGACTGGTTTCCCAGTGCTCTAGGGAAACAAGAAGTTCAATGGCAATGATTGAGGCCCAAAGTGTGTTGTGCTTAGAATTGCAGTCTTCAGAGGAGCAGGAGAACCAGCAAAGCCTGGGTTGGCCTATTCTCCAGAGGTATCTATCTTCTGCCCTGTCCTAGGAGAGCTGGAGCCCTCTCTAGCAGGACTCTAACCCTAAAATCCCAGAGAACCCTCTGCCCTGTTATTCCATCCTAACAAACTCACTTACATCTGAGTAGTTCAGATCAGAAACTTAGCTCTTAGTCCTTCCTATCTTCTTTCCACCATCCCTCCCTTGTACCCTTTCCAGTTCCATACTCACAAAACGGAAGCAACTACGAACACTGGGCTCCACGTTGCTGCCCCCAAAGGCTGCTACTTCCCCCAACTGACGAGGGACCTGAATGGCCTCATGAAGCAGGACACCAAGGTGGCGCTGGTCACACTGGCTGCCTGAGTTGGCAACTTGGCTGAAGAGATCTGCTGGCCCCACCATAAGTTGTAGCCAACCCAGATGCAGAAATGGCCAGAGAATGGTATCAGAAGAAAGGAAAAAAAATAAAGACAAAGAGAGAGCATACAGATTTAGCTAATGACTTTTAAAATTGGAATACATAGAGGTCCATCCCTGACCTTCTAGAAGCCCAGGAGTTCTAAAAAGAGCATTCTCTGAGTTCAGAGAGAAAAACTTAGACAGACATGAAAAGGAGGAGAGAGAGAAATGAATAGGGTGGGAGAGAGAGATGAAGACAAAGAGTGAACTGTGTGTAAGAGCAGTGCAGAACGCAGATATAACACTGTTGGGGAAACAGATTCTCCAGAAGCAAGACGTGGGGGAGGGGCTCAGGGGTACCTGAACATGAGTCACACTTGGTCTGCTCTATCCTCTCCTATTCATATAGCTTATATAGTTTGATACTGCAATAATTGATCAATTATCCACATAAATGGAAAGAAACTCTGGAATGGATAATCCAAAAAGAGGAGATAATTCAAAGCATTTGATCATCTAAGTATGAGCTCTAAGTAATTGTGGAATAGACTGTAGTACTTTTATTTGAATCTGCCTAACTCCTGCCCTTTTGGGAACTCCTCCATTCTACCCCAATCTTACAAAAACTTCTCCAGAGATTATTGTCTGTCTGCTTCATACTTCACCTAAGGCTTAGAAAACACACAAATGTAGAAGGCAAAGAGCCCAGATTTTAGTTTTGGATCCATTACTGACTAGCTTTAGAAACTTGGGTAAGTTATGAACCTCTCTATGCTTCAATTTCCTTACTTGTAAATTGAGGATAAATAATCATTGTCAATCCTAACTCAAAGGAGTGTTGGGATAAATAAATAATATCACAACCTGGACATGCTTTGCAATGTCAAGTTTTCCCAGACCGTTGTCATCTCTCTTC
This sequence comes from Macroglossus sobrinus, assembly GCA_004027375.1. Classification (NCBI taxonomy): domain Eukaryota; kingdom Metazoa; phylum Chordata; class Mammalia; order Chiroptera; family Pteropodidae; genus Macroglossus; species Macroglossus sobrinus. Next base: position 217,736 of record PVKZ01001508.1, on the reverse strand, counting down.
TGCGATCTGATGTAGTACATATCCTTTGCCAGTCCAATTAGTCTAATTAGCACTTTGTAAAAAACATTTTCTGCATACTTCTATCTCCTACTCTGGACTGTAAACTACTTGAGGCAAGGACCATGCCTAATTGAACCTAGTACTCACCACATTTAGCACAGTGGTAAACACAAAGTAAGCACTTGACAACTTGATGTTGCTGCAGAAAAGTACAAAATTCTGTACACAGATGGAGGATGAAGAAGAAAGTAAAGGTACCAGACTCCAGAGAGGTTAAAAACTACAGAATGATATACAGTCCACCTCCCAGTAATAGATTACTATGCCATGGCTGTGTAATCACATGGGAAGTCTCCCGTAGAATGTGACATGCTTGAGCTCCAGACTGGGAGAGGGCTAAGCCTGATGTCATGGGGGAATGAAACCAGAGAGTCTGGGTCCTGGGTACCCTAGGATGCCAATTCAGATCCTAGCCAACTAATTACATCAAATCTGAAGGAACTAAACCCCTTGCAGTGACACAGGAAATAATAGCAGGCCTCAGATCCATCTTAGCCTTTGGCTATTGTGGGTTCTTTGCAAAAGCCTGGACCAGGAAGCCTCACAAGGAAGTCCAAGTAGCCCTATGCTGAGTCATAAGACCTACCTTCTGCTTGTCTTATACCCCGCACCTCTCCCTCCACCCAGCTCCACTCTAGACTTTGGAGTTGTACTCACACTGCAGTTTTTCCTTTACTTCTGTGCCACACAGGCATGCAATGCCAGTCTTAAAGGACAATGCCCGCATCTTTCCACTGCGACCACTAGGGTTAAAAGAAGAGACTGAGAACATGAATATATGGAAAGGGTTAACATCTTGGCAGCCATTTTCCTCACAGAGTTGATCCCAGCAGAGCTCTGTGCCAACGATGCCTCAAGCTGAGCTGGGTCCAAGTTTACCACAAGAGTGACCCTTTCCCACCAGGTCTACTCCAGATGTCCCATTGAATTTCATACTGGAGGCTGCCAGGGCTGCAAGCCCTTACCTATCAAAAACATTGAGGAGCCAGTTGAGACTCATGTCCACACAAAGTGGCACATTGACCAGGATGCCTCGTTCTTCTTCCAGTCGTTCATATAAGGCAGTCAAGCAGTGAATGACCTCCACCACGTCCATCACATGCTCACTGGCCTGCAGATCATGCTCATTGAAGATGCCCAGGGCTGTGGTTAAATTTACCAGGTCCACTGAGAAAGAGAGAGGGAGAAAGTATAGCCAAAAGAAGAACACCAGGGCCTAGACAAGGAGATGAGGCCACCAGCTTCACCAAATTTGACAATTTCCAGACCAACTGTTTGTTAAATATGATACAAGCTTGCCCATTACAGAGCTGCTCATACCAAGGAGGGAGGCAGCAAAAGGCTCCCTAAATTAATACATAATGTTTCTATACCCATATGTTCTTTGACATTAGTTTCAAAAAGATGGTGGGATGTGAGTAAGCTCACCTCCTTTGTTGTGTTAACTCCAAAGAGATCAAATTCCATTTTAAATTCTGTCTTTACACACATTTCAACTGCAAATAGGTTTGTTCATAAACCTTGTTCTGAGAACCTACACACCAGTTGTGAGGATTCAGTTGCACCTAGGTAAATGTGACATACCTCAGGAGGACTTTTAAATTGTCCCCAATGCTGGAATTAGTGAAGGCAGACACAACGAGAAGATTAAATGAACAGCATCTCTGAGAAAGGCCAGAAGGCACATTATATCTGCAACCATGTTTTCCCCTAACTACTGGCATTTTTTTCAACAGTCCGGATAGTACATGCAATGACTCCAATATGGAAAAAGAACACAAGCTCCCAGTGGCTCCAAATCATCAGCTAAGATACTTCCTGCCATAAAACAGTTGCTTGATTATCCATGTTGGGCAGATAAGGGACAAGCTGTGGGTTAATTTGGAAACAATTCCGGAGCTTGGAGAGAATGGAAGGGCCCTGGAAAGTGCAGGTTTCCATAGCTAGCATATCCCAGCCTTTGGAGGATTCCCATCAAGCCATTCAACAACCCCGGTCAAGGTGGGATGAAAGTGGAAAATATCCAACAGATGAGGATGAGTAGGAGTGGGAAGGAGGCCTTAAAGGGAGAGCAATGGGAGACTTACAGCGCAGTGCCTTCTGAACTCTGCGTAGCTTCATGGCAGTGCGGTAGGCTGAGAACTTAATGTTGTTGAGGTCGGCTGCAAAGAATGGAAAGAAACCTACTCAGATCAGAGAAATGCAAATTAAAACTACACGAGATACCATTGTATAACCACCAGATTGGCAAAAATAAAAGTCTGACAATAAGAAGTGTCAGCAAAGATTTGGGTGAATGAGAACTGCTGTTAGAAGTGTAAACTGATACAATCACCTTGGAACACAAATGTGGTATTACCTAGTAAAACTGAACATTTATGTATCCTACAATCCAGCCAGTTATTATCCCAGAGTAGTGACTTTCAAATGTTTGTTGACTAAGATGCATAGTAAGAAATTCATTCTACATCACGGTTCAATATACATACACTTATATGTGCATGTATAAATAACTGAATCAAACATTTCAGGAAACAATAACTTACTAGATTTTATAAAGTAAAAACATAACAAAACTAATATCAAATATGACTTTTGCTAAGGATATGTTACACTTTTATATTTCCTAGTCTATTTCAATTTTTAAAATACTTGTCATAACACACAGAAACAATGTTAGATCTTTAGACTGAAAAACATGCACACATCCACCAGAAGATATATACAAGAGCTCTTTAGCAGCATTGTTTTTATTAACTCCAAACTAGAAATAACCTAAATGTCCATCAACAGTATACTGAATGAAGAAACTGTGCTATACACAATGAAGGACTACAGCAGTGAAATTAATGAACTATATTCACATACATCAACATGGATAAAATTAATTTGCAACCTAATGGTTAGTGTCTCTTAGTAGCCAAAGATAGGGCATGTGAGAGTCACATTCATTGCATTCTGGAAAGTGTCTTTTAAAGCAGATCTGATTCATAGCTATAAGTATAATTCCCTAATGTAATAATTAAATGGTCCAGGGGAAATGTAGAGCCTCCAGTTGAGGGAGGTGCAGACAAGATATGAAAGAAGGCTGCTGGGGGACAAGGCACTCACTTTCATTCCCACCTGTTTGTTGAATAGGATTCCCTTCTGTTCTTATAGAACAAAGGCAGATCTCCACCCTATACAGGAACCCCACATTCTTACCCAGGGTTTGGTATAACTCAGTCATCTTGGGATGGTCCCAGCATGTGGTCTGAGCCTGGTGGCTACAAACAAAAGCATCAATAGCATGAGGGTCCACACTACCATTCCCCTGACACATATGCATGCACCACTCAGTGATAGGTTGGAAGCAAAGAGCTGCAGGATCTGAGGGTGAACCCTGAAGATCCCAAAGCACAAGGGTTAACCTTCACCCAGGCAGAATCTTGAGCTCTTGAGATGAGTAGAAGGAAAAACTGGACTAAATGGAGGAATCCCAACAGATAAGGAGCAACAGGGAAAGGTAAAAAAAAAGAGAGGTGAGGGAGCGGGTAGGCAGGTGACTGACCCGCTTCTGATTCAGATGGTCACTCACTTGATGTAGTAGGGAACTTTGTTGGGTGAAATTGCTCTCTCCCAGGGAACCTGGACAGAGGCTGGTAGGGAAGAACAGAAAGAGAGAGAAGCTGGCTACTATTGCTCTTCAGGCCCCTGATGACCTCCTTGGTATATCCTCCCAAGTAAAGGTCAAGCCCAAAAGGGGATGCCTTACTCTCATTGCCAGCTCTTAACAGCCCCTGAAGGTGTGGGAAAACTAATGAACACACTACTCTCCCTTAAGGTAAAGGAAGGAGAAGAGGTTGTCACTGATATGCTCATGTTCCAGAGACAGGGCAAGGGCATGAACAGGAATACCTGGCCTCTACCACTATTACAATCTTCTCCTTGAACGGGCTGCTATTTCTATCCATTCAGCTGCAGGCAGCTGGAGTGCTGCTGTGGATATGAAGTGGACTCCACTTTCTTCCTGGGGCTTAAAGCCCTTCTCCTAGAAGTTCAAGCTTCTCAGTCTTATGGGACAATGGGGACTGGCACTGTCCATTTCTCTCTGGTGAGGAACTCTGGAAAAGGATGTCCCTCTCTGCTTCACATCTTTATCTTCCAAATCTTCTAGGAGAAGCTCAGTTATCTGGCCAACTGCCTCACTGCAGTTTCCCTGGGTACAAGAGCCCTCTGCAGGTATAGCTGTATACCAGTAATTATAATAGCAATGGTTCTGACTGCCATTAATATTTATTGCGTTCTTACTATGTGCCAGATATTCCGTTAAATGCTTTCTGTGCATGTCTAATTTTAAGATCTATATATTGCTACCATTTCTACTGCTGCTGCCCTGATCTGGGTCACCACAGTCCCTCACCTGGATCATTATAATATGCTTCCAAAAAGATCTCCCTGCTCCCACTCTTGCCCCCCAATACTCTGACTTTGTTGAAACATAAGTCAGATCATGTCTTCCTTCTGCTCATACCCCTACAAAGGTTCTGCATTCTATTCAGAACAAAATCCCAAGTTCTTAACCTAGCCTATAAGGTCCTCTGTGCTCTGGCCTCCTGCCACTATTCTGACTACTCTTACCTCCCTCTCTCTTTCTTCCTTGCTCATTTCTACACTGGCCTCCTTGCTGGTCCTCAGGAATATTCCTGCCTTAAGGTCCTGGAAACTGCTGTTCCCTCTCCCTGGTATGCTCGTCCCTCAGAAATCCACATGGCTCATTCCCTCACCTCCTCTCCATTGCAACACTCTCAGTGATACCTTTCTTACCACCCTATTTAGAATTATATTGCCGCCTCCCTTAAGTCCAGCACTCCTTATTTATGCCTTCCTTGCTTTACTTTTTTTCCATAGCACTTGTCCCCAATTTACCTTATATATTTTATACTTATTTGCTTATGGTCTGCTTTCCCTCACTACAATACAAGCTCTACAGGTCTAAAGACTTTTATTCACTGATGTAGCCTCAGTATTTAGAATACCTGGCCCACAATAGGCCCTTAATAAATATTGTTGAAAAAATGAAGCCATTTAATACCCATAACACTGTGACCTAGGGTAATATTTTTCCTTCTTTTTACATATGGGAAAACTGAGGATCAGAAAATTTAAGCTATTTTTTTTTCAAGCTTGCACAGCTATTAAGTCAAGGAGCTGTGACTCAGACCCAGGTCTCTGACTTTAGAGCCTATCCTTTAAACCACTTTACCACACTGCTTTATCTTTACTATGTCTTGCATGCCAAGGTATACTGGGCTCCCACTAGGCCCCCAAGAGACAACAGTAGACTCTCTTGGAAGGTGGCTGAGTTTCTGCTAAGTGAGGTCCAGTTTGTCTCACGTACAGGAAAGGAAGTGCTGTGACCCAGGCCCAAAATCCCGGTGGGCATCCTGGAGCTGCTTAAGCCTCTCACCAACTGATACCTATGGAAAGAACAGGTAGGAATTCAACAGATTCATTACAGATATTTAGTGTGGGATTTCCAGGTACCTCCAGGAATCTTTGTGAACTTCCTCATTGGCTGGTTCTTCTTCTATTCCAGCTCCTCTTACCGTCACCCAACTGCTAGTCCTCCCACAGCATTCTCAAGGATAAGAGAAGAATACCATTAATTCCAGGCCACAGTCACTCTTCAACTTTCCCTGTCTATCCCAAGTGCCCACATTTAGACAGAATCCTCTCAGATCTTCATTTCAATTATTACCCGGTAGCTTAGAAGTTGAGAAGCCTGTTCTTTGGCCCCAAATTCTCTACTATTCATTATGTAGATCCCATTTCAATGCCCCTTTACTTCCTTTTGGCCTGAAAAAGTTTGCCCTAAGCCTAGTTATATTGAGGCTCTTCCACATGACTCATTTCAGGCTTCTCTACCTGCAGCTGTTTCCACTGGATGTTGATCTGCTCCAGAGCCTGGGAATTCTCCATTGACAAGTGCACATCAGAAATAGCAAGTTGATGGGCCAAATCATTCACCAACTTCATTCCATCTTTCACAGGGGAGATTTCTTCTTTGAATAGCTGTTGAAACAGGGCCCAAGTGCCGTAGGAGACAGGGAGTGGGAAAGAGGAACCATTAGTCATTCACTGCAATTCCTCCCTCTTCACTCAGAGATTTTGTCTCAATAGCACAATCTAGGTGCTTGTCTATTAGGACAACAGGACAAAGATGTGGGTGGCTACCATCTTTATCCTCTTCCTTTTCTACTCTCAGAAAATACCAGAGAAAGAGAAGACAGAATGATAGAGGTGACTCTAGCTAAACCAGCCCATAAGTTCAGCACATAAACTGATAGGCACAGTTGTAGTACAGGTCAACAATGGAGTCCCATCAGCAGGAACATTGTCAAGGTCTGGGAAGAGTTTCAGGTCTCAGGGTGGACTGTAGCCAGGAGAGGGGACCTGCATACCTTAAGAGTCTGGATGTGGTCAGGGAGTGAATCAATAAAGAGATCCCCAATGGGCTCCCAAGTGGCTCTGACTCCCTCAGCCTGGGTCAGAGTAGTGCTTAATTCCTCCATTGCCCCTTGGATCTCCAACAGCTGCTCTAGAGTGTGCTCAATATGGCGGTGCTGATCCACACAGTGGGCTGTCAGCTTTTCCCATAGTTCACTGGCCACTGTTGCCTGCTTCCACACAAAGCGGCTAAGGTTCTGGATCCGCTGTCTTGGAGAAGTATCTGCAAGGGCAGGCAGGAAGCCAGGTAAGGCCAACCACGTAGGGGGATCCCAGGAAAAGACAGGGACAAAACAGCTCTTTGTAAGATGTGCATGTGTGTGTGCACATGTGTGTATTTGTGCATATATTTATATACATGCAAATACATATTTTTCATGTTTGAACTCCTTTTGCACATTTAGGGTTTTTTTTGAAAATTCAGCTTTTTATTTTGAGATCATTACAGATTCATATATCATTGTAAGAAATAATACAGAGATCTCATGTACTCTTTACCCCATTTCCCCGAATGGTAGCATCTTACAAAAGTATAGTACAATATCATAACCAGGATATTGACATTAATGTTATCCACTAATTTCCCTCAGAGTTCCCCAGTGTTACCCATACTTATGAGTGTATATTTAGATCTATGAGATTTTATCACATGTGTAGGTTCATGAATTCACTATCATAGCCAAGAGATCATGTTGTTGTTTTCCATCTATTATATCATGGATTTCCTCATGTTCTTAAAAAATGGGCAAGGTAAATAGTGAGTAAAATATTTTAAGAGGCACAGTGAGGCAAATCATTCAGAGTCCTATTCACATGACCCTGGAATGTGATTTTGCATTAGTATCTGCAGCTCACTTCCATCCAAAGAAGGGGTACAAAGAAGGCGTGAAGACCCAGCCAAGGAAAGGTTAGTATAACTTGACCAGTTTTTCCACCTAGGCTCCTAAACTATAGGCTACTTCTTCTTCCCTAAGACTTCCCTTCCTCAGAGGTAGATTCAGAGTCCTAAAACTCCAGGGTATTTGGAACTGTCCTGTTCTCTCTTGAGCTTGTCCTATCTGAGGCCCATCAGGCAGTAAATTGAGTACCAGCCTCCTTTTGAGGGACTCAAGGTAAATGAGAGGTTCAACAGCATTGACAAAGGGCTCAATTAACATAAGGCTATTCATAGCCAATCTAGGAGGGTTGAAGACTCTTCTGGAAAAGAGGACTTGCTGGGCCACCACTCAGACGTAATCATCATGGATCCCAGCTGCCTTATGTGAATCTAGACTTAGAGTAGCCCACTCTATTGGGGTAAGGGGTCAGAAGTCATCAGGGTCAGTATCAGTATTTACTTCTCAAACATCACTACCTAACTTTTTAGATTTTAAAAAATATTTTTTAGTTCCTGGTTCATTAGAGCATTGCCACATATCTCTATGTTGGAATAAAGCAGTATGTTTTTAAAGGACATATTAATAGTTTGATTCACTGAGACAGTTCAATGCATTTTAATCTTTTGTTTATTCTTTTTCATGCCTCATTAGAAGGCCACACATGATGCTCCAGAGCCACATACAGCTTTGGGCCACACACCAGTCTCCCCTGCTCCACCCTCTAATCTCTTTACTTTTTCTTGCAGTATGAATCTTGCTCCTCCCCAGCTTTGGACTCCTAGGAGAAAACTATCCTAGATAACAGCTGATAGAATGAGTTTGGGGAGGGCAGGAAGGTGTTTAACAGTTCAGAGTTCAAGAAGGGGAAAAAGAGAAAGACCACCCACCTTTGCTCTCCAAATGAGGCTCCTCTAATTCTTCAAATGGGTGCTGGGACAGAAAGGCCTGAGCTGACTCCAACACAGAGTAGATATAGGGGCCTCGAGACTTGACATCTTCCATAAAGGCCTGTGAAGTTTAGCAACATGGCCAACAAGGAAGAAAAGCCTTTCAATCACTTTAAATTTCATCCTGCAATGGACAGCCTTTCTTCTCCTTGATCCTTTGGCATTATCATGTATCTTTGGGTTACCCAGACAAAAAGAGGTACAGTCTCCCCTTTGGGCAGAATAACTCTGACACTGGGATGTCTATGTAGTATAAACTGGGTCTGTCTATGCCACAGGGAAATGTGGAATTTGGGGCTGGAAATCTTGCTTCTCTGAAAGACTCAGAAAGTCTGCTGTAAGGGGCTTAGAGAAATCAAAATGAGAATGGGCAGGATTTATATTAAGATTTTAATTAAATTTTTTGTTGAAATGCACATAGAAAAAAGTACAAAAATTTAAAAAAATGTACAGCTCATTGAACTTCCATAAAGTGATTACATCTCTGCAACCAGTATTGAGATCAGGAAACAGAACTACACCAGCATCCCACAAGTCTCCCTCATGGCCCCTTCTGGTCACTATCTCATGCCCTCTATTCCCTCGGTAATCACTATCTTGACTTGTAATACCACTGATTAGTTTTTTCATTTTTGAACATTCTATAAATGGAATCATACCACATGTATTCTTTTTGTATCTTTTTTTTGCACTCAACATACTGTCTTTAAGATTCATCTGTGCTGTGGCATGTAGTTATAGTTTACTTTCTTGCTATATTATATTCCATTCTGTATGAATTTTAATTGTGATATGATTGTCATATAACCTTGTGTAATTTTAAGGTATATTACATATTTATTTGATACTTTTATATTACAATATGATTGTCATTGTAGCATTAGCTAACATCTCTGTCATGTCACATAATTATATACTTATAGAGGTAATATATGTAATTATAGAATATATGTAATTATAGAGGTAATATATGTCATAGAAATTTTAGTAATTTCAGAAAAGTATGAAGAAAATTAAACAATTTGATCACCTAGAGTTAACTACTGTGAGTATTTTGATACAGTACCTTCTTATATTTTTATATGCTTGTATAAACATCTATATAGATTTTTAAATCTACTTGTATATGATTTTATATCCTATATTTTTTCTTAATATTACATTATGTTCATTTTCCCATGTTCCCATTAAAAATCAGGGCAGGATTTTAATGGAGGCCAACATTTGATGGGAGGAATAGAGAGGAAAGTTTAACTTTTTCTGTGAAGTACTATCCATAGACTAAAGAGACTGCACATAGCTTGCTGTTACTTTAAGTGTCTAAACAGAAGCTGGGTGTCTATCTGTCAGGGTATTGCAAAAGAGATCCCTTCCAACTTAGAGGCTATACACCATGGCCACCATGCTTCTAACCTACCACATGTGTCTCCTTTTCCTGTTGCACCAGGGCCACATCCCCTTGTAGTGGCAGCTGAGTTGACAATTCCTCATCCTTTTGGCTGAGCCAGTCAATAACCTCTTGGAGAGAAAGCTGAAGCTTTCCACTGTGGTCTGAGAAGGCCTCTAGACGAGCACTGCACACAATGGGTAAGACCAGTGATTTCCAATCTTTTTTTTTAAGTGGTAAAACATTTTTCCAAACAAATACTTATGCAGAACATTAACATATAAAATATATTAAAGAGGAGCTATGCTAGTTGAAGTGGGAGGAGGTCTGGAGCCCTCCCTCCTATCCACCCACAGAGACACCTTCACATGGTGCTCAGTGATAAAATCAATGGGTAGAACCATGGGTGGAGAGGTATCCCAAACTTAACCACTTAATATGTCACTTTGTGGGCATCAGTTAGCATAGTTGGGTGCCCAGCATCCCAGCATCAAGCTGGGAAGTGTAGGAAACTGAGCAAGGCATTAGAGGTGATGGCTGTCTGCTTGTCCTCTTGCCCAGGAGGAACTCCAGTCATACCAAACTGCTCTTCCTCAGTGGCTTCTCAGAGCCTGCCCTCTGAGCTGGAGAGGACATAGTATGTGGAAAGGGCAAGTCTAAGGATTGAGTGTGGCACACAAGGAAGGAAGCACACAAAAATAAGAAGCCCAAGGGTCCCAAAGGATGATAGCAACAAAGGTTAGAGTTTTATCATATGAAAGGTGAAAGATGTGTACTGTATAATCATCCCTCTCTGCCTCACCCAATAAATGAATTATGAGCTGAGATCCAAATGGTAAGAAGCTGGAGGCAAGCCTAGGCTATGTGCAGCCATTGAGCTCATTCTCCTTAGATGACAATAATAATAATTCACTGTCTCCCTACCACCTGGGCCAAGCCCTTTAGCTACATTTTTTCCCACTAATTTTTAGAGCAACCTTATGAGGTAGGCACTACTATTGCTCAGAGAAGTTAAGTAATTTGCCCAAGGTTACACAGTTAAGTCATTGACAGAGCTATGATTTTAACTTGGGTTTGTTCCATGTCAAAGTCTGCATTCTTTCAACTTCTTCACACTGCTTCATCTCCACTAGAGCCTACCAGAACCCAGCGGGTTAGGCTTTGATGATAAGGAGTGGAGAGGAAAAGTATATGTGTGTAAGGCAGGAGGTTTTACAGAAGGTACAGAAAAGAGGAACAACTGATATAGAAATTGTCTTCTAGCTCATATTGACTTGTCCTTAGTATGGGGGAGGGCTAGGTGGGATATATAACCAATGGATAGGAATAAAAGAATGAATGTATGGGAGAGAGAGCAGATGAGATCTACTAATATGGAGGACAGTTATGAGAACAAGAGGAAGAGAGTAATCATATCCTTCATTTATACACCAGTGCTTTTCATATCAGAAAACACTTTCATATCTTATTTGAATAGTCACAACAACACTGTGAGGTAGTTAGGACAGGTATTATTATTCCACTCCTTTTTTAAAAAAAAATTGAAACAAATGGAAGCTAAAATTTAGATAACCCAAACCACTTATCCAAGGTGATACAGCTACTTAAAACTGAAGCTCAAGTTCAAGTCTCCTGACTTCTGATCCAAGGTTATTTCCCTAGTACCAGAGAAGAAAAGGGAGGAAAAAGGGATGGTAAGGCTGATAAGAGGGCAAAACATAGGCTGAGAGAAGATTGGCAAGATACAGCAGCAAAAGGAGCCTAACACCTTCAGAGCATGGTCCCTAGATCCTGTTTATAGAGGCCTGGCCTTACCGGAGATTGTGAGACTTCTTCTTGATTTCATTCCAACATAGATTCATGGCTGGTGATTCCAAGGGTCCAGTTCCGTTGAACTGCTTCGGGCTTAGGGAGGAAACCCCAGCACCATCCTGAGGAGGTGCAAGTGAGGTGGCAGCAGCTCTAACCTGGACAGAAACACAGATATCCTGTGATCCCTGGTGCATACCACACCCTGGTATGCACCAAGCCAAGAGTGGGACAGGTGTGAAGAAGGGGAGAGAAGGGCTTGTCCCATGTTGTATTCAGGAGTGCGATAAAGGAAGACTCAGTGGCTCTGTTCATTATAAGGTCCTCTCTTGGTATAGGTTGGACACATATAACTGCTAACTACTATCATTACTCCTATTATTGTAAATTCTGCCATGACTGCTGTCTGGATAGAATCCTGGAAGTCCTTGCATTAGGTAAGAGCTGTTCAGAATTGCCCAAACACTGGCAACCACAGCATTCAAGGTGAGCTATAGGCTCCTATTTTGGGGTCTCATAGTTATCCAACCTTCTGGAAAAGAAAGTTGAGGGGCTGCCTCATAAAAATTTGGAGAGAGAGAGAGACAGAGAGAGAGAGAGAGAGAGAGAGAGAGAGAGAGCTAGAGAGTGCAGACCAGCCAGAAAGAGCTATTTACAGTAGATGTCCTACTACCCCAATAATCTAGACTTTGATGTCCCCTGTCCCTCTTCCCCACCTGCATTTTCCACCACAGTAAGGAAGCCTGGAAATTATCCTAAAGAGTATTGTTTATCTTCTAGGGACTGAGAAAGGGCTAAAGCAGCATTTTGGATCCTGATATCCAAAGGACTCTGACCACAGTTGGCAGTTAAGAGGACTAGCCAAGGAGTCTGCCAAAGTCTTGCTTTGGGCCCTCAAGCTCAGAGCCCATAACTGATCACCTTGTGGGGTAATGTGGGGTTTGAGAAGTTAGCTACCTCCAGCATAGTGCCAGCTGAGATGGGGGACAGTAAAGGGTAGAGGGAAGGAGAGTGTGGAGGAGGATCTCAGCTGAGTTGCTCCATGCCAATCTGGGGAAACCCACCAGCCTGCCTACCTGTCCCCATGTTTGCCTTCTGTGGAAAGAACATGGTCCTACTGGTAGCTGAGACTCTCTAGTCTCTCTTTCCCCCAAGACTTCTTTTCCACGACTTCTGCTCCACAGGCAAATTAGGAAACCAATCATCCCATTAAAACCACAGCTCACAGCCACATACTGGAAGGGAAGTAAGAGAGCAGGCAGGCTCTGGGGAAAAGCTCTGAACTCAGTCACTCTGTGTTCCCATGAGCTAATCTTACCTCTGCTGCCTGGGTACTCCATTGCAGGATTGAGTAGCTCCATAATTATCCCTCAGCACAAATCTGAACCCATAGCTTGGTAGGCCACAGGCAGAGTCTTGACAGGCTCTGGGAAGGCTCCCTCAGAGGGCAGGAAGAGCTGGTCCAGGCCAGGAGGCAGGAGCTGTCACCCTGTTTGTTTACTGACTCCCCAGGAATCTGGAGGGGGCGGCTATGTCAGGGCTCAGCCTCTGAATCAGAGCTTTGTCTGTGGAGAATTCCAGCTTGCTCCCAACTGGGCCCACCACACTGGGACCTGGAGGGCCCTTCTAGGCTGGCAAGGTTGGCAGGAGTGGGACTGGGCATTCCATGGTGCTGAGGAGGGCATGCAGAGGGCAGCTTCTGTTGATTTATTTTCCCTTGCTATGGAAGATACAAAGGACTCACTCTGCCTCCAGGCCCACCCTTCCCTGTGTGGAGGAAAGGATCAGACCACTCTGATGACAAACCTCTAGTAAGCCATTTTGCCAAGAACTGCCAGAATGATGGCCTTGGAAACAAGCCCATCATTTGGACTAAGTAACTTTGACTAAGTAAGTGTCCTCAGAGGCAGTGAAGGATGTGTGTGGCACACCTGAGGACTGAGTCATGAGATAGCAGGACCAGGCTGTTGGGCAGCAGATTTATCTGAGCCTATGTTGAAAATGTAGGGATGTTCTGTGCTGCCTTTAGGAGGCAGACACGGTAGAGGGAGTGTCATATCCTCCCAGACCTCTCACTGCACCCTAAGGCCAGGGGAAAACAGATAGTCTATGGGCATCCCCTTAGACCTCTCCAGGGGAGGGAAAGGGCAAAATGGAAACAGCAGCTCCATTCCCAGATCCATTGTCAGGGAAGCTCCTGTGCCTTGCCTGTGCTGCCCCGGGCCACTGGCCTGAGGGGCAGGGCTCCTTCTTGAAGCAACCACTCTCTTCCAGCTGACTTGCCTGGGGAAAGGTTAACATTCTCAAACTAGGCCACCACCCCTCCGCACTGAGGTAAATACTTCATTTTTACCAAAAGGGATTCTGTTTCTACCCTCATTCATCTCCCACAGAGTCTTCTGGACTTTCCACAATTCCACATTGTTTTCATGTTGAAGCCAACCTACAGGAATAGTTGGAGCAGCTGCCTGACCCTTTCTGGGAGTCTGTGGTGGAGCCATCATGGGTGGATGGGGGATGGCAGGGGATGGCAGGCCAAGAACAGGGAGTGGCTCTAGCTCTGGGTCACAGCTTTGCTTATGCTGGAATAATTGGATTAAAGCCAATCCCATGGAGTTCTTAGACTAGAAATGCCCCAGATTTAGAAACCCCCCCTTGTGACCAACTTGCCACAACCAACTTGTCCTGGTTCAGAAAGAAGCACCCATTATGAACTAGTTCCACTCATGTTAGCTTTTCATTCCCTCTAGTCTTCTTCTTAGTTTCCAAAACCCCGGTTGACTCCCTTACTATGTCCCTTCACCATGTTTTCCCCTCCTAGTTCCTCCTTCTTTTCACAAGTCCCCCTAGCAGAGTCAGGCACATAATAGGCAAATAATGAACAGTAATTGTTTTCTTTCCCTATCAATGGCCTACATCTAGTCAAGATGTTAGTTTCTCACCCCCACTCCACATAGGGCTCTCTCTTTATCTCTTCAAACTTTAAGATAAAGTCAGGGCTTTAGGGAAATAAGAGAAGTAGCTGGACAGTGGCAAAGGAGAAAGGTTGGTTCCACTATTCTCAATCACAAAATGAAGCCCTCAATTCCCTGTGCTTAGCCTGTTAAGTTTGGAGGGGGTAGACAATGAACAAGGCAAGACTTTTGGAAGGGCCTAGGCTTCTCAATTCCATGATCCTATGAAAGTCCCACTCTGGGGAAGGGGTAGGTACACTGAGGGTCTGAGAATACACTGGCTTTGAGAATATGTTAGGATCAGCACTTTCTCTCTGGGTAGATGTGGGAAAACAGCTCAGGAGGACCTGGGTCTTATGCCTCTTTAGACCTTGACTCTCTCTCTTTATTTTCCTCATATATTCAGCTGCTGACCATACTCCCAGCAGGGACTCAGAACCACAGCCCTTCTGTGAGATACTAGGAAACATAGTACTTTCTCACACCTCCATGTCCTCTGGATCCCAAACATTATAGGGCAAGGCAAAATATATGTATGCTTCTCCTTTGTCCACTCAACCATCCTGTGGTCCTCTTTATTGTTAGGAAAGGAGGCTCCCCTCTTGGGATTACTACCTCTTACACATTATCTGCCCACCCATCAACATATACAGGTAGGCACACACAGCACCACCTCTCTACTCCTAGAACAGAGAGAGAGAAGAGGCGTGTATGAAGCTTAGGAGATTCTTAGTGGGGCTGAGTTGGGAGCTTCAAGTAAGACTAGGGATTTGAGAGGAATAAATGAAAGGAGAGATAATATTCTACAGATGCAGAATATGAGATACACCAAAGAGAATCCAAGGCAAAGGAAGGCCCTACTTTGCCTAGGCCATGCTCTGAAAGATCACGCTCTTCTGGGACCCTAACTTGGGAAGTTAAAATGGAAGCAGTCCCCCTCTCAACTCAGATGGACCCTTTGGCTTGCTCAGCTCAACGTACTTCCTTGCCCCATGCCCTCCATAAAAGGCCTCATTAGTGACAATGGATGGGCCAGAAGGAAACCCAATGCTATCCAAGTAGTTTTATGTATATTGAGTATCCCTGGGCCTTAGAAAGCATAGACACGAGAACATACACAGATCCTTGTTCACCCTTTCTCCACACATCTTTCTTTTGTTATTGGCCTCTTACCTGAAGCTGGGGACAGACACTTTGGAGGCTGCTGCTGTAATGGAACTGGTCAGCTGCCCACCAATCATGACATCTTGGGAAGGTGTAAGGGCATCCCTGCATGACCATAGGTTATGTCAGAACCAAGGATCATGGGGAGTGAGTATGGGTAGTGCACCAACCGTTGCACATAAGCACCTGAAAGAATAACAGGGAGAAATTTAGGGTTGAGACCTATAAAAAGCCTATGAATTCAGGACTTACCCAGAGATGCCTTGATCAGTTATATAAATAAGTATTCAAAGCTTACTGATTTACCCCATAGTTTTTCCCGGGCCATCATGTAACACAGAGTGGAGAACAACTAACTCTATCTGAGAATGTAGAAAGATTTCAGAGATAGTGCATTTGAGATGACTCTTGACGAATGAGTAGATATTTGTCTTTGCAGAGAAGGGGAGAAAAGAATAGTTCCTGTTCAAGGGTGAATGTCACAAAAGACTTAGAATGTTCAGAGAACAGTATATTCATTATGGCTAGAGTTTAAGAGGCACAGAGATGAAAAAGACATGCTGCCTGCTCCTGAGGAGTTCACATACAGAGAGAACAGATACGGGAAAAATCAGACCATAAAGTGTCACTTACATTAATGATAGAAGTATTGATGTGATGGAATGAAGGGATAGATGAAGTCAGTTCTATATGGTTATATCAATAAAAGTCTCCCTAGAAAAAATATACTTGAGGTGAGTCATGAATGAGAAATTGGATTGTTATTAGATAGATAAAACAAGCAGAAAAAAATGTGTAATATGACCAGATTATAAGGTAGGTGCCTTGTAGGGAGTAGCAGACAAGGCTGGAAAATGAGACTGTGGCCAGATTGAGTCATGCCTTGAATGACAAGCAGAGGATCCTAGGCTTTCTTTTGTAGGCAACAGGGAAGCACTGAAAGACTTTAAGCTGGAGAGTGACATGACCAGATTTGCATTTTAGAAAAGCCCCTCTGGTTGCCTTGTGAAATGATTCTTCCAGGGGAAGAACCCATTGAGAAGCTGTTATAATAGGGAAGCAGTTATGGTAAGGATAGAGCAGAGAGTATGGCTTTGAGGTAAAATACATTGGGCTTGCTGATCAGTTAGATGTGAAATGAAGAGTAAGGGAGGTAAAGGAGTCAACTGTTTCTAATTTGGAAGCTGGGTAGAGAATGTTGCCAACAGCAAGAGAGAAAAGGCAGGAGAAGAAGTGAATTTGGTGAGACACGGGGTGTAATAAGCTATGCTTGAGATGTAGATTTATTTTATTTCATTTTATTTTTAGAGTCATAAAAATATAGTTTGAGCATAGCAATTTTATTTTTATTACTTTATTTTTAATTAATTTATTTTTTAATGTCATCATATATTTGACCCTTTTATCTAATCTACCTCACTCCTCCTCCCTCCCTCCTACCCTCTGTTAACCACTAGTCTATTGTCCATGTTCATGAGTCTCTGTTTGTTTGTCCTGTTAGCTTGTTGCTTTTAGGTTTATATCCCACATATAAGTGATAACATGTGATTTTCAACTTTTTATGTCTGGCTTATTTCGTTTAGCATGATTATCTTGAGGTCCATCCATGTTGTTGTAAATGGCAGTATTTCATCTCTTCTTATAGCTCAGTAATATTCCATTGTATATATATACCACCACTACTTTAGACAATCATCTATCTTATAAGACACTTAAGTTGCTTTTATTCCTGGCCACCGTGAATAATGTTGCTATGAAAATCAGTGTACAGATAGCTTTTCAGATATGAGTTTTCAAGTCTTTGGGGGTAAATACTCAGTAGAGGAATTTCTGGATCATATGATAGATAAATTTTTAGTTTTTTGAGGAACCTCCATACTGTTTTTCATAGTGGCTGTACCAATTATGCAGTCTCACCAGCAGTGTATGAGGGTTTTTTTTTCTCTGCATCCTCCCCAACACTTGTTATTACTTGTCCTGTTGATAACAGCTATTCTAACAGATATGAGATGATATCTCATTGTGGTTTTGATTTGCATTTCCATAATAGCTAGTGATAATGAGCATCTTTTCATATGTTTGTTGGCCATTTGTATGTCTTCTTGTGAGAAGTGTCTGTTCAGGTCCTCTACCCACTTTTTGATTGGATCGTTTGTTTTTTGTTGTTATTGAATTGTATGAATTCTTCGTATATTTTGAATATTAGGCCCTTATCAGAGGCATTCCCTTTCAGATGGTTGTCTCTTTTCCTTGTTGATGGTTTCTTTTGCTGTGCAGAAGCATTTTAGTTTGATGTAGTCCCATTCAATTTATTTTTGCTTTTACTCCCCTTGCCTTTGAGGTCAAATTAAAAAAAAAATCCTCTTTAAGTCCAAGGTCCATGAGTTTAGTTCCTATGTTTTTTTTCTATGCACTTTATTGTTCCAGGCAACATAGATTTAGATATAAAGAGCTAAGCTTAAAGGAAAGATATGAGTGAAAAAGTTAGATTTTCAAACCAATTGATGGCAGAGTGAATGTACATGAGTATGATGAGAATGGAAAGCAAAGACAATACTTGCAAATAATAAAAGTGACATCTTTTAGTGCTAGGCAAAAACATGCAAACCCTGATCCAAAGGGTAGAAAATGAGCATCTTTGACTCCTGATTCTGATGATTAAACAGCTACCACTAATTCAGTGGTTCCCAACACTTTAGGTATGAAGACCCCTTCTTAAGATTAAAATAAAAATCTCACTTCACCCACTCATACCTACAATAGATGTCCTTTTAGTACTTACAGACTGAGAAAAACACTTATTCACTTAAAGATCTGTAGACTCTTTGCATTAAATACCTTTCCTTCCTCTTCAGGGGTCCATGGTCCAAAGACTGGAAATTATTACAGATCATGGAGGTGCAAGAGTTCATGGACACTTTATTGAAGTCAAAGCCCCTATAGATTACACAGCTACATAGCTTCTCATCTGCAAACAGATTCCCAAAGAGTGCTTGGAAAGGTGGCTCCCCTCTGAGCCAACATCCACACAAAAGAATTGGTACCTCTGATAAAAACAAAGTATTGGTATTGATGTGTTATAAGCATGAAGACTAGAAAAGGCCTGCTTTCAGACATCTTTTTATACTGATATTTTTATTTTTGATGATTATTCAAGTAGTGTATGTTCTTTATAGAAAAACTGGAAAATACAAAAAAATCATAAGGATGAAAACAAAACTAGCCTATAATACTACCACCTAGAGATAATCATTACTAACAGGTGTAAAGCCTTACATAGTTCTTCTATGAAAAAAATACACTTTTAAAATAAAATTGTCATCATATATGCATCGTTTTGCATTATGCTTTTTTCATTTGCCATTTACATTACAGTTATTTTAGAATATCACTAACTATTATTCTAAACATAATTTCTAATGGCTACAAAGATGATAGAGAACTATGATTGAGGCCATGGACTTTGGCATCAGACAGACCTGGGCTCAAATGCATACTATTAGCATTGTGGCCTGGGACAAGTTAATCTCTCTGAACTTTGGAGTCCTCATCTGTAAAAGGAGATGAAAACAATAGTATCCTCATAGAATTGTTCTAATGATTGAAATTAATAATATATTTAAATAACTTAGCATAGTGTCTGGAAATAGTATACTGCTCAATAAATGTTAGCTACAATCATTGTTGTGTACTATGACATTTAATGAATATATCATAATTTAACAATCAGACATAAGTCACACTGCAATAAATAGCCTTGTGTACATTCATAATTATTTTCTTAGGATAATTTCCTAGAAGGGAGAATTCCTGAATCAACGTGTATGAACCAATTTCAAGCTTGTGATTGGACACTTCTAAATTGCCCTAGAAAAGAAGTTAGATCACTTTATACTACCCCTAGCAATGTATGAGAGTGCCAGTTTCCCAGCACATTTGCCAACAGTGAAATAATCTTATTTAAAAAATATCTTTGCCAAATTTGTAAACGATGATGGCATCTTGAGGATTACTTTGTAGTTCCTTAATTACTAGAGATGCTTCTTCATTTTTCCCCTAAGTTTTTAGTGGCCAAGTATATTTATTCTTTCATGAACTATCTATTTGTATCTTTTGAGATTTACCTCTCTACAGATTAACTTTCTCACTTGATGTTAAGTTGATGGTTCACATACAAAAATAAAACAAACCCAGGGGTTAGAGAAGTTGGATCTTCGAATCTCAATATAGGCAGAAAAGGAATAAACTCCTTCTGATCCTAGTATGACTATCTTCTGCTATTTTCAGACTGCCACTGACTGTGACCTCAATTTAGTTCATCTCTGTGGACCTTGGTTTGCTGATCTGTAAAATGTTAATCTTTAAGAGTTGCTACACATCAAAACCTTAGCACTCCCTGCATTTGTATAGCATGCTTTTGGATCTTGTTGTATTGTCTTTCCTGATCCTCAGTGCAACCTGGTAAGGTTGTCCCAGTCAGAATTATGATCCCATCTGACAGATGAAGATGCTGAGACACGAATGAACCTGGGCTTCCTGACTCCTGACTAGTGGTCTTTGTTCTACACAAAGATTCTCCTTTCTGCTTCTCTACCTCCATCCTGCCCCAAATTACCATCTGTATATACTGAATCTCTTCCTATTTCTCCTTCTAATTTGCAGAGGCTGTGAGGAATCGGAGATGAATCAAATTTGGTCCCCAACTGGTCAGACATAGGAAATAAGGCATATAAACAAAAGAAATATAACTTAAGGAAGAAAATTATTTACATGTCAAGTGGGATATAGAAATCATACTACGAGTGTCTTCACCTTAAGCTAGAAGAATTTAGAATGTATTTATGGAAGAGATGCTTTTGAGCTAAGGTGAGAAAGAATATTTGGACACGTGCAGTAGTGTGGAGGATGCTTTTAGCGTAGAGCTAACTCTTCTGTGTTCTCCTCTAGGTTTCCTGATGAATATTGAGCTATGGCTGTTTGTCAGTAGGAATACACTTTTCCTAGTTCTCAATGCCATACATACACCCTTCCAGGAAGACATTGTGTCTCTTGGGCAAAGATAAAAGCTTTAAAAAACCCATGAGAAATACCAGGACTCCAGCATGAAAGCAAGATTATTGGCTCATGGAGGATAAGGTCCATGTCCAATATTTATTTCTATCCCACATATTTTTAACACAGTGAGAGGCACAGCTGATATATTGAATTGGACTCCAATTAGGTAAGTGTATAGGATTTCAACTTTGTAGGTACAAACCTCAGGAGACATGAAGAGAAAGGCTTTGGATATGTATGTGTGTGTGTGTGTGTGTGTGTGTGTGTGTGTGTGTGTGTGTGTGTGAGAGAGAGAGAGAGAGAGAGAGAGAGAGAGAGTGAGAGAGTGTATTTTTTGCATTTCTGTGAAATGATGTATGCAGAATGTTAGCATTTGAAGCAAGTTTTGAAATGGGGTGTGTGTGTGTGGGGGAAACCCTGTAAATGACCTAAATGTCCATTACTAGAAGACTAGTTAAGTAAATAATTGTATATCCATATAATGGAATTTTATACAGCTATTAAAAACAGAATTAAGAACTCTTTATATGCTAATATAAAATGACTTCTTAAGATATATTTTTAAGTAAAAAAAGAAAAAAATAAGGTGGTTAATTTATACTTGTGTGAAAAAAGAGGAAAATATGTACTTACATATACAATAAAATATCTTTGGTAATATTACAAAAGAATCCCTTTGGGAATTTTCCTTATTTTTCCTCTTTTCAAAACTGAGAAATATAATATGGTTATTTAAAAAGTCCACAAAACATACATGTAAAATGTATTGAATTATTTTAAAGTAAATCCCCATATAATCACTGCTCAGGTTGAGAAACAGAATAATAACCCACATCCACAAAAGCCCCATGTTGCCAATAAGAGATGTCGTTTTTATAAACGACATCTTGTACGTTTTGAATATTCTACCATGTGAAAATATTAGCTATTTAACAGCTACTTCCTCCCTCTCTCCCTCCTTCTCTCCCTCCCTCTGCACTCCTCACCAAAATGCCATGGACATCTTCAAATGTTTTTTTGAGGACTGGTGTAGCAGCTTTTCTATAGCCAAATAAATAATAACAATTAGACTGACTATATTCCATATTTTACATATATTAACTACTCAATCTACATACATCAAGCCATTTAACTCTATAAAGCAGTTACTATTGTTGTCTTCATTGTATAGATAAGAACATGGAGACACAGAGGTAGTAAGTAACTTGTTCAAAGTGATATTGTGAACATGAGATGAGGAGCTGGGCAGATGTGTTCCAGAATTCAAGCTCTTCGCTGTTATACTATTCTGCCTCTGTAAATTCTGGAACCCAGGGTCTGAGGCATTGCAGTCACTGACCCCTAACAAGTAGAGAAGATTTTGGCTATGGACTACCAGCAGGGTAGCCCAAGTGCTGACTCAGTCATTCTCTACCCAGGCAAAGACAGGAGGAATTGAGAAAAAAACAGAATGCAGTGAGTCTGGAGTCTAGAGAATCACCAAGCTGACAAAACCTATAGAGCATTTAAATGACCTTCCTAGGACATCTGAGAAGTTAAATTATGTTCAACTCTCCTAGTGTGAACTGAGAGCTTCCCCAGTATCTTAAATCTCAGTAAATATTTTTTGAATGAATGAATAAGCTCTTTCCACCTATAAACTGGACAAGTCTAGGAACCTATCCTACAGAAATACCTGCAGAAGTGGACAGGGATGTATATTGCAGTATTGTTTGCAATTAGCAAAACTCTACAATCAACTTAAATGTCCATTCACAGAGAGCTAGTTAAGTGAACTATGTCAGAGATGCAGCACAACATGACAGTTAGGTTTGCATCCTGGCTCCTCCACTTCACCACAAGTTTAGACAAGCTCCCTGACTCTACTGTGCTTCATTCTCCATTTCTGTAAAACAGGGATAACAAAAAGACCTACCTCATAGCCTTGTTGCATGAAGTCAATTAATAGTTTCTGACATGGAGTAAGTGTTCAAATCCTAACTATTATTGTAGGCATTCACACAATGCAACATTGTGTAGCTGTTAAAAAGAAAGAGGTAGATCTGTATGCACTGATTTGAATAGATGTCTGTTAGGTCCAGGAGGGCTCCATCCCTACCCTTGCAGTGTGGGAACTAAACTCCTCCCTTACTTTTGTGTGGAAACCAGACCTTGTATCCGGATTGACAACACTGCATGCTCACCTCATGTTTCACTGGACTTTTCTCCTTTCACTGTCAATTTACCCACCTAAAATATTCCCACCAAAAAAAAGCTCTTCTCAAACCCCATATAAGTTTCAGGTCTCCTTGGACTCGGGGCTGATGCTATCTTTGGCTCAGCCCAGCTGTCACTCTGCTCCAATAAACCTTGCTTAACCCTTTCGACCTTGTGAGTTCCTCCTTCAGCGAACCTAACAATGTCAAATATATATCTTTTAGGTAAAAGAAAACAAGTGCAAGAATAACACGTACAGTAGAACTCCAATTTTATAAAAACCTTTTGAAAAAAATCTGTGTATGTGTGAATACACAAAGAGAAAGCCTGCAAGGATACATAAATCTGATTAGCAACATTACTTCTGGAAAATTGTATGAAAGGGATTCTCCTTTGACTTTTCAACTTTATACACTTTGTGTGTGTGTTAGTGTGTGTGTGTGTGTGTGTGTGTGTGTGTGTGTGTGTGTGTGTATCGAGCATTTATTCTTCTTGGAAGAAATAAAGAAATAGGGAAGACTTCTAAATCATGAGCAGCCCAGAAAAGAACAGTGCAGTGAAAAGAAGGAACCTTTCCTGTAGACTGTAGATTCATCTTTCCATTCCAAGGTAATGCTGCATTATGGCCCTCTAACAGCACTGCTTTTCTACCTGACAACATGCAACTAAGAGATGAGACACACATATCACTGGTACTGAATCTTGTTGTGTGTTTCTAAAATAATTCCTGCGGTGTAGTCAAAAACCAAGGTTCTGCTTCAGATGCTCTCACTTAATGAATAAATCATGGAAACTCAGATTGTCAAGATGGAAGGAACATTAGAGATTATCTAGGCTAACCCCCTCTTTTACAAACAGAAACAATAAAATATGTTTCTGAGAAGTTATTAGTTGTCAAGCAATTTTGAAAAATAAAATTTATTTTCCAGTGATAAAATCAGAGACTCATTCCATGGGCAGATTTTATTCTAAGAGTCAATTAATGCACTGCATCTGAAACCTTTAGATACTGCTGGTGAGATTGTAAGTTAGTAAA
The DNA here is from genome assembly GCA_004027375.1 of Macroglossus sobrinus. Lineage (NCBI taxonomy): Eukaryota > Metazoa > Chordata > Mammalia > Chiroptera > Pteropodidae > Macroglossus > Macroglossus sobrinus. The sequence continues at coordinate 193,761 of PVKZ01001508.1, read as the reverse complement.
CCATTTGGGAGAGCAATTTGATGGTAACTTCCAAAGGTAAATATTCTCAGACCTTGAGATGGGACAATTCCCTCCTAGATAGCAACAATCACATAAGAATATCTACACAAGAATGATCATAGTAGTCCTGTGAACCAAACACTGGAAACAGCCTAAATGTCCATAAACACTAGAATGGATAAATAAATCATGGTATATTCACCAAATAAAATGTTATATGATGGTGAAAAAATTTACTAGAGCCACATGTCACAATGTGAATAAATTTCACAAATATAGCACTGAACAGAAAAAAAAAACAAATTGGAGAAGTCATACCATTAATATTAATTTTTAAGACATATAAAACAGCGGGGTATGCTATTTAAAGACACAGAAATATGTAGTAAAAGTATAAATAAATACATGAGAATAATAAACACCAAATCCAGGAGAGGGGTTACTTTGGAGGGAGGGAGGGAAGGGAAGGAGAGAGCTTTAATCACAGACAGATAAGCAGAGGATTTTTAACTCTACTTGTAATGTATTTTTGTAAGCTGGATTGTGGGTAAGCTGATTTTCATTATATTATTCTTTATACCTCTTCAAATATATAGAAAAATTCATAACACATTGTTTAAAAGAATGCAACAAATCCCATGATGAAAGAATAATACATAGTTTTCAGATATAACAAAATACTAAAAAGAAATGGGTACGATATAAATGTTGTATTCAGAATGACAGGATTTTTTCTTAGATCTGCTTCATTTTATTGTGACTAGTTTCACCAGAAGGAACCTGCTAGAGAAGCAGCAGTTGGGCACAATGAACTAAGAACTAAGAGGTTCCACTCTTTCAGATATTTATTGGCTTTATGAAGAAAAGCAATTTGATTAAGTTCTCAATCTTTTACTATTTAAAAAATGCAGTATTGGACTATATCATCCTACAAGTTTTTTCCTATGTGACAATTCTCCCAGCTTTTTTGTTTTTTGTTTTTAAGCAGCAATTCCCAAAACTGTGTCTACAAGATGCTGAAGTGTTTCACATGTAGGAAAGTGTTCCCTGGTCAAATCAGTTTCGGATATATTGGGTTAAACAAAATGAAACAGATTTATTTACAGCAGTGTTTCTCAGAAACTTTAATATGCTTATATACAGTGTGATTCTCCAAGATAATTCAGTTTTAAAGCTTTTTCAAAAAATTATTGCACCATAGACTGCACCCTGCATTACCACCACCACCACCACTCCTTATTTAAAACAGAATCTATTAACATTCTCTCAGAACAGTGTTCTGTAGAACATTGGCTTGGTAAATGCTGTCCTCAAAGGATTTATCTCACTTGCTATTTGAGTCATTGCTGTGTGTTTAGAATGCTTTGTAAGAGAGGAATATAGTTTCATAGTATGATTTCCACAGAATGGGTTCCCTTTGAGTGAGTGAGTGTCTCTGGCAAGTTTAGAAGCATATTTCTGGGGTTGTATCAGTGAGAGCCCATCCTATCTGGCTTTGTGGCATGTTTAACATGAGAAACTTCTACACAGCTATGGTTCAAAGTGCTGAATCCCAAATGTGCTCTCTGTGTCTGGTTCTTGGGCCTTTGATAAGTTTTCTGCTTCAAGCCCCAATTTCCTGCTTTGGATGACTGTGGAATTGAAGGGCACTCAGAGCTACTTAGCAAAGAACAAACACCTTGGGGAACAACTCTCATAGAAGGAGCCCTTTTGATGTGCCTTCATCTTCCAGCAATAGTTTGCAGGAAACAGGACTATAAAGTGGAGGCAAGCCCACCAGGAAAAAAGGGGACTCAGTCTTATTTAAAGAACAGGACACCTATCAATTCTCACAGCACTGCAATTTTAGGGGCAGGGCAGTGGTCCTTAGAATGTCCTGAGGTTCTCTGGAACCATCTCTCCATCTAGATCTTAGAGGGAAAATGTCCTGAGGTTTGTGGTCCCTATAGGGCTTTTTAAAAGGTAATTTACCTGAGGGCCTTTCATCTAGAAATAAGGATTCCTTTGGAAAAGTCAGGAGCTAAGGTGAACTAGACATAGAGCTTTTTAAAGGTTTTTGTTCTTTTGAACAATCAAGAAAACAGAGAGAAAAGTATTTTTTTTCCAGACAGCATGCACCCTGCTCTCAATGGAAGCAAGAGACTACAATTGCTGCCATCCCTCTTTTTCTACTTCACTCCACTCCAGCCCAGCCCCAGCCCAATTACCTTCTTGGACCCAACACCTAGGAGGCCTACCTACCAAAAGCAGGATAAGCCTTAACTCCCCACACAGTCTCAGGCCCACTTTCCAGGCTGGAGCATTGGGCCTGACACTGGGGAAAGGTAAGGAGAACAGGAGGAACCGGGTAGTTGACTTCAGGAGTGATAAGCCAAATTTCAAAGCACTCCAAGCTATGATCTCAAGAGTACAGAGGTGCCTCCTGATTACAGGGGGTAGAAAGGAAACCAAAGCAAGAGCAAGGGGAAAAATGCAACAGGGAAGACAGATTAACACAGGAAGTAAATGCAGAGATGAGGATGTGCCTTCCACCCCTAGGTTAGAACCCAATTTACTCCAGGAAAGCACTCCCATGTCCTGTCTGTAGGCCAGACACTCATTTTTTTAGGGCACCTGCTCTGAGGTTCCATGTTTCCTCTCGCCTCCCTTTTCAGCCAGTGCTTTCCATACCCCATCCCTTCCCTCCCAACAGGAGATACACTCAGGAACAAAAAGCATGTCATTGAGAACAAACATAAATAAACAAATTAACAAATAAATAATATCCCTCTCCTCTCAAAGAAGCAAACTGTGGACCTTCCTCTTATCCATTAGTTGCTCAAATTGGCTTGAGTTTCTATTTCTGGGTATTTTTTTCCCTCTATGAATCCAAGTGGTGGGCACTTCATTTCAGGTATGTTTTAATGCAAGTTTTTCCCCCAAAGGCACAAGCAGGTAGCAGGTAGGCTGGGGTACGCATGCGCATGTGTGCATACACACACACACACACACACACACACACACACACACACACACACACACAGCACCTCTGGAGCTTCCTTTTTCTCAGTCATTTCCCCTCAGCCAGTAGAAAAACGGTGAAGCTTAGAAATCATTTCTCTGTGGCCTACCTTCAGAATCCGTCAGGTCTGAGGAGCAGACGGCAACTGGGAGCTGGGAGGCCGGGGATGGTCTGCCTCTGTGAATCAGCAAAGAAGTCCCTGAGACAGGGATGCTGACAGCTGCTGTATACACACTCTCCCTCTGTCTCTCCCACCTCCCTGCCCTCCTTCTCCTTCTCCTCCTCCTCCTCCCCCCTCAGAGCTGCTCTGTGTTGCTATGCAATCATATCACTAGGACTAACAGCATCACTCCACCCTCAGGCAAAGATACCCTTGACTGGGCAAATTCAGAAAAAGCAAGGACAGTTTTGTCAAACTCCCAGAGCCCTGGCAGCTCTCGGAGATTTTAATTCATTAGAAGCAGAGGAGGAAAGCGGAAGAGGCTGAGAGGCAGACAGGGAGAGGGGGAGAGGCTTCCACCAAGGAGGAGGAGACAAAAGAGGCCCAGAGATCAATGCAAGCTGTGGAGTGAAGAGACTGGGCCCCAACTTCCACAGATGAAGCCCAGAGCTAAAGCCAATTTCAGAGCCAGCAGCTGGCAGGGCTCTTTAGTAGCCAGTCCAGAATTCAGTTTCTGTGTCAGAGGTTGAAACACTCAGCTCTAGAATCTGCTCTGGTAGGTACCCAAAGTACAATCTCAGGCCCAGGGCAGTCTGCCAGTCACCTCTAAGTTCTGTCCTCACCCCCTCTTAGATCTATGTGTAAAAAAGTCTCAACAATGAGGGAAACAAAATGGACCTTGTATGATTTAAGAAAATACAGCTCTTTCATGCTTCCCCTCAACAATTATCCCAGTTACTCTCCCTCCTTCTGTCCACACCAGCCTTTATTCTTTTCACTGTCATCCTGGTTAGAGAGTAGGATCTCCAAACACACTGAGAGATCTGGGTGAAGCCACTAAAATGATGGAGAGGATTTTATCCCTTTATAGAGTACCTAGCACACAGTAGTTAACCTAATAAATACTTGTGGGATGAGTAAATTGGATGTATGGATGGAGAGCCATCAGAAAGTCTCTATCCCCATCCTCCTACATAAACATGCACACACTTAAAGCCCTAGAAGCTCGAGGCCAAGACAAGGGATAAGAGTTGCATTATTCTGAGAACAGGGTATATATATGAGAGAGAAAACAGATTGGTTTGTGGGTGGGTTGCTTAATTCATTGATTTGCCTGTAAAAATTCTATAAGCTCTGATGGCACTGGGATTTAGTTAGAATGAAAAATACTTCCCAGTCCAAAGGACCTGGAACTAGTGTTTACAAAGTGTTTATAAAGCTGAGTATTATTACTAGTATCATTATTATTAAAACCCTCAGCTAGGAAATAACTAGTGTGTATGTGTGTGCATTTTTTTTTGAGAAGAGATTTTAAAAACTTAAGCTTCAGGTTTCAGTGAAAGGTTAGTGATAAGGCTTCATCTCCTCTTCAAAATAAGAAAACATAATGGAAACCGACTGCTCCCTCTCCCAAGCTCAGTTTTCAGAGCTGAGTGAGTGGCTCCTCTTGCCTGGCCAAAGTGGCTGCAGCCAGGCTCCCATGCAGGCACAGAAAGGGCCTTTTATTTCTGAAGGAGCTTTTGGACTCACATATGGCTTCCTAATCTACCTACGATCAACAGTGCATTTCTTAACTACCCAGCCCCACCCAGGTCTGGCCCTGAGTCTCAGCCCATCTTAACCCTGGCATCTTGCAGGGTTTCTCAACACCATCCAGATCAAAAGCCCCAGCAGTTCTTTACAACTGACTTGGAATGACTTGGAGAGGTGAGCTGGCTAGAAGACCAGAGAGAACATTCTGAGAAATTGTTTGGACTAACAAACACACATACAGAATGACTGCGAGAGACACACATCAAACACATGGGAACCTGACTCATTGCTCACCCTTGGCACCAGCTCATTAGCATGCTAAACAACACCAGAGTTTAGATCTTGAAGTTGGAAGGATAGTGAGCTGAGTGGGACACTTGTTCCCCAAAATGGTTGCAGTTGGACTTGCCCAGATTGCAAGGACCACTTAGAATAATTCTTTACTTTTCTCTTTCTACCTTGAGAGAAAGCATTTGGGTTGCAGATTTTAAAATACAGTACCAGCTTCCATAGAATAAACCCACAGAGTTTGTTTTGAGGAGTGTAACAATAGACTTCCCAAAATCTCCCTCCCACCAACCCCATTGTGATAAAAAAGACTTCCCTCCTTGTTCCTTTACTTAAGGCACTAAAGGCTCCTTTGAAAAATGAGATTATGCATGAGACAAAAAAAAAGCCATTCATTATTAACTAACAACATCTAAGATTTAATTATTAGATTATAATAACAATAATAATAGCTAACATTTACTACAGGCTAGGTACTGTTTGAAGTGCCTTGTATATATTATTAGCTCCTCACAGCAAACCTAAAATTGCTTCTATTATTATCCCCATTTTACAGATGAAACACTGTGACATAGTGAAGTTAAATGACTTGCCCAAAGTCACACAGCTAATGTATTGTGGAGTCAAGACTTACCCTACATCTCTCTGGGCAATGTCTATATGATTAACCACCATGCTATACTGCCTCCATTCATCTAGTACTGACTTCATCAGATGTCAGGCGTAGGTAGGTCATTAAGAAAAATGTGACTAACATAGTCATGGAATAATTCCCCAAATAGTTTTTCTTTTCTCAAGCTATTTCATCGACTCCAAATGTCTCCCTTCCCTTCAGAGGTCAGAGACACAAGGGACCATAGAGGTCAGACTTCTCTCTCTGAGGAAACCCAAGTGAGCAAACTCTACAAAAAATTTTTTTGATAAGGCTATAAATAGAGTATTAAAGGGAAAAGACAAACAACATTGAGATGAGGTGGAGCTCTCCAGTTTGCTAGGGTCCCCACACAGCCCACTGTACCCCTCTACTCATTTATACCACCTTCTTAGCTCCTGTGGGCTTTTCAGCATGTGTTGTTTCACAGAGCACTGACAGTGCACTTGTTACTGTTGTTAGTCTTCTGGGGTATTTAGAGGAGAGTTGTTTGGTTCAGAAGTGTTGAGATGGATAGAGTTTCTAGTTGTGTTTTAAGAGATGTCACATTTTCACCCAGGGAAAATCTGGACAAACCAGGGTAAGCACATAGACTAGCTTCAACTATTTTTCTGAAGGACGCTAAAGAAAGATCAAAGTGGTTGAGCCACAGGCTTTGACTATGGCTCCACCCTGATAACCTGTAGGAGGATGTTTGAGACCCACCCTTGTACCACTGAGCAACACTTTGCTAGGCGGACAAGGGTAAGTAAAGCATTTCAGGTAAAGAGAACGCATATGCAAAGATACAAAGGTCAGAGAACACAGCTTGCTAAAGGGCCTGCAAGCTCTAGTTAAGTATGGCTAAGTCAGGATAGGGTAACAGGTTGGAAATGGGAAAAGGTGGCAAAAGATAAAGCTATGGAAGCACATAAGGAGGCACTAGAACACTGTGCTAAGGATTATTTATATATGTGCATATATATATATATATATATATATATATATATATATACATATATATATATATATATTTTTTAAGGCAAGCAACCTTTTGGTGGTGGTCACTTTGTAGTGTATACAGATGTTGAATCATAAAGTTATACACCTGAAATTTATAGAATGATATATACCAATTTTACCTCAATTTTAAAAAGGCAAGGGGCATAGTCAGATTTATATTTTAGAAATATTCTAATGGCTTTCATCTGAAGGACAATTATTTTTATTATTATTACTTTATATTAGTTTCAGGTATACAGTACAATGGTTAGACATTTACATAGTTTATGAAGTGATCTCCCTGATTAGTCTAGCACCCAGCTGGCACTACACATAGCCATCACAGTAATATTGACTATATTTCTTAAGCTGTAGGGAATACTATATGCTAGGTCTGTGCTCGATTCCAGGGGCACATAGAAGACTCAGAAACTGCCTTCAATTTACAGCCTAATGGGTGAGACAATTATCATATACAATAGAGTGGTAAGTGCAAAGAAGGATGAATTGGAGGGGAGACAGGCTGGAAGCTTGCACTCCTAGTAGGTGACAGTTGCAGTACTCATTTGATGAGGGTCTGAAGCAGGGAAGTTGGTAGTTAAGGTGAAATAATGCCCCCTCCCTCCTCTCATCAGTGGATCTTATTCATATTTTCTTTTCCTTTTATCATTTCTTCCTAGCCTTACTACATGCTGAGTTGCTAAAGGAGCAATAAACTGTGAGCAGCTTTTTTTTTTCCTTTGGAGGTAGGAAAAGTGGTATAGATAATTCCCACTGTCATTTCATAATTATATTCACTGGCTACCTGACCATGTTTACAAAAAGTACTACAAATTGTTTCTACTTTTCTCAAATGCCCAACCCGAGCCCACCTACCTCAGGCAATAATCTCCCTTCCTGCTTTATTGAGAAGGTGGAAGCTAGCCCCGCAAAATTCTTCTCTACCTCAGAATTTCTTCTAGTTTTCTTTTCTTTCCATCAACCCCAAAGTAAAATCCTTTTTCCCCCCTCCCTAAGGTCAATACCTCCACTCATGATCTGACACCAGTCAGGTCTCTTCCTATCGCCTCTAGGAACTTCTTCATAAATTTTCTCTCTCTTGCTTTCATCTTCAATCTTTTCCTTGCCTCTGACAAGTTCCTTGCAGGAATTTTGTTGACTCCTGTGAGCCAGAAGTGGGAAGAATGTTTCCCCACTAGAGAAAGCCCCTTCACCATGCACACACGTGCACGCACACATACACACACATGACCAGGTCAAGAATGTTTTACCAACAAGTTGGAAAAAGTTTGGAGGGAAGTAACATCATCAGGACAAAGATTTCCTGGGTTTTAGGTAAGGCCAGTAAGTAAACTGCAGCACTAAGAAAATGCAAAGGAAAAGATAATAAATCTTTGTCAGTTATTTGTAATGTGCTTCTTTTGCCCCATTATTTTGTTTATCTGGCAGAGATTGCTTCCAATGAATGGGACTTTCATGCAGCAAAACCAAAAGTATTAAGTGGAGGGGCAGACAGAAGTGAAATGCCTCAAGAGAAGTTGGGATGTGACAATGAGTCAGATAGTATGAGGAAGGAAGTTTCACCAAGTGTGTATGACATGGACAAGGAAGCAGGAAATTGGGATATATGTTAGAGGTGAATATGTTAAGAATGTTGGAGCACAATGTTGAAAAGGCTGGATTTTGTCACTGGAATTGATAAGGAATAATGAAAAACCACTACAGTCTAAGGGTTGAAGATTCAGTATTGTCCCAGTCAATGTTCTGGGCACCCTCTGCCACTTTTGTTAAAATGTGGAACTCAACCTTACACACTTGGTTACCTTCCACCCTCTTCTGGTGTTCTTCAAGCTTCTGCGAAAGCAGTCCCAGCAGCTGGGATGTTATGTAACCAGATATTATGTTCTATTTATGTTTTCAAATATATTTTACTGAGACCAAAACCATTTAAGCTCCAGTTAAAGTTGTACAGAGGACAGAACACTGAGTTAGTTGTCAGAAGACACAGGTGCTAATCCTAATTTTGCTACTTAATTGCTGTTAACCTTTTTGAGTCTTGGGTATTTTTTTCCCTGCCAGAAAGGATAATATCTTCCCTGTCACTTGCTTAGGCTGAGACTCAAACAAGATAATGGCTGTGAATATATATTGAATATACTGCAATTATACAGTACTATTCAATGTAAGAATTTATTGTTTCCATTGTTTCAAGGTCCTGGTGGTTTTCCTATCTACAGAAGACATAAAGACCCAGAGTAAGTTATAGCAGTTAAGCAAGCACTGCCAGGAATGTAATTAACTCCCTATTTCCAAAATAAATTGGATATCATAGTGCTTTAAGTAGATATACCAACAAGGCAATCAGACTCCTTTCTATTCACCATCCTTCACATTATCAACCTTCCACCTTCCTGCCAGCCCAGAATACTAGACATACACGCACACACACTAACAATTCTCACATATGAGATTCCATGATAGGATATACAACACATCAATAACTACTTAGTTTCTAGGCTAAAGAGAACTGCTACTGATTCGTACTTTCATCATGTTTAGGTTGCTGGGGCAAGGTAGATGTTTCTTGCTTGTAACTTTCATTGAGAGGAGAAGAGAACTAATAGTTTTAAGCTCATACTCTGGGCCAAACACTGTGTAAGGCACCTGACATCTGTTACCTTCTGTAATGCTCACAACTCAATGATTGGATTATTGTTCTCAACTCTACAAATCCATCTGATTCCAGCACTGATGTTTTTTTTTTTTTCAATTCTCTCCTTCTTCCAGGAATGGTTTCAATATTAAAAGTAGGGCTCATCCTAAAAATTACGACTTCTTGGTATACTCGAAGGCAGAGACGGATATAACATCTGGCAAGTATCTTGGCCACCAACAGGTAGAGGCCCCTTCCTGAGATACTTTTAAATCCTGATGTTGTTTTGGAATCTAAAGCAAGCCTGGGATTAAAAGACAAGAGCCATCTATCTTTTAGATCTAGTAGTGAGCTCTATGTATCTCCCTAAAGAAAGGCAAGATATTTACCTGACAGAGACAAAGTGACAATTTCAAGGGAAATTCATTGTAATATATGATGGGCAGCTAGAGTCCAGCAGGGCCAGACTGAGACATTTAGAAATCTCAAACACTGAAGAGATAATGGTAGAAACCCTACACAGCCATATATAATTTAAGATAAAAATAATACTTACCTGTAAAATAAATATAAGATGGTTCAACAAAATCTGATCTTTCCCATAATTACAACTGCAATTCTTTTTTCTCATCATATAATTCACCTGTTAAAGTGTACAATTCAATTGCTTTTAGTATATTCAGATTTGTGCAAGCATCACCACAATCAATTTTAGAATCTTCATCACTTTCCCTTAAAAAACTCCACATTAGTCCCTCCCCATTTCCCTACACCTCCTCACAGCCCTAATCTACTTTCTATCTCTGTAAATTTTCCTATTCTGGACATTTTACATAAATGGAATCATACAATATGTGGTCTTTTATTACTGGCTTCTTTCGCTTAGCATATTATTAAGGTTCTTCCATGCTGTAGCATGTATCAGTACTTCATTCCTTTTTATTGTCAAATAACATTTTATTGTATTATGCCATGTTTTATTTATTCATTCATTTGGGTTGTTTCCATGCTTTGGTTATTATAAATATTGCCACTATGAAAACTTGTGTACAAGTTTTTGTATGGACATATGTTCGCAATTCTTTTAAGCATATACCTAGGTATGGAATTTCTGGGTTATATGGAAACTCTATGTTTAACTTTTTGAGGAACCACCAGACTTTATCAAAGTGACTGCACCATTTTACATTCCCACCACATCAATACTTATTATGCCTATCTTTTAGATTATAGCCATCCTAGAAGTTATAAAGTTGTATCTCATTGTGTTGATTCTTTTTTGAAATATCAAATATCCAATTCTTAAAAAAAATCTTTAATGCCTGTTCAGTATTTAGCTGATTTAGTAAGCATATGCTTTATTTGCCTATTATTAGGCCATCTAGGACTGGGATCAGCTTGAATGGATTTGGTTCCTGTGGCTGGAGGGCATGTAAGAGAGGGCCTACCATGTAAAACATTTCCAACACTGAACCAAGACACAAAGATGACTAAGCCACACTACCTAATAGGGGAGACAGACACCTACTCAAACAACTATAAAACAAAGTATAATGACAGAAGTACTATAATAAGGCAATGGAAGTACAGAGGGTGCTAGGGCAAACCAGATATAGTTCTTCCAAAGGGCACTGCTAAGCAGCCCCACATGTCACCAAAGCAGCCCAGTCTACCCAGCCACAGCATGAAGCCAGAGTCTTCTTGGAAACAATTATAAGAGCAGGAAACAAGGCTCTTAGAGGCATACTATTTGGGGCCTGAGAGAGATACTTGTCATTTTCTCATTTCAATTACTATTCATGCTTACTACCCACTGGCTGACTCTTTCAGACTTGGTCTCATTACTTTTAGTCTTATGTCAATGTGTAGGACTGTACTGAAGAATGGCTATAAAGTGCTTTGCAATTCTAAAGTGCATTATAAAGAATAACCTCCCCTTGCAACCTTCTTACCAACAAGCAAATTCTACTCCAGCAGTTCTTCATTGCCTTCTCTCCAATCTCCTATTTTACCTGAATCATTCCCATTATGTCTCTTTGTATCAGTACACCCTAACTTCTGGAGATAATGCTTACAATCAACTAAGCCTTCAGAAAGCCTTTGCAGTTACAGAAACACTTTGATTCAGTATTTTGCTTCAGAAACAGAAAGCAAGCCAGAGAGACTGTTCTCATTTAATAATAGAGATGCTGAGAATAAGTGACCCAATAATTAAAATCATGTTATCAGATTGAAATTCTATGTGTCCTCCCTGTCTTACCTGAATCTCTTCCCATGAAGAAACGAAAGTTACTAAGGTTGTGGGTTTAGGGTACCTATTCCCCGGGTCGGAAGCCTTTCTCCTGAGAGTAGCCAAGAATAAACAGGCTGCCTGAGCACAGCTAACTCCTATTCAACAGACTGGAGAAGGTAATTTCACTTTTGGACTGCTCTCTACTTTCCTAAGTGGGACTCAATTGTGCTTGAAAATGTCAAGCACAACCTAATTGCCCTCAACCATCTGTCTAAACCCTGCTCAGAGGAATGGGCCAGCATGTTATAAAAACACGACTCTGCCTGAGGGAGGCCTTGAGGGAAGCCCTTTGAAATTTAGAGCCCTCTAATCATTTATTTATTCAAATATTGATTGAGCATCTACTAATTTTAATACTTCAGATTAGTACTAGTATAATGGATTCTGGAGGCTGACTGCCTAAGCTCAAATCCTGACTCTGATACCTACTTATTGACTTTAGTTTCCCTCTTGGTAAAATCAAGAAAATAAAATTACCACGCCATAGGGTAGGTGTGAGGATAAAATCAGATCCATATGCAAAATGCCTAGCACATTGCCTTGCTCATTGAAAGTAGTCAATAAGTGTTAGTTATTATTGTTATTCTTTCAGAATCAGAGCAAACCTCTTAGGGATCAATGAAGTGAAATTTTATAGCCCTTTAGTTAGCTTCATAGGTCCATTGCTGGAACCACTCTGGAGAAGCAACACATGTTGAGAACAGTGGTAAGAAGGTGTCCTGATTGCAGAAGATAGAGTAGGAATGACACTTAGACACCATAGAACTACTTGGTGCACTACTGAAGTTTCAGAATAATATTAACACCAAAGAGGAAATGATTGCCTATCAGTACATTCTGTTCTAGGGTAAATGATTCTTGCTAACACAGCTGAGCCACTAACAGTCCTATTTTCCATCACATGACTAAGACCACAATGCAGACTCAGGACAGTGATTCCTAGGTGCAAAGCCTGGAACCTAACAAATTATTTCAACTTTCTCCTGGTAGCATGTTTCCTGGAATTAGTCCTGCAAGTTGGGGTACCCCAATTGACTCTAAGAAAATGCAAAATGTGGTAGAGAAGAAATCCAACTGATGAGCTAACTGAGGACAGGACTGATTTAGCACTAATTTGAGAGGGTGGAGGGGTCTTTTGCTGGGACAAGGCTCAAAAGGAACTAGGGAGGGTAGGGAGTGAAGATAAAAATGCTGTTTTGATCATGCTAATGGCTGTCAAACAGGAATCTTTAACCCCATTCTTGGCTTTCATGTTTATCGGGTGTCTACTCTGAGCAGAGCTGTGCTAAGCTTGCCAGGGACACAAAAGAGACAACAAATGAATTTCCTGCTTCTAAATTGTGATTAAAGTGAAAAAAATATTCTTCATTTTCTGCCTGCAAATTAATTCCAGATTAGAGAGTACAATGGTAACAGCTGCACTAATTGTTTTTACTTTACATACAGCACTTAGAGTTAGGGCCTATTAAACTCAGTTCACAAAGTGACATAAAACCATGCATGGGCATTTCTGTCTGTTATAGGGTTGCAGCTAGAATTGTATAAAATTCTGTTTGTGTTCTCTGTTGCACTATTCTCTCACTGAACTGGCATTCCATAATCTTTAAATAATAATTAATCCAGTGAAGCATCTCTGGTCCTCCAGGGAAGGGCTGGAGGGCCCCAGGGGCATACACAGAATTGTTTCACATCATTGGGTATTCTTTTGCTAGCTCTGCTATTTTCTCTCAAGTCCCTTTGCCATTTGAAGTCCCTGTTTTTGTTTTCCACTCCCGATGGGCTGAACCTCAGAAACAGTAAGCTGGTGGGCAATCATTTGTGAACAATTTGTGAAGGAACCAGGACAAAGGCAGACTGTGCAGAATGATTTCTGAGCACCGTTGAACTACCTACCCACACACTGGTACTCTCTCCAGATTCCTGTGTCTGAGTTTCTAGCACCTCCCAATTAGGGTAAGAAGGCTCACAGTGAAGGGGAGGTACCAGGTGAGGCAAGTCATGTTATATGATTATTTTTTTTTCTTCTATAAGACAGTCTCAAAAAGTTCTCCTTTGTAGATCAGGGGTAGCTGTAGTTCTTAGTTCTGCTGAAAGCAAAGAGACAAGTTCTTCTAGCCACGCGAATCCCTGGTAATACTTCCTGGTTCCCACAGAGATGCACCAGGTTTAGTGCCCATGCTGCTTAGTCTTTTTTGTTGTTCAAACCTACCAAGGGCCAAGCTATCCAAAAGCTCTCTGTTATTGAAGGCTTACTGTTACTGCTATTACTACTATATTTAAAACATTTTTTATTGAACTAAGTTGGCGCATACACACACACACACACACACATATTCATATATAAAATGTCCTTTCAGCTTCACAGCAACCCTGAGTCTAACAAAATAGCTGACATATAGCAGTTTCTCAACATGCATCTATTAAATGAATGAATGAATTAGGTATTGTTTTCTTCACTTTACAAATAAGAGATATGAGAGACAAATTAAGTTACTTGCACAGGGTACATAGCTAGTACTCAAACTTAAAGTGACTCCAAAACCATTCTGCATACTATACATATGTGATGGAGACAAACCATGGCAGGGACCTTTTTTTTTAAAAAAAAAAAAACCTTTCTAACTCTACCACAATGCCTACTACACAGTGTTAAGGACTGACCACTCCCAAATCCATATGCTGAAGCCCTATCTCCCAATGTGGCTGTATTTAGAGATAGAGCTTATGAAGCCATTAGGGTTAGACAGTATCATTGAGGAGGAAATTTGAGGAATTTACATCAAAAAATCAGCCCTTTGTTCTGCTTCTGTAAATATGCCTACTGTATGCAGGAGCTCATGCAAGAGCTCACTTGAACCTTGCTCAACTTGCAATTGGAATTGCTTGTACCCATAGCAGCCTCTGCCTCTTGTAGCACCTAGTACCCTGACAGATCCCGCTTCCTGTAACAATTTGCAACCATTGGTAACCCTTAGCAACTCTTGCCCTTCTCCAATGTTACTACTTGCAATCTGCATAGCAACTTCCGCCATTTGTAACGGTTTGAGTTCAAACTGACCAATCAGCTTGTGTAAAATTGGTATATATAAGGAATGTTGCAACTGAACACACTGCCCAGATTTTCAGAGCACTAGCTCCCCTGAGACCACATGTAATATACCTGAGTTATCCTTTTCTCCGAGTTACTGCTGGACAGGGTTTCAGATTTTTCCATGTCATAAGAGTAGGGCCCTGATTCAATAGAATTACCATCCTTATAAGAAAATAAAAAGACACCAGAGTTCTCTTTCTCCATGTGCATGCACCCAGGAAAAGCTAAGCAAGGACAGAGTGAGAAGATAGATAGCCATCTGCAAACCAGAGAGAGAACTCTTACCAGAAGCCAAATTGGCTAGCACCTTGATTTTTGGGCTTTCCAGCATCTAGAACAGTGAAAAATAAATGTCTGTTGTTGAAGCCATCCAGCCCATAGTATTTTGTTGTGGTAGCCCAAGCAAACTAGTACACATAGTACAAGATCATTAAATATTTGTTGAATGAATGAGGACTG
This sequence comes from Macroglossus sobrinus, assembly GCA_004027375.1. Lineage (NCBI taxonomy): Eukaryota > Metazoa > Chordata > Mammalia > Chiroptera > Pteropodidae > Macroglossus > Macroglossus sobrinus. Next base: position 178,650 of record PVKZ01001508.1, on the reverse strand, counting down.
AGCCTAACATTTATATGGGAATTACTATTTTTCAGAGATGAGATCTAATTAAGAGAAATTTTTACTCAAAAGGCTAATTAGCTTTGTTCTGCTTCTGTAGATATGCTTGCTGCATAGGCCATACTAGAAATTAACTAAAAACTCATCTTCCCTTTTGATTGTTTTGTCTAAGCAACAAATGTAACTACCTGTACCCCCTAGCAACTCTCATGCTTTGTCACTCTTTGTAACTGTCTGCAACCCTTAGCAACTCCTCCACTTTGTAACCATCTGAGGACAAATCAACCAATCAGCCCATACTGAATAAGTTCTATATAAGGAATGTTGCAACTGAGCTCCAGGCCAAGATCTTCAGAGCACTAGCTCCTCTGGGACCACATGTAATAAACCTGAGTTCTCCAATTCTCCAAGTACTATTTGGTTTCTCACAGGTCTGATTTTTTGCAACTTTTCTGCAACACTAACAGGACATCAGGAAGAAACAGGAGTAAAGAAAGGCTCCACATGATAGATCTTTGGTGGTGGATTTTCTGTTTATTTTCTCTGTGGGGCTACTGAGAGATTTCTTGCCAGGATTTACAATGAGATCACTAACTGAGCCTCAGAAATACCTTTTCCTGAGGATGATCATAATTCACTTCCTCCATTTTTGATTTAGGATGTTAGGAATGCAATGAGAGAATTATAAAAGTAGGCATTAACTTAACAAATATCTATTGAATCTACTGTGCTATACAATATATCCATTCTAATATTATTTTTACCACAAGCCAGAGAGATAGTTCATATTATCTCATTTTGCCAATGAAAAGATTGAGGCTGGTAGTGGCTAAGTGATTTGCTCAAGGTCACCTTAAAAGTGGAATCACACATTTAAACTCCTGTTTGACTTTTAAACAAATTATCTTCTCCCGTTCCTTATCCCTACCAACCAGTAGAGTGTTTCTTCAGCTCAAGATCTTTTCTTTACCTTTTGGCTTCTGTTTATTTCCATATGGGGGTACTGTTCTAATGGCTCTATATGCATTCTTTTATTTCATTCTCATGGCAGCCTTATACATCTAGTACAGTAGCTAGCTCATGGTAAATGTTTGATAAATACTTTCTGGAGGGACTGTAATAATAACAGCAACTAATATTTACTGAGTCTTCTATGGGTCAGCATCCATTCTAAATACTTTACATACATTAACTCATTTAATTCCCATAACAACACAATGGGGCAACAACTGTTATCCGTATTTTAAATACATCTACTAATTATAACTTTTTGGGTGTTTCACAGGCATTTCAAATTTATAATGCTTAAAACTGAGTACCTCTTCCCCATAGCTCCTTCCCATGCAACCACCCTTCCTCCTAACACATCTTACTCTCCTGAGTAGACATATCTGTCTGCCTAACATCCTGTTGTCCCTGTTTATAGAAAAAGCATGCATCGTTCTTTGAGGAAACTGGCCCTCTCTCATTTCATTGGTTCTTGTAGAATTATGAATCACAGTACCTCCACTTCTCTGCCACCGTGGGGGGCATGTGATTCAAGTGAGGTCAGATGCTCTCTCTTAGGAATCTGAATTTCAAGTGATTATGAAGATGGAAGTTGGCTAAGGTTTGGATATCTAATGACAATACCCTAGATACATACGCAATTTCCTGTTGCAGAGAAACCCACAGTTGCTCTTATCTTGTCTTTTCTAAGGTCTGGTAGCTCAGCTCTTCCTTCAGTTGACTTATCCTGTGTCCTTCTAATGAATTTTATATTTTTGTTGTTGTTGTTGCTGTCGTTGAAGTCATCTTTTTTTTTATTTTCTGTTTGCAGCTAAAGGACTCTGTTTAAACTCAGTGAATGGTACCATTTTATTTACCTAGTAGGTTAGATTAGAAACCTGAGAATGCTAGGCTGATAATATACTCCCATACCATCAGTCACAAAGTCTGATATTGATTCTACTTCTTAAATCTTTCTAATTTGTCTCTCTTTTCTTATTGCTACTGCCTTAATTCAGGCTTTTGTCTTGCCTTAATTGCAGCAAAAACTTTTTAATTGGTCTTCTTGCTTCTGGTTTAGTCCCTTCACATATATTCATACTGAGGTACATGTTTTCTGAAAACCCAAATCTGATCATGTTACTCCACTATTTAACACTCTTTGTGGTTCCCCACACCATTAAAGATGAGTCTGAATTCCTTAACTTAGCACAAAAGACAATTTATAACTAAGACCCTCTCCACAATTCTTATTGAATAAAAGATAAAATAATACCAGTTTTTGTGTTAACATGAAACTACCCCCCTCGCTCACACACACATAGTACAAACCAATAGGCAAGAGATATTTTCAAAATATTCCTCCAAAAGACCTAAAACTCTTGGAGGGGAAGACTCTGTTTTATTCATCTTTGTAATCATAATGCCTACTCATAGTAGACAAATGATATTTAATTCCCTTCACTCTCTTTCCTATGCTGGATATGCCCCAGTAATTCCTCAGTGGCATTATTTAATTCTATTTCTTTGTTACTTTGACTTTTCTCTCTAAACCAAAATGTACACTTTATGAGGCGAGGTCAAAAGAAGCCTTTCATATTCTTCCTATGCCACTTGGACCACTCCCTCTATGAACCCAGCCATTATTCTGTGATAAATCTAAGGCACATGGAGGGCACACATGTAGTTGCTCCAGCTGACAGGCTCAGCTGAGTTCCTAGCCCACAGCCAGCATCAGCCACTAGTGATGTGAATGAGCCACCTTGAACATTCAACCCAAACTTTTCAGTGAGCCCAAGAATTGCCCAACTGAGCCTAGTCAGCCCATAAGGGTGAGAAACAAAAATAGTTTTAACTTTGGGGTGGTTCATTATACAACAAGAGATCATCGGAGCACTTTTCCTCATTCTACCATGCATCCAAAAAAAATTATCATAGGTAAACTTGCTCATGTTATAAGATTTAACTTTCTTTTTTCATCATACTATCATCTAATCTAACAAGTTTTTCCTCCTAGGACAAGCATTTGGAGAAGCTAATCTAGATGATTCAGCCTTAATCTACATTTCAACAGTACTGAGTTCCTCTTTAAAAGATTAAATATATTCATTTATTTTTTTTCAAAAAATTAGAGATAATACTGATTATAGGATTTCAGTAATTACAGGCTTCTGATAAAATATTGAGAAATTTGGGTACTCTGAATGTCTATCCTAAAATTCTTATAGCTATTAAACCCATAGATAGCTTCATCCTTACACTTGGTCTCCAGGAGCCAACCCTTCTGCTCTTTGCATTAGAAAGATATTTAATGACAGTATACCACTGACACTTCATTCTCATTTCTTAAGACAATGTTGCAACAATCTGTAAGAAATGAATTCTAGGGGCCTGTGCCAATAATTTACCCATTGCCCCTCAACTCTACTCCCATCATTCTATACTTTGCTCTGTACATTTCCCAAGCTCTTGCCAACTTAGCTTGCTCTTAGAGTTTTCCAATAGAAAGCATTGGAAGATCAGAACAGAAAGCCAGAGGAAGAGAAATGTTTCCTGCTTTCAGCTCTGATGAGTGGAAGTTGTTGGCAGAAGTTGTAGTAGCAGCAGTAGTAGAGTTTCTACTCCTGGTTAAGATGATGCTACTTTCGCAGATCTACAGTTGTTAGTGATATCTCTAACAGTGCAATAGTAGGTACAATCTTGTGAGCTTCATTCCAGGAATATTAGTTTCTGATCTCTGGGTATCATTTCTTCTTCCCTTGCCCACTCCCCTTTCCCCTACCATTCCTTTCAAAATCTTTGTAACTAATTCTTTTTATTAAATTCCCTATTTGAAACCAAGAATAATTTCTCTTTACCTGGCTGGACCCTAAGAACACAAAGTACTCACAGATGATACTATCTGACCCACTGATGATCTTCAAGAAACTGATACAGAAATAGCATCAGGAGATTTCAAGCAGCAAAATATTGTACTGTTTAAAAGAACATTTGTATTGTAAATAACACATACAGAAAAGTGAGCAAACAGAAACATATGGCTCAATGGTTTACCAAGAGTCACTCGTGTAACCAGTTCCCAGATCATGAAAGAGAATGTTACCAGCACCCAAGAATCCTGCTGCCTCTCTTTTCAACAAAGGTAACCATTAACCTGACTTCTATGAGAATCATGACCTCATCTTTTTTTATACCTTTATCACTGAAATATGTATCCCCAAACCTGAATCATTTAGTTTTTCTATTTTTTGAACTGTTACATACATATAACCAAACAATATGCATTCTTCTGTCTGGTTCCTTTCACTAAACATTTGTGAGATTTAGCCATTCATTTTTTTTCATATTATTTTTTCTTTAACTAAAAGTCATCTCTAAATGTATCTTAATGTAATACCCAATAAACTTTATGCAGTGAGAAATTATTTACATGGTTTCATCAGCATATCTTTGGTAAAACTCCGGATATAGAATCCAGTTCAAAAAATGCTTCATATATGTTAGCTGCTACTACTATAGAACTTGGTAACATATTACTTTATATAAGATCTTACTTTGAATCATACAAAATCTTGCACAGAGATTAATTTTATTATACATTTTACACACCTTATTTTCCTTAAATTCTCATACCAATTTTGTGAGTTTTATTTATTTTATTTATATTTATTATGGTGACAGTGGTTAACAAAATCCATTAAGTTCCAAGTGCACAATTCAACAGTAAGGCATATATATATATATATATATATTGCATTGTGTGTTCGGCACCCATAGTCAGATTTCTTTTTGTCACCACGTATTTAACCCCTTTTATCCCATCTACCCCCCGCTCCCCCAACCCTCTGGAATCTACTATTTACTGCCCTTGTCCATGAGTCTCTGTTTGTTGCTTTTAGATTTATTTATATCTCACAGATAACTGAAATCATGTGGTTTTCAACTTTTTCTATCTGGCTTATTTTGCTTGGCATGATTATCTCAAGATCCATCCATGGTGTTGAAAATGGCAGTATTTCATTTCTTCTTATAACTGAGTAATATTCCATTATATAAACGTATTACATCTTCTTTATCCAATCATCTATTGTGGGATACTTTGGTTGCTTCCTGTCCTGGCCACTGTGAATAACTCTGCCATGGTATGCAAATATCTTTTTGGATACATGTTTTCAATTCTTTGGGGTAAATACCCAGTAGAGAGATTGTGGTTTTTGTTCTCATTTCCATAATAATTAATGGTATAGAGAATATTTCCATGTGTCCATTGGCCACCTGTATATCTTCTTTGGAGAAATGTCTCCTTTTCTCTGGCTGCCTTGAGAATTCCCTCAATTTTTGTATGTCTGGAAATGTCTTTATTTCTCCTTCATACCTGAAGGATAGCTTTGCTTGACACTTTATTCTGGGCTGGTAGTTACTTTTATTTAATAGTTTGAATATTTGATTCCTCTCCTTTCTGGCTTTTAAGGTTTGTGCTAAGAAGTCCAACAATAATCTAATGGGTTTTCCTTTATAGGTTAGCATCTTCTTTTCCCTGGCTTCCCTGAGAATTCTTTTTTATGTCATTAATTTTTGATAATTTTAAAATTATTTGTTTCAGAGAAGGCCTTTTTGGGTTGAGATAATTGAGTGTTTTGTTAGTTTCTTGGATTCAAAGCTCCAGCTCATTCCTTAGATTTGGGAAATTCTTGTCAACTATTTATGTCTGAAAATGCTCTCTGACCCCTCCTCTTTTCCTCTCCTTCTGAAATACCCACTATTATTATGTTTCCTTTCCTGATGGTTAACAGCTAGTTCTTGTATTTCTCTTTATTTTCCATTCTTCTTTCTTCTGATTTCTAGATTTCTGTCTTCGATATTACTGATCCTTTCCTCCATTTGGTAAAATCTGTTTCCTAAACTTGCTATTTCATTTTTCAACTCTTGCAGTGTGCTCTTCGTCTTCAGAAGTTCTATTTGGTTCTTTTTAAGGGTTTCAATCTTCTTGCTACAAAAGTTATTCTGCTGATCTAGTTGTTTTCAACTCCTGAAATTGTTGATATGAATTATTTTGGATCTCACTGCATTTTTTTTCAGAAGTATCATCCTGAATTCTCTGTCATTTAAGTCTCATATTTCTATGTCTTTATGCTTATTTTCTGGAGATTTTTCTCTTTCCTTCTGAACTGCCTTGTCGCCTTAGTTGTTTTTGGTATTTAATGTATTATTTCTCTGCCTGGGCATTAATGGAAGCGTATTCTTTTTTTCTTCCAGAAAAAAAGATTTATTACTTAAAGGTCTCTGTTTAGCCTGCTGCTAAGGTGTTTTTCTTTTGGTTTCCAGTAGGTGGCATCCAAGCCTCTTGGATCTCTGCTTTGAGACTTAATAATGCTTTTTTTTCTTATAAATATTCAATCAGGATTGCTCTTTCAGTCTCAATCTCTGCCACTGTTAGCGACAGTTTTGGTAGCATTTGCTCAAATTCCTCTGGGACACCACAGTGTTAGGTTTTGGAGGATATGAGAGGGGAAGGTGCCCTATGGATTGGTGGGTGGGGGTTGCTGCTAGTCTTGGTATCTCAGCCTCTTGCTTAGCCACTGCTGCTGCTAACAACCAGCTGTTAACCCTACTGTTACTCCCTGCTTTGCTTTCCGCCCTGATCCCTGGGCTTCGCTGCTGCATGGAACTCACAGATCTCTCAGGCAGGGTTGTTCAAGGAACTGGCCACAACTTTTCCCCTCCCTCTCCTCCTGCAGGGAGCTCAGGCTGCAAGCAGCAGCTTATTTTTACTCCCAATCTACCACCTGACTCCTGAGGTTCTGATCTCTAGAAGCTCTTATGCACAGATCACTCACTCAGACATGCTCGTGTGCAGGTTGGGTGTTATTTGTTACATTTTAGCTTATTGTTATTTCAAGAGGAGAGATATGGAGACATCTCTCACCATCTCTCACTCTGCCATGCTTCTGAGGTCACTTGAGATTCACCCACTCTGATGCAAGAGACTGTAATTCATGCATTTTATTGCTCTGTAATATTCTGTTGTATGAACTACAATGGCTACCAAACAAGGTCTAATCTGAGGTTATATTAATAAAGTAGATAACATTAGGAAAAACTCCAGTGAACTAGATGGCACACTATGAAGAATGACCAATACGGTAAAGTTCTAGTTTACACTATTCTGGAAAAAGAGAAAGTTTGGGGCATTGAAGAAAAAGAGTCACACTGCCTTTAAATATTTAAAGAGCTACCAAGTGCAAGAGGAATTGGACTTATTCTCTGTACTATCATTAGGAAGAATTAGGACGAACAGGTAGATGGTATAAATAAGTATATTTCAGCCATCTTGTCACTATATTCCTGTCCTTAACGTCCCTTAAAGTTCTTAGAGATAATCTGGTCACATAGGCAGGCTGTAGTAGCCTATCTAAAAATTAGTAAACTAAAATGATTTGCATGGCTAGTTGCGTGAATTCAGGGTTTTCAAATGCAATGGTTATAGAAATAATACTCATATTAGCATTCTATGCAGACTTTCTGTTGAAAGAGACTTTTCAGCTGGAGCAAGCAGAGGCAAATCAATAGAAAAGATAGGCCAGGAACTATAGTAAATATTGTCTGTATGAATCATGGGAACTAAGTGTGAAGAACTCTGAATTGTTAAATTAAGATGCCATTTGAGTTTTACACTAACTTAAAAATCAATTTCTGTACCAGGTAATGTTAGGAATTTTTCTTAAAAAAGTGACCTCAAATATATAAAGTTAGAGGGAAAAGATAGCAGAATCTTTGGGGGCCTCTGTGTGTGTAAATGCTACCTGCCTTACAGAGTTATAAAGTTTAAACAAAATAAATATAAGTACTTCATAAACTCCAAGGCACATTAAACTAAGAAGATGAGCTAAAACAACAACAACAACAAAAAAAAAACAAGGTTTGATAGAACTCTCAGGAATCAGACTGAAGTTCAAAATCAGGATTTGGTCTAAATAAATTTTCAGAAATGAGACTCCTAAACATTTCTTGATGAAATTCTTAATTCTTCTTACATCTTTAAGAATTAATCCCAAGAGAGGGAGTCAATTTTATGAATAATGGATAAACATAAAAGGTATACCATTAAACTTCATGTCAAAATTTTGCTAAGATAAACCCTCTTCTAGTCTATCACATTCTTAAAATCAGCACCAGAGGTTTTCCTTTTATAGGCTGGCCAAAACACTAAAGGAGCTGTTTAAGTGGTAATTTAAGAGATAACTAATAAAGTGGATTTTGCTAACATTTATTCCCTGATTTAAGCATATTGAAGAAAGAAGTATAGAATCTTATGTTAATAGTAACTGTTAGGATAAGAAACTTCTCTCAGAGCCTTCAAATTCTATCTTAAGATTTTGGAGAATTTCAATCATTTATAATAACATGAGTAAAAAGATTTCAATTATGCCTCTCTCAATTTCCCATTAGTCATAGTATGCTGCCTCACTGTAATTATGTGGGGGGAAAATAGAGAGAAAAAACACATTATTATTTTTTTAATTCATCAAGTGGATGAGGTTGGGTATTCTTTTTTGAGGCTAGAAAATAAAAAGACAGAAATTTCAAAATGTTATTTAAAAATTAAAGACAGAAAACTATAAAACATTGCCGAAATTAAAAAAATAAATAGATAGCTATACTATGCTCATGAATGAGAAAACTCATCATTTTAATATGTTAACTTTACCCAAATTGAAATATAGATTCAATACAATCTCAAAAGAAATACAAAAATTGAGGAAATTCTCCACTATGAGGCCTGTACTACAGGAAATATTGAAAGATTTCAGCTCATCTAAAACAAAATAACAAAACCCAAAATACATATAATTAGGAGTAAAGTGACTTTCAGGCAAATAGAAGCAGATGAGTTCTTAGCAACACTTACTAAGAACAGGGCATTATAAGCTTAAACAATAAGAAGAGAATTGCTATAGTGAGATAATAATGGATGTTCAGCATACATAGGGACAAACTGAGATAACAATGACTGAAAAGGGGGAATTCAAAGATCCAAATTTGCAAAGGGGAATAGAAATAAGGCAATCGTAGAAGAAAATGGATGACTCTGTGTGTGTGTGTGTGTGTGTGTGTGTGTGTGTGTGTACATGTCAAAGATTCAGAACTGAAGTATATAATATAATACAAGAACCAGAAGGAAAACCCAGAAAACCCAATCAAAATAAAGAAAACAGAACCAAAAGGACAAAGAAGCACTGGAAACACCGAGCTTCCAGAAAGCAAAAGATAAAATGGCTATAAGAAGACCTCCTATTTCAATAATCACCCTAAATGTAAATGGACTGAACTCACTAATAAAAAGGCACAGACTAGTAGATTGGATCAAAAAAACAAAACCCAACCATATGCTACCTCCAGGAGACACATCTCAGTTCCAATGACAAATACAGACTCAAAGTGAATGGGTGGAAAATATTTCAAGCAAATGGCATTCAGAAAAAAGTGGGAGCAGTGTTACTAATATCGGATGAAATACACTTCAAAATAAAAAAGGTAAAGAAAGATATGGAGGGACAAGTGTCCCTCTTCATAACAATAAAGGAAATCATGCACCAAGAAGACATAAAACTTATTAATATCTATGTTCTCAATCAGGGAGCCCTGAAATATGTAAACCAATTACTAACAAAACTAAAGGGAGAAACAGACCAAAACACTATTGTAGTAAGGAACCTAAATACCCCACTGTCAGATATGGACAGATCATTCAAACATAAAATCAATAAGGAAATAATGTCCTTAAATGACACATTAGACCAACTGGATGTAAGTGACATTTACAGAGCCTTCCATCCCCAAACAGCTGCTTATACATTCTTCTCTAGTGCACATGGAACATTCTGGGATACAGAGATAGCCTCAACAAATATAAGAGAGTTGAAATCATACCAACTATATTCTCTGATCATAATGCTTTGAAAATAGAGATCGACTATAAAAAGAAAGTGGAAACAACCACAAATACATGGAGATTAAACAACATGATATTGAAGAATAACTGGCTCAGAGAAGAAATAAAAAGAGAGATCAAGAAATACATAGAAATGAATGATGATGATGATATGACATATCAAAACTTTTGGGACATGGCAAAAGCATTCACAAGAGAAAAGTTCATATCATTAATAGGCCTACTTCCAAAAACAAGAACAATCTCAAATAAACAATCTAACGCTTCATCTTATAAAACTAGGAAAAGAAGAACAAATGAGACATAAAGTCAGCAGAAGGAAAAAAAGAATCAAAATTAGAGCCAAAACAAACAAACAAACAAACAAACAAACAAACAATAGAAAAAATAAATGCAACAAAGAGCTGGTTCTTTGTGAAGGTTAATAAAAGTGACAAACCCCTGGCTAGACTTACTAAAGAAAAAAGAGACAGACACAAAGAAACAAAATCAGGGATGAAAGAGGGGAAATTACAACTGATATCACAGAAATACAAAGTATCATACAAGAATACTATGAAAAGTATATAACACCTAATTTAATAACCTAGAAGAAATGGACAAGTACTTAGAAGAATACAACCTTTCTAGACAGAATCAAGAACTGGAAAATCTAAATAGACTGATTGGCAGTATGGAAATTGAAACAATCATCAAAAACCTACTCAAAAGTAGAAGTCCAGGACCTGATGGTTTCACTAGTGAATTCTACCATACATTCAAAGAATATTTAACACCAATTCTCCTCAAACTCTTCCAAAAAATTGAAGAGGAAGCAGTACTTCCTAAATCATTTTATGAGACCAATATCACTCTGATGCCAAAACCTGGTAAAGATAACACACACACACACACACACACACACACACACACACACACACAAATTATAGACCAATATCTCTCATGAACACAAATGTAAAAATCCTAAATAAAATATAGTGAAACGAATACAGCAACATATTAAAAAGATTATACACCACAATCAAGTGGACTTCATCACAAGAATGGTTCAACATACAGAAATCAACTCCTGTGATACACCATATAAACAAATTTTAAAAATAAGAATCATATGATTATATCAATAGATGCTGAAAAAGCCTTCGACAGGATACAGCAGCCATTTATGATAAAAATTCTCAACAAAATTGGTATAGAAAGAAATTACCTTAATATAATAAAGGCCATCTATGACAAACCCTCAGCTAACATTATACTTAATGGTGAAAAGATAAACACCTTCCCTCTAAGATCAGGAAGAATACAAGGTTACCCACTGTTGCTACTGTTATTCAATATAAGACTGGAAGTCCTAGCAAGTGCAGTGAAGCAAGATAAAAATATAAAAGGCATCAAAATAGGAAACAAAGAAGTCGACCTATCACTATTTGTGAATGACACGATTCTCTATATAAAAAAACTCTAAGAACACGACTAGAAACAATAAGCAAATACAATAAAGTTTCTGGGATACAAAATCAATGTTCAAAAATCCATAGCATTCCTATATTCCAATAATGAAGTGTCAGAAAAAAAATAATTCCTTTTACAACTGCAACAAAAAGAATAAAATGCCTAGAAATAAATCTAATAAAGAAACATGTAAAGGAGCTATGTAATGAAAACTATAAGACACTATTAAAAGAAATTGAAGAAGATACAAAGAAATGAAAAGATATTCTGTGTTCTTGGATTAGAAGAATCAATATAGTTAAAATTACCTAAAGCATTATACAGATTTAATGCAATCCCCATCAAAATTCCATTGGCATTTAAAAAACAAATTAAACTAAAAAATCATCCGATTAATATGGAAGCACAAAAGACCCCGAATCACCAAAGCCATATTGAGAAGAAAGAACAAGGCTGCAGGTATCACTCTGCCAGACTTCAAACTATTACTACAATGGACAATAATCAAAACAACATGGTGTTGGCAAAAAAAAGAGACACATGGACCAGTGGTACAGAATCAAGAGTCCAGAAGTAAACCTATGTTTATATGGACAAATAATTTTTGACAAAAAAGCCAAAAACATACAGTGGAGAAAGGAAAGCCTCTTCAATAAATGGTGCTGGGAAAACTGGAAAGCCACCTGCAAAAGAAAGAAACTACACTGTTGTCTATCACCATAGCAAAATTAACTCAAAATGTATTAAGGTCATGAATATGAGACCTGAAACAATAACTTGTGCAGAAAAGAACATAGGAACTGAACTCATGGACCTTGTACTTAAAGATTTTATGAATTCGACCTTAATGGTAAGTGGAGTAAATGCAAAAATAAATGGATGGGACTAAATCAAACTAAAAAATTTCTGTACAGCAAAAGAAACCATCCACAAGGTAAAGAGACAACCATCTGAAAGGGAAAATATATTTGCAAGCAATGCCTCCAATAAAGGCCTAATATACAAAATATAAAAAGAACTCATACAACTCAATAACAACAAAAAATCAAACAATACAATAAAAAAATGGGCAGAGGACCTGAACAGACACTTCTCACCAGAAGACACACAAATGTCCTACAAACATATGAAACGACACTCATCATCAGTATTAGGGAAATGCAAATTAAAACCACAATGAGATACCATTTTACACCTGTTAGAATAGCTATAATCAACAGGACAAGTAATAACAAATGTTGGAGAGCAGGCAGAAAAAAAGGAACCCTCATACATTGCTGGCAGGACTGCAATTTGGTACAACCAATATGGAAAACAGTATGGAGGTTCCTCAAAAAACTAAGAATTGATCTACCATATGATCTAGCAATCCCTCTACTGAGTATTTACCCCAAAGACTTGAAAGCCCATATCCAAAAAGATATTTGCACTTCTGATGTTCATAGCAGCATTATTCACAGTGGCCAGGACATGGAAGCAACTGAAGTGTCCTACGATAGATGACTGGATAAAGAAGCTGTGGTACATATATACAATGGAATATTACTCAGCCATAAGAAGAGATGAAATACTGCCATTTGCGACAATGTGGATGGACCTCAAGATAATCATTCTAAGCAAAATAAGCTATACATAAAATGTGGAAAACCACATGATATCACTTTTTGTGGGATATAAATCTGAAAGCAACAAACAAACAAGTCAAACAAACAGAGACTTATAGACTATAGACTTGTGGTTACCAGGGGGTAGGGAAGAGGGAGGATGTAGACGGGGTAAAATGGGTCAAATATGTGGTGACAGAAGGAAATCTATCTATGGGTGGTGAACACAATGAAATATGTACTTTATGGTTGAAATGTACACCTGAAACTTACTGGATTTTGTTAACCAATGTCACCATTAAAAATAATCAATTAATTAAATAAAAGCAATAAATAAATAAATAAGAATGGAATGAGGTACTGATACATGTTGCCTAATGTTAAAATCATTATGCTAAGTGAAAGAAGCCAGCCACAAAAGGCCACATGCTGTATGATTCCATTTATATGACATATTCAAAATAGTCAAATTTGTAGCGACAGAAGTGATTAGTGGTTGCCAGGGGCTGGGTAGAAGGGGAAATGGGAAGTGACTGCATAATAGGTATGGGGTTCCCATTTGGTGTAGTGAAAAGTTCTGGAACTAGATATTGGTGATGTTGAACATTATATTATAAATGTACTTAATTCTACTGAATTGTACATTTTAAAATGGTTAAAATGGTAAATATTATGCTATGTGCATATTACCAGAATAAATAGTAAAATGTAAAACAGTCCTCTTACTAAAACTCGCCTTCAAAAGTACTTTAAAAATCTAATATGAAATACAAAATATAAAATGTTTAAGAAGTCAAAGTTAAACCTATTGGTGTTAGAATAAGAAAAAAACGCTAAGAAAAAAAAGCTAGTTCTCATTAATGTCAAGGAAAAATCTGAGATCTAGGCTAAAGGGAGCTAATGTAGTTAGTTATTAGCCAATATGTCTACTCTTATATAAATGGCTGATAGTGGCAAGGTTTTTCCAGAAGTGTAGATCCCATCAAGCCTCAATTACTGTCTGACCCTAGAACTTAAGTCATAGGCCAAGAATCTTCAAGTACTTTCCTTCAACTCAGTTCATTTCCAAACACAAAAGAAATGACTCTTTGAAGTCAGAGAGAGCAGAAAATCAGAAGAATTGTACTACTCCAAGCTCCCCATCCAGCTCAACACACTCATTTTTCCTACTCTAGCTTTCTATGCACTTGTAAAGGCTAAATTGCAAAGGTGGAGTACTTACTTCAGTATAGTGGGGTAAATGTCCAGCAGGGGGAGATGGTAGGTTATCCTAGATTCAGGAATAATACAGAATTCTAAACATGACTAAGATTTACATAGAGCACCTTAGAAACTGGGTTAAGTTTTTGAAATAAGCCTAATTTTTACAATTCACCTGAAATTAAACAGATTAGTACTTTTTTACAATCATTCATTTAAAAATGTGAAAGTTTCCAAATTCTATTTAAAATATTCACTCTAGCTATATCCTCAATTCAGAATAGGGAGAATTAACTAAATATTTTGTTAAAAATCTAATTGTGCTTTATTTGTTTAAATACAGCCATTATAGCTATATTATATATTTTATTCTTAGTAGAAAAATATGCAAATGCCTCTAAAATTGTTCAAAAACTTTAAAAAAAGAAATATTAGTGATTTTTACCCACATACCATTTCAAAACCTACTTCCACTTATCTATACTTTAGAATTATTCCAGTATATCTGTTTTCCTTGCTGACTCTAAACTCTGTCAAATAAATATGTAAACCTGATATTTACTATTAGGAATGCTTAATCCAGCACTTTAGACCACTCAGTCAAGCTATGACCCAGATTCTTAAAAGTACTTGATAGCTGCACAATCACCTCATACAATTCTCTCTGCGTATTCATAATTTCCTAGACCAGAAGGAGACAAGGTATGAAATAAAAGAGAAGGAAATCATAATTGTACAACTATAATTCTTCTAAATTTATGTTATTATCCAAAAGATAATTATTATGTAAACACAAGATCTTTAGGATTACTCATCTCATCCTTTTCTAAAACAGGACTTCAAACAGTCCTTACTAGATTTTTAAATGAGCTTAGTGATAATTCAATAACATAAAATTCATCTATTTAAAATGAAATTCAGTGGTTTTTATTGTATTTAGAATACTTTCATTTTTAAAAGAAATCTCATACCCATTAGCAGTCACTCCCTCTCTTTGTCCCTTGGGGCTGCTATAACAGAATACCAAGGACTGGGTAACACATAAACAACAGAAATTTTTTTTCACAGTTCTGGAGGCTAGGAAGTCCAAGATCAAGGCGCTGGTGGATTCAGTGTCTGATGAGGGCCCACTTCTTGGTTTATAGACAGCCATCTTGCTATAACCTTATCAATTGAATCGGATGAGGGAGCTCTCTAGGGTCTCTTTTTAACGGCACTCATTCCATTCATAAGAACTCTACCCTCTTGACCTAATCACCTCCCAAAGACCCTGGCTTCAAATGTTATTGCACTGTAAATTAGGTTTCAACACATGAATTTGGGGAGTGGAGGAGGCCACAAACTTTCGGTCTATTGTACCCCCATTATCTGCCACCCTATCCCCATGAGCCCTAGACAACCATTTAACTTTGTCTTTACAGATTTGCCTATTGCAGATATTTTCATACAAATGGAGCCATACAATGTGTGCTTTTGTGACTGAATTATTTCACTTCAAATGCTTTTGAGGTTTGTCCATATTACAACGTGTATCACTTCTTCATTCCTTTTATTTGTGCCAGTGCTTCATTATATGAAAATAGCATATTTTATTTATTCATTCATCAGTTGGATATTTGGGTTGATTCCACTTTTGGCTATAATGAATAATGCTGCTATGAATATTTGTGTATAAGTTTTTATGAAGACACGTTTTCATTTCTCCTAGGTATATATATAGCCAGGAATGGAACTGCTCAGTCATATGGTATTTCTATCTTTAGATTTTTGAGGAACTGCCAAGTTATTTTCCAAAGTGGCTACACAAGTTATAATTTAGTCAGCAATGTTTCAATTTGTCTATATCACTTGCCTTTTTTATTATAGCCACCATAATGGGTGTAAAGTGGTATCTCATTGTGGTTTTGATTTGAATTTACTTAATGACTAATGATGTTGAGTGTCTAGTCATGTTTTTGTTATCCATTCACATATGTTTCTGGGGAGAAATAACTATTCGGATCTTTTGCCTATGTTTTAATTGGGTTGTCTGTTTATTATTGAGTTATAAGAGTTCTTTATATACTCTAGATACAGATGCTTATCAAATATATGATTTGCAAATATTTTCTCCAATTTTGTACAATTTCTGTTCCTTTTCTTGGTGGTCTTTGAAGCACATTTTTAATTTTGATGAAGTTCAATTCATGATTTTTTTCATTCATCATTTGTGCTTGTATTATCATAACTACAAAATCTCTAACTCAAGGCCACGAAGATTTACTCCTGTTTTATGTCAAAATTTTAAAATTTTAGATAGTATTTAAGTTTGTGATACATTTTGAGTTAATTTATACATACGATGTGATATAGGAGTCCAACCGGATTCTTTTGCATGTGTATACCTAGTTGTTCCAGCCTCATTTTCTGAAAAGACTGTTCTTTCCCCCATTGAACTGTCTTGGCACCCTTGTTAAAAATCAAATTGATATCACTTATATGTGGGATATAAACCTAAAAGCAACAACTGAACAGGACAAACAGAAACTCACGGACATGTATAATAGACTAGTGGTTACCAGAGGGTAGGAGGAAGCGGGAAGGAAGTAGATGGGATAAAAAGGGTCAAATATGTAGTGATAGAAAGAAATCTGAGAGGGGAACACACAATGCAATATATATATATATATATATATATATATATATATATATATATATATATATATATATTTAACAGTAAGGCATACACACACACACACACACGTGTGTGTGTGTATGTGTAAATATATAGGCATATATATATATATATATATATATATGCCTATTAAATTGTACACCTGAAACTTACTAGATTTTGTTAATCAATGCATAAAAAAAATCAAACTGGGCCCCCCAGATTAACAGGTTTATTTCTGGACTCTCAATTTTGTTCGATTGATCTGTGCGTATCCTTATGCCAGCACAACACTGTCTTGATTAGTGTCATTTTGTATTAAGCTTTGAAACCAGGAAGTGCGAGGTCTCCAACTTTGTTCTTTTTCAGTATTGTTTTATTTGTGGCCCCTTGCATTTCCACTTGAAGTTTAGGATCAGCTTAAATATTTCTACAAAATGCCAGGTGGGGTTTGATAGGGATGTATTGAAACTGTAGGTCAATTTGGGGTATTGCTATCTTAACAATATTCAGTCTTCTAATCTATAAAATGTCTTTGCATTTATCAGACATATTTTTACTTCCTTTAAACAATGTTTTGATATGGTGTGTCACACTGATGTTAAACCAACTTTACATTACTGGGATAAACACCAGTTGGTCATGAAGTATAACCCTTTTTATATGTTGCTGAATTTGATTTTCCAGTATTTTCTCAAGCTTCCTCAACATACAGGCTATTTTTCAACTTTAGGGCAACATTGAAAATTATTCCTTCATATTCTTTCAAAGTTTTTTTCTGTCCTTTTGTCTCCTCTGGTATACCCATTATGAGTGCATTTGTGTGCTACATTTCTCTAAGACTCTGTTCATTTTTCTTCACTCTTTTCAAATCCAGAATTTCCACCTGGGGTGTGTACTCTTTTATTGACATTTTGTTTTTGATGAGTCATTGTCATCATATATTCCTTTAATTATTTAAACACGGCTTTTTAAAGGTCTTTGAATATATTTACAATAACTACTTTGAAGTCCTTGTCCACCAAGTTCAACATATGATGCCCTTTAAAGGCAACTTCTACTTTTTTTCCTGTTTATGGGTCACACGTTCCTGTTTATTTATTTACATATCTTATAACTCTTTACTAATCTGAAGAGTTTAGGTAATATATTGCAGCAGCTCTGAAAATTGACTGCCCTACTCCAAGGTTTGTTGCACCAAGGTTTAGTAACTCAGCTACATTCAATCTATTCCCCTACCACCAATATGCAGCCTCTAATTTTCCTGGTAGTATTTTTTTCTTGTTTTTATCTTTAAACCTGGTTTCCTAAGGGTCATCCTTGGGTCAGAGTTGTGCTTAAGCCCTTAAATCAATAAGGTTTTCATTTTTGGCTGTTTGATTAGTGTGGCTTGAAAACTGTTTTTGTACTTCAGGGACTTTTACAAGTTTGTCCCATATTTAGCCAAGAGCTAATAACAAAGCAGTTTCCTCGCCAGTTGCTCCTGAGAGTGTGGCCTTAGGTATGTGCATATTCTTTCATATCACCAGGACTCCTCTGCTGTCTCTTTCACTGATCTTCCTGCTAAACTTCTGGCTGGTCTGCCTTTACTAGTATCATACCATGCTTTTGGCTTCCACTGATTATTAGCTGATTTTTATTTTGGAAAATTCAATAGAGGCATAAATTGCTCCACAGTCCAAATAAAGTTAGGCACCTCAAGCAGGGACATGGTGTTGCCAGTCTTTGAGGTTTTTCTATGACCCCCTCCTTGGCAGAACCTCTGTATTATAGAACAGTGTCTGGGAGAGATGGGAGCTGCCATTTGGCTTGTCAAACCCACTGGAATACCTCTTTTGTAACACCAACTAGAGGGGGTGGTGGTGTAGCCTCTAGTTAGTAGTTGTGGCCTCCTACTACTATTACTGGTTCTATAGATTTTGAATAAAATGGTTTTCAATTCCTTGTAAATCCTTTTATCATTCAACAGAGACTTCAAATAATTATCTTTGCTAATTTTGAACAAGTAGACAGATGTTTTTCTGCAGAGACCTATTTTGAGCTCTGTACATTACCATCTGAAAGTTCTTTGCATTACAATTTTCAACTGACTATGCAGAAACTGGTGATCAAGTTCATACATTTAATGTAGTGCACAAAGCTGATTATAAATAGAAAAATGAATTTCTAATTTTTAAAAGTTAAAAATATCTAAAACAATTCCATACTTTATTCTCTCATTACTTACGGTAACAACAAGTTGCCTACAAATAGATATAAGGGGAAAATACAGCATATGAAAAATTCAGTATTGTTAAATTTCATACATAATAATAACTCTGCTATTGTATCCAGGGCTGGAATACTCATAATTGCCCAGATGTCAAACTATTAAATAGGTCCTTATTCATTCATACTTTCAGCACTTTTTACAGAAAGGCTCAGGCAACCTCCGTTCATCCAGAGAGTAAAGTATTGAAAATGCACATTACCTCAGTAGGCTATTGCCTTCTTGGATTAGATAGTCTTCCACTGCATTTCTTTAAGTCATACTGTGATTGGTTATACAAAGGTAGGAAATGCTTTTATATTGTTTTTCCCTTTTGGCTTCTCAATGAAACTTTATAGATTTTCTATCATTTTATATGCCAAACCTTTGAAAAGTAGACATTACAATCTAAATTTTACCAAAGAGGGAATCAAGAGACAAAGTACTTAAGTGGCTTTCAAGGTCATACAATTTATTAATGACAAATCCTAGAACTAGAAGCAGTGGAAGGACTTCCTAACATCTAGCCTTCAGCTCTGTGTACCAAATCTAATTAGATACTCTAATATTCTTCCTGGCAAGCTGAAAAAAAATGGTTTTATTGTTATATACTTAAAAGTAGACTTTAATTCACATGTACTACTATGCTTCTTGGAAAGCTGTCCTTTTCTGAGTATTATGAAAATAAAGCACTGATAATTCAGGTCAACAATATATTCTGTTAAACACTGTTGCCCACTGTCTTAGTCAGATCAGGCTGCTATAACAAAAATGCCATAGACTGGGTGGCTTAAAAAAACCCAGAAATTTATTTCTCACAATTGTGGAGGCTGGAAGTCCAACATCAGGGTACCAGCATGGTGGGTTCTGGTGAAAGTCTTAGCTTGTAGATAGTTGCCTTCTTGCTAAATCTTCACATGGTGGAGAAAAAGGTCATATCTTTCTTGTCTCTTCCTATAAAGGCACTAATTCCATTCATGAGGGCTCCATATTCATGACCTAATTACCTCCCAAAGTCCCTACCTCCATATACCATCATGTTGGCAGTTAGGATTTAACATATGAATTTGAGGGGAGGACACATAAATATTCAGCCCACAGCATCAATATTTATTAGAAATTAAATTTCCTTATGACTCTATTTAAAAACCTAAAAATTTAAATGAAGTGAAAAGTAGTATCAATTAAAAAGAAATCTTAAAAAATATACTACCAATTTTAGAGATTCTTTTTTTTTCTTTACAGTAAACCATTTTATGATATAAAAGGTAAAGAGAATTACTACTGTGTTGATAAAAGTTATATGAAGTACCACAGACTTATCTACGTTTCTTTCTAGATCATACCCAAGGCCTAGAGGAAAAGTTATGATGAAAAGGAAAATAAAATGCTAGAAATATAAGAACTTTATCATTTAACATTAAGTCAATATTTATGTCAACAAGTTTGCACAAGTACTAAGAAAGTATTCTTTTTATACAATCGGGGTAATAAACCAAAATTTCTATATTTTTCTAGAAATTTTTCACCAAAGGAAAAGAGCTATTATACAAATCTTGTTTTACTTTGCTATGAATATTCTTCAAGAGTTTTCAAATAATTAGGTTTGGCTTATTTGTATAGCCATGTATTTAATCTTAAGTGAATTAAAACACCGATCAAGAAAACAATTGGGGCAAAAAAGATGCCCAGGGAATAATTATTGAACAAATGGCAAACCTAAGAGAAAATTTTTTTTCTTCTGTAACATAAATTTACGTTTAGAAAAGTTTCTTCAATAATCTGAATATTGCTAGGAGTTAAATAATCAAATCCCTTCTCACAGTAGAAAGTTCTATGTGATCTTACAGATCAAAATATCGTGTTCTGAAAAACAACATAAACAGTTAGTAGGAGTACAAACTTAAAAAAAGAGAGAATTCTCTATATGAAGTTACCTATTTGGGAAACTATCACATTTACTTTGAAGCAGCTAAAGCTTTTTTCCAGGTATACAGGCAAAATTCCACACCATCAAATATTCCTTTTTAAACACTTTAATCACTTGGCTTCCAGCACACCAGTCTCCTGACTTTTATTCTAGCTCACTGGAGGGTTCTTCTCAGTCTTTTGCTGGTTCCTCCTCTTCTCTATTTCTTAATGTTATATGGGCTCAGTCCTTTGTCACTTTCTCTTTCCTAGCTGCACTGTGATCTCATCCAATGTCATGGCTATTCACCAATGACACCCAAATTAATTCTTCCAGGTTCCAACTTGTACTTTGAACTCTAGACTTAAATATCCAACTACCTACTCACCATCTCCAACCTAACATGGCCACAATAGAACTCTTGATTCCATACTTCTCCACATCTGTTCCTCCTCCAGTTTTTCTCACCTCTGCATCTGAGAATTCACCCAGATGTTCAGTCAAAAGTCTAGGAGTCATCCTTTACCCTCTCTTTTGTTCTCCTTATACCCATTATCAGCAGATCCTATCTTCTCTACCTTTAAGTAGAGCCTGAATCCAATATCTAACCACCTCATCAACCACACTAGTCTAAGACTCTTGTCCAGAATGCTGCAATAACCTAACTTGTCTCTCTTTTACCCTAAACCCTCTTCAGTTCAAATTTCACACAGAAGCTCCGTACAGGTAAGTCAAATTATGTTATTCTTCTGGCTCACAATCCTTCTAATGGCTTCCCATTACATATCCATACCAAGCTATAAGGGCCTTCCTGAACTACTCTTCAGCTTCCTCTTGTTTCATTTCTTACCATTCTTCTCCCTTAATCACTATTTTACATCCTTATAGGCCTCTCTGCTATTCCCCAAACAGTCCAAACAAGTTAATATTTTTAAGACTTTTCACTTGACTTTACCTCTGCCTAGAATGCCCTTTTTCCAAATATTCACATGGCTCATGCACTTATTCATTAGGGTCTCTGCATATGTCACCAACTCAAACAGGCCTCCTTTAACCAACTTATCTAAAATAGCAACCCTCTAAACATTCTGTGACTATTCCTTGCTTTTTCTTTATAGCACCTGATATCATATATTTATTTACATTTTTATTATCTGTCTTCTCCAATGGAATATAGTAAATGTCACAAAAGCAGGTACTTTGTATTGGTCACAGCATGGAGAAGACTACCTAGCACAAAGTAAGCTCAATAAATATGTATTGAATCCAAAAATAAATGAATAAATGAAATTTTATTCTGAACATTTACCCAGTAATATTGGTTTTTTTGTTTTGCTTTGCAAGAGAAAAAAAAGAACTACAAAAATGTAGTTCTTAAAAACAAAAATTGTTTGATTTCTCTCAAATGATATGAATTTTATTAAAAGAGTTATCCAGTAGCACTGAAGCAAAATTTTATAGTAAATTTTCAGCGTATTTTAGCTATTATACAAATTTTTAAGCTTCAGAATTATCCCTGAAAATAAAGTTGCAATAATTTGTGCCTGAGGACTTAAAAAAGGGATATATACAAAGACACATAAAATAGAGCAATTTCATGAAATCAAACCAGTAATAAATAGGAATGTCTCAATTATCCCACAATTCTCTCCTCTTCCTTCTCTTATCAAATTGCTACCAGTGAAGGCCAACGAATCTACCAACTACTTAGAGCCAGCTTTTAGAGTAGTAATGTATCCTGTTAACTTGGTACTGTTGTTCACAGTAAGAAAAGTGGCAATAATGGGAGGGAGGTTGCGGGGGGAAGCAAAAAAGGCAAAGGGATTAACAGATACAAAAGGATAGTTACAGAATTGACATGGAGATGCAGAGTATAGCCCAGGAAAATGTTTAATAATGTAATAAACATGTAAGGGGGGATCACTATGCTGTACAACTTAAACTGGTATATTATTGTATGCCAACTATAATGGAAAAAAACTCATTAAAATGTACAATGTAAATACAAACAACTAATTGCCTAATATATTTCAATAAAACCAGAAAAAAAGTGGCAATATCCACAGAGGTTTCACGGAGGCAGCAGAGTATTTTGCATGAATATGTCCACTGTTTAACTGTCACTGTATTATCTGTTCTCTTTCATCAAGGCAGCTTATACTCCACAATGTGAAAAATCCCACCAGATGACGATGTATTTCTTTATATAAAAGTTGTTAAAAGGCAAAGCTTAATAATGAAATCATTTTTTCACAGTAGGCTAAAATATTTAGATCATGTAAAACAAAACTAACCACATCGAAGTTCTCCTGAGCCGTAGATAGGCCAGTCTAAGCACTCACTAAGAATGACAGTCTGTTGGTGAAAAGAATATGGAAACTCAAGTTGAGCCAGTTGGCATCTCTAGCAACAAGGAAGGAAATTAGTCCAGTATGCTTGGTTTGTTTCTGTCAGCATTCATTTCATATTGATCATGGGATTTATGCTCTCTGATCAGGGGACAGAAGAACGATGAATACTACTTCTTATGAAAAGTTTCAAGCCTTGTAACCCCTCTGAAAATAAATAGTCCAAATACCAGTTCCATTTCTTTCCCTGTAGGCACAAAAAGGGGAAAATTACTCATCAAATATTTACTATGTTTATTCTCTACCTCCTCTTCTTTGTCTAGGAAGATTTCCCAGAATCCTGGGTACATATACAAAGAGTTAGCTCAGAGGAGACAGGTTCACAACTGGAACTCAATCATTAAGTAATATTCAAACCAGAAAGCACTCAATGTTTAAGGGCTAAACATTCTTTTTATGGTACTGGCAAAAAAATTTAGCTGTTCAACTGAGTAAGTACTGTGAAATGGAAATGGGTCCTCATTCCCATTCTCTAGGAATTCAGCATCTAAAATAGATAACATGGGGACAAACATTATTATTTTACTGCCTATGTTAAACATGTACACAGCAGAGTTTCTGTAATAACAAGACAACTGTGTTCGGTTTTGTTGAATCAGCCTTATAGTCATACTTTGAATATATGAAACTGCACTCTAAAATGAGACACATGGTCACAATAACATGTTTAGATAAGACTATAGAAACTATGTGCCAATAAATTCACATAAATTAATTCAAAAAGCAAACACTTTACTTTGAGTTTTTGGAGGCATCAGACTTAAGATCTGGAGAAAAATAAAAGTATAAATTCTTTTGAATATAAAGTTATATAAAATCCCTGAACATGATAAAATAAATGTATTTACCCGAATAGAGCTCATGTTTACTGTCCTTTCTTCTGGCCGTTCCTTAAAAACACATAAACAAACAAACAAACAAACAAACAAAGAAGTGGCATCATATGGAGATGGAAATATTTGGTTAGCAAAAATTACCAGAAAATTAAAATGGCTATTTACTGTCTGATTCATTTGCTACATTCTATTCCTACCATCACTCTTGGATTCTTCTAAATAAACATCTACTATAACCTTCCACATTTCTTCCTAGAAGAACAAAGAGAAGGAAATTAATATCACAGATGCTAAGTGGGCACCATTTTGCGAATCTATGGCCTCATTTTTTTAAAAAAAATTCTGTGTTCAGCCACTGGGATGAAGATGGAATTACCAGAGAGAAGGCTTTTTCTAAGTCTTGAGGATGAGGAGGAAGTCTGGTAAGGAAGGCAGTCTGTGTGCATAGCAGATTCTATAAAACTCTGTAATTCCTTATGAAAACTCAGACTTAAGTGACTCCATTTATTCCCTGGCCTTAACTATCACCTACTATATTTTACTGAAAAGCCATCAGTTCTAACAAATAACATTTCTACACATCACTAAGAAAAAACGCTGTTACTAAACTATATATAACATAATGCCTTCTTGACACTTAGAATTTTTTTATTTTATAATAACTGAAAATTTTAGGTATAGGCAAATTTTGTTCATATCATTTTTATAAACATAAAATGGTAAATATATATAAAATTAAGTAGTAAAACTATTTCTAAATTTTACATTCAGACTCCAACTCTTCTTAATTATTTTTCTACTCAAAAGTTGTAGATATGTTCTCAATGTGCCAGAGTGTTGATGATGCAGCATTTCTTAAAAGAACTAAAAGCTATTGGTGCTGGGGTCCCAGTTACATAAAGTTAACTTACTTATGGCTTCTGTTTCAAGAAAAGCCCATAACAGGTATGATTCACCACTTCCCTCACCTCTTCCTCCAGGTCATTTGGTTTCTGAAACTTAAGCACTCCAGTATTGTCTCCAAAAATTTTTCCCAAGCTACTGACATCCATTCTAGAAAGTCTGATTCTGGCAATCTGCCTATGCACATGCAAAAACAGCAAATGACAACTGTGTCATGACTGCTGCCTGACTGACATCATTCAGAAAAGATGCATCCTGATCTCTGAGAAGTTAAAAAGTGTTTTTGGAACTGATGAAATATAGTCCATGCTGATGAAGTCCATATATATTTTTTTAGTTCCAACCCCTCAACTGAGCTCCAAGCCCCCATTTCAAACCACCTACTTACATTTCTTCTTAGATGTCTAACAGACACCTCAAACTTAAGTAGGTTAAAACAGAACCTGATTCTCAACTTGTCTTCCCCCAATAAAAAAAATAACCTCTCCTGTTCTTTCATCAGTATTCCTCTTACTAATAAATGGAATGACCATCAACTCAGTTCCTCAATTCATAAAATTCAAAAGTCATTTTCTTTTTTTTCATTCCCACTTCTAATCAAGCTATCATTATGTCATGTCTGTTCTACCTCTGTAATACATCTCAAATCATTCCACTTCTATCCATCTCTACTACCACCACTTGAATATAAACCAATATCAGTATTTCTTATCTAAACTCTATCAATAGCCTCATGTCGGTGGCCCTGCTTACACCTGGGCCTCCTTTTATTACTCTTATCCTCCATGAAAAAGCCAAAGTGATCTCCATTAAACATCAACTCAGACCATACTACAACTCTGCTTAAAAATCTTTTGTTTCCCATGGCACTCCTAACAGACATGTAAGATAGATGATGGCCCCTGTATCTCTCCAATCTTACCTCATTGTATTTTCCCTCTTGTTCTTGAACCACTAAATCAAACTGACCTGCTTTTTCCCCTTGAACCCCTTGAGTCATCGTTCTGTTCCCAATGCCTGGAACACTCTTTCAGCTATTCCTAGGCTGGCTTATTCTCATCTTTTAGAAGAAATCTCAGATCAAACATTATCTCTGCAAAAAGGCCCTCTTGAACACTCATCCTCAACAACTCTCTAGTCTCTCTCTCCCTCTCTCATCCCACCCTGCTTATGTCCCTCACAGTCTTTCTCAAAATTTAAAATTATCATGTCTACTTATTTCATTACTTGCTTGTTTGTTCTCATTAGCATATAAACTCCATTTGGGTACAGATGGTATCCATCTTCTTAAGTACTGTATTCTTAGTACTAGATACATAATGGACACTAAATATTTGTTGAATGAAAAGAACATCTAGCTATTAATTCAAAGGTAATTTATGATAAGAAAAACTACAGCTTCAAAATTTCCTAAAATGTAGGCTCTACAAATCTTTACAACATTTCAACTCATTAAGAGAGCTGAGTTCTTTGATATTGAGAACTGACTGGCCAAATTAAACTACTGAATCATCTCCAAAAATATGACTAATTTGAAATATTTATAATGTGATAATTCAGTAAAATAAAACTGCCAAAATTAAATCATACTAACATGGTATCAGAGGTTATTTTTACCACCTCAAAAGTAAGCTACTTAGACAGTGAGATATTGGTGATAATGAAGGCAAACTCAAAAGACACTTTTAAAGGAAAGAGTAGTATTAAAGCCTGGTATTTTCAGTACCATATATAAACATCATCGATTACAAAAAAAGGCAGTTTCACCTTCTGCCAAATGTGCTCTATGCCATTAGAATTTAACCTTCCAGAACCAGCCTTCCTTAAACATTTTAAAATCTATTTTCTCATTTAAAAGAATATATCAATTCTTGATCCCACAAAATAAATTTGCTAACCTATGTCCAAATTGTTAATATTTATTACTTTAGAGACTGAGCCTTATAACACACACACACACACACACACACACACACACACACACACACACACACACACATTGTCTAGGAGAAAAAAATGGTTTATGAAAATCAACTCTATAATTCATTACATGCTTTTCCAAATAAGAATTGGATGCAACTGTATTGACAGGGTATGGAAAAATGGACACTCGTTCATTGTTAGCAGTATTGTAAACTGGTGTAACCTCTACTGAAAGCAATTTGACAGTACCTAACAAAATTTAAGAATATATCCTTTTGAAAATAATTCCACTTGGAGCAATTTTATCCAGCAAACACATGTTTGTTTGCATATGTTTGAAATGATGCATAGAGTTCAGAAAAATTCACTAGAGTATAATAGCAAGATTAGACACAATTTAAATGCTCAATTTATAAATATTATGTTTAACTTATTTAACACCATATAATGAAATACTACATACATCAAAAAGAATGAAGCATCCTTTTACGTACAAATAGAAAATGAAAGCCAAGATATTAAGTTAAAAAAATCAAGAAGAAAAGTATGTATAGTATATAGTTTTGAAAAAGATTATTTATACAGAAATATACAGTATGTCTCTGGAAGGATATTTAGGAAACTGAGAGTGGTTGCCTTATCATAAAAAGTATCCACATGGAGTTGCTCTCTCAGGATGAGATGATGAGGAATTCTAGGGACCCACTCCCCAGCAAAATGGGCAAAGCTGGCAAAAAAAAAAAAACGATTTTTAAAATCTGGCACTTAATGTCTCTAGAAATTGTCCTAAGGACATACAGCAAACATAAAAATATTTATTCAAGAAAAAATACTAAAATTCCATAAGTGTGTGGGTCATGGGAGCCATGATCTGTTTCTTCCTAGTGAGTATGGCCAAGGAGTCAGGGCTGCAAACACCTACATTAAAAATAAAGGAAGATCTCAAGTCAATAATCTAACCTACTGCTTTAAAGAAATGAGAAAAAGGAGGTCAAACTAAAACCAAAGCAAGAAGGAAGTAAATTATAAAGATGAGAGCAGAAATAAATTAAATAAAGAATATAAAAAGTCACACAATTTGATTTCAAAACTTATTAAAAAGTTACATTAATTAAAACAATGTGGCATTAGCATGAAGACATACAGACCCATAGAATAGAATAAAGAGCTGAGAAATACACCTTTATGTATATGATCAAATGATCTTTGACAAAGGTGTCAAGACCACTCAAAGGGGAAAGAATAGTCTCTTCAACAAATGGTGAAGGAAAAACTGGGTATATACAGGCAAAAGAATAAAGTTGGAACCTTACTTTATATCATACAAAAATTAATTCAAAATGTATTAAAGACCTAAATATAAGACTTTAAATATAAAATTCATATAAGAAAACATAGGGAGAAAGCTTTATGACATCGGATTTTGTAATGACTTCTTAAATATAACATGAAATATACAAGCAACAAAAGTAAAGAAACAAAAAAATAGCCAGTAGGACTACATGAAACTTAAAACTTCTATTTATCAAAGGAAACAATCAACAGAATGAAAAGGCAACCTACATAATGGGGAAAATTTCTGTAAATCTTGTATCTGATAAGAGGTTAATATCCAAACTTTTTATATAAAGAACTCCTACAATTCAACCATAAAACAAAACCCCAAATAACCTAATTTAAAAAATAGGGAGAAGGCTTCAAAAGACATTTCTCCAAAAAAGATATACAGGTGGCCAATGAGCATGTGAAAATATTTTCTACACCATTAATCATTACAGAAATGAAAACAAAAACCACAATGAGATAACATCTCATACTCATTAGGGTGGCTATTAAAAAACAAACAAACAAACAACAACAACAAAAGAGAATAATAAGTGCTGGTGAAGACATGGAAAAACTGGAACCCCTGTGCACTACTGGTATAAATGTAAAATTGATATGGAAGCATCTGTGAAAAACAGTATGGTATTTCCTCAAAAAAGTTAAAATAGAATTATCATATGACTCAGCAATTCTACTTCTGGGCATATAACCAAAGGAACTGAAAGCAAGGACCTGAACAGATAATTTTATAACCATGTTAACAGCAGCTATTATTTACAATAGCCAAAAGTTAGAAGTAACCGAAGTGTCCATCAAAGGATGAACAGATTAACAATATGTAGTATATACATACAATGGAATATTATTCAGTCTTAAAAAGGAAGGATACTCTGACATGCTACAACATGGACAGACCTCAAAGGCATTAATTATGCTAAGTGAAGTAAGCTATTTACAAAAAGACTTATATGAGGTAACAAGAATAGTCAAACTCAAAGAGACTGAAAGTAGAATGAAGGTTGCAAAGGGCTGTGGGGAGGAGGGAATACTGAGATATTATTTAATAGATATAGAGTTTCAGTTTTATAGCATAAAAAGCTCTGTGGATGGACAGTGTTAATGGTAGCATAACAGTGTGGTGAACATAGTTAATGTCACTGAACTCTATACTTAAAATGGTTAAGATAGTAAATTTTACATTATGTGTATTTAACCACAATTGCAATTAAAAAAAAAATTAAGTAGAGAAGAAACAATAAACCAAAATTTGGTACTTTGAAAAGATTAACATTAATAAACCTTGAGCTAGACTAAATAAGCAAAAAAATAAAAATCTGAATTACTAAAATCAGAAATGAAAAGAGGGGAAGGACTTAATAGAAAAAAATGTATTCTAAGGTAGACTAATAAATTATATGAAATGGACAAATTTTAGAAAAAACAACTAAATGTTGAGAGTGACTCAAGATAAAAGAGAATATCTGAATAGATCTCTAACAAGAAAAGACATTAAACAGTCATTTAAAAACTTCCCACTAAAAAATGCCCATGACCATATGACTGTACTAATAAAATCTACCAAATATTTAAAGAAGAATTAATCCTTTACAAACTTTTCCAAAGAGTAAGAGAGAGAACACTTCCTTATTCTATGAGGCTAGAATTAACCTGAAACTAAAACCAAAGACATCACAAAGAAAAATCAATATCCCTGATCCTCAACAAACTACTGGGAAACCAAATATGGCAATGTGTAAAGCAATTGTTTCCCATTACCAAGTGGGATTTATTCCAGGAATGTAGGGGTAGTTAAACATTGAACATCAATTAATGTAATATGCCATATCAATAGAATAAAAGGCAAAAACCACATGATTATGTCTGTAGAAGCAGTAAAAGCATTTCACAAAATTCAAAACCTTTTCATGATAAAAAACATTTAACTAAAATCAAAAGGGAAGTTCCTCAACTCAATAAAGGGCACCCATGGAAACTCCTAACATCATCCTGGTGAAAAACTGAATTGCTTCCCCCGTGATCAAGGGAAAAATAAACTTGCTCATTCTTGCCACAGTTCTTTAACGTTCATTGTACCTGAGGCTCTAGGGAATGCAATTTGACAAGAAAAAGAATAAAAGGCATCCAGATTTGAAGAGAGGAAATAAAATTATGTTTGTAAAAGCTATAATCTTATATATAGAAAACCCTGAGTAATCCACTGAAAAGCTATATGCTAATAAACGAGTTCAACAAGGATTCAGGATATAAGATCAATACGCACAAATAAATTACATTTCTATACAGTACCAATAAAGCAATCAAAAATAAAATTAATAAAACAATCCCATTTATAATAACATCAAAAAATAAAATACTCAGTAATAAATTTAAAGTGTAAAATTTATACTATGAAAACTATAAAACACTGAAGAAAATGGAAGAGGATCTAAATAAAAATAAAACCATTCTATATTCACAGATTAGAAGGCATAACATTGTTAAGATGGCAATACTATCTAAATTGATCTACAGATTCAAGACATTACCTATCAAAATCTCAACTGGTTCTTTGTAGAAACTGATGGCTGATTCTAAAATTCATATGAAATTTCAAGGGACCAAGAATAATAGAAACAACCTTGAAAAGGGAGAACAAAGCTGGAGGTCTCATACTTTCTGATTTCAAAGCTTATCACAAAGTTATACTAATTAAGATAGTGTTGTACTGGCACAAAGATAGATGTAGATCAATGGAAAGGAATTGAAAGTCCTAAATAAATCCACACATCTATGGCCACCCGATTTTTGACAAGCATGCCAAGACATTTTAATGGGGGAAAGAACAATCTTTTCAACAAATGATGTTCAGAAAACTGAACAGCTACATGCAAAAAAAATGAAGTTGAATACTGATATCACATCCTACACAAAAATTAATGCAAAATGGATCAAAAACATAAATATAAGAGCTAAAACTATAAAACACACAAAACAAATGAGTAAACCTTCATGATCTTACGTTGGGCAATGATTTCTTAGCTATGACATGAAAAGCAGAAGAGATACACTAACAACCAATTATCCAAAAAGGAAATTAAGAAAACAACATCATTTCCAATAGTTTAAAAAAAGATAATATATTTAAGAATAAACTTAACCAAGGAGGTGAAAGATATGTACACTGAAAACTATAAAACAGTGATAAGAAAAATTAAAGTATACAGAAATAAATAGAAAGACATTCATGTTCATAGACTAGAAGAATTAATGTTGTTAAAATGTCCATACTAGTCAAAGTGACATACAGATTCTATGCAATCTCTATCAAAATCCCAATGGCCTTCTTTACAGAAATAGAAAAAAGTCACAAAAGTCATATGTCACCATAAAACAACCTGAATTGTCAAAGCAATTGTGAACAAGGAGGACAAAGCTGGAGACATCACGCTTCCTGATTTGAAAATATATAACAAAGCCACAGTGATCAAAACAGTGTGGTACTGGTATAAAGACAGATATAAATCCACATAACAGAATAGAGAGCTCAGAAGTATACCCCTGCATGTATGGTCAGCTGATTTTTACAAGGGTGCCAAGAATACACAATCGCAAAAAGATAGTCTCTTCAATAAATGGTGCTGGGAAAACTGGTATCTACATTCAAAAGGATGAAATTGAGCCCTACCTTACACCACTCACACAAATTAACTTAAAATGGACTAAAGACTTGAACGTAAGACCTAAAACTGTCAAACTCCTAGAAGAATACAAAGAGAAAAGGTTTCTGGACATTGGCCTTGGCAATGATTTCTTGGGCATGACATCAAAAGCACAGACAAAAAAAAAAAAGGAAAACTAAACAAGTGGGATAACATCACACTAAAAAACTTCCGTATAGCAAAAGAAGAAACTCAACAAAAATTAAAAGACAAAATCAACAAAAATTAAAAGACAAAAAAAAATCAACAAAAATTAAATGGGGAAAAAATATTTGCAAACCATATATCTGATAAAGGGTTAATATTCAGAATATATATGGAACACTTACAAATTAACAGCAAAAAAACTACAAACCTGATTAAAAAATGGGCAAGAGAAGTGAAGAGATATTTCTCCGAAGAAGAGATATAAATGCCTAACAGATAAACGAAAAGATACTAAACATTACTAATCATCAGGGAATTGCAAATCAAAACCACAATGAGGTGTCACCTGTTAATTTTTATCAAAAAAAAAAAGATAACAAATGTTGGCCAGGATGTGAAGAAAATGCAACCCTGTGTATTGTTAGTGGAAATGTAAACTGGTGCAATTGCTATGGAAAACAGTAATGAGGTGTCTAAAAAAATTAAAAACAGATCATATAGTCCAGATTCAAAACCAAAAAAATTAAAATCAGTACCTTGAAGAGATATCTGCACACCCATGTTCACCGTAGCATTATTCACAATATCTAAAACATGAAAGCAACCTAAATATCCATCAACAGATGAATGAATAGAAAAAATGTGGTATATACATACAATGGAATATTATGCAGCCTTTATAAAGAAGGAAATCCTGCTAGGTGAAATAAGCAAAACACAGAAGGACAAATACTACATACTACTTATATGATGAAACTAAAATAATCAGGCTCATAGGAGCAGAGAACAAAATGGTGGTTGTCAGGGTCTGGGAAAAGGAGGAAATGCAGAGGCATTAAAAAAACAGCACAAGTGATAAAAGAAAAAAAATCCCTTTAACCGTCTACCTATGGTTAAATGGGGTCATACATAGGGAGGTAGGGGGAGGCTGAAGTGGGTAAAAGGGATCAAATATGATAGTTGAAGGAAACTAGACTTTGGGTGGTAAACACACAATAGAATATACAGATGTCAAATGATAATGTACACCTGAAAATTACATAATTGTATTAACCAATGTTACTCCAATAAACTTAAAAAAGGCATTAAAAAGAATAAAGAAAAAAATTCATAAATTAGAGTTCATCAAAATTAATAGTTTTTGTCCTTCAAAAGAAACCAACAAAAAAAGTAAAAAGACAACCCACAAAATAGATTTCTGTAAATTGTATATCTGATAAGCGACTTGAATCTAGAATATAGAAATGACTCTTATAAGTCAATAACACACAAATAGCCTAATTAAAAATGAGCAAAGGGTCTGAATAGACATTTTCCCCCCAAAAATGTACAAATGGTCAATAACACATGAAAAGATACTGAACATCAACAGCTATTAGGGAAATGCAAATCAAAACCACGATATACCACTTCACATCCTCTAGGATGGCTAAACTATATACATAAAAAAACAAACAGGTAACAACAATTCTTGGGGAAGATATGGAGAAAATGGAACCCTCATATACTGCTGGCGGGAGTGTAAAATGGTGCAGCTACTCTGGAAAACAGTCTGGACGTTCCTTCAATAGTTAAACATAGAGATACCGTATGATCTAGCATTCCCCCTCCTGAGTATATACTCAAGAGAAAAAAAAACATAGGTCTACATAAAATGCTGCACACAAATCTTTATAGAAGCATCATTCATAATCGCCCAAAAGTGGCAATAACCTAAATGCCCATCAACTGATGAATGGATAAGGAAAATGTAGCATATCCACACAAAGGAATATTTGTAAGTAAAAACAAATGAAGTACTGACACATGCTATGAAACAGATGAACCTTGAAAACATTAAGCTAAGTGAAAGAAACCAGTCACAAAAAATATATATATTGTATGAGCTCATTTTTATGTATTTCCAGAATAAGCAAATCTATATAGATATAGATTAGTGTTTGCCTAGAACTGGGGGGATGGGGAGACTAGAGTGATGGCTAAGAGACACAGAGTTTCTTTTTGGGATAATGCAAATATTCTAAAATATATTGTGGTGATGGATACACAGCTCCGTGAATATACTAAAAGTCAGCAAACTATACACTTTAAATAGGTGAATTGCATAGTATTTGAATTATATCTTAATAAAGCTGTTAAAAAGAAGAAAAAAATTAAAAGTGTCCATATCTTTTAGGGTATATAAAGAAACATTCACAGTTAAATTGTATAACATTTGGTATTTGCTTCCAAATTGGGTGTTAGAGGGTGTAAAGTGGGTGAGAATAGAAACTGGGTGATGGGTACATGGAGGTTAATTATACTACTTTTCTAGGTTTCAAATTTATTTTTAAAAAAAGTTTTGCAAAAATGTAACAAAGAGCTACCACTACGGTAAAGAATGCCAAAATCTATGGTGAAGTAAGCCAAAATGTAGAATATGGAACCCATAGAGGTAAACCTAATAATCAAGATTCACTCTTGGCCTGAAGAATCAGCTGCAAAACTGAGCTGCACTTCTACAGTCTTGAAGGACTAAAGTGACTAAAGTCAAAGCACAGGGTTGGCCAAAAGTGGGAACTCAAAAAGCAACCCCTACTATAAACTAGAAACCTAAAGGGCTATCCTTTCAAGGCAAGAGTTCACTCGCAGTCTGTCCACCTGAGGTCTGGGGAATCTTGGGCATGGATCTTGGATTAGGGTAGTCCCAGAAAAAAAGCACCAATGAGAAACAAATAGAAGTTCTCTCTGCAGGGAGATATCATTCTAATTTCTGATTCTACAAAAATTCTCCAGACATACAGCACAAGGTCAAAAATAATCAGACAAAGAAATTAGCAACATGATGAAGAAAAATGAGGCAACAGAGGCAGACATACAGAAACTTCTGCTATTAGAATTCATCAAACATAGATTACTAAACAATGTTTACTAAGTTCAAAGAAGGGTAACTAACACTGAATGGAAAATACAAGAAGCAATAAAAATGGCTACCTAAAAACAAAGAAAAGATGAGGACAGAAGTGAGATTTCTATAGTTTAGAATTTGGAACTGTGTAAATGTTTTACATATCCTAATAATCAAACTAAATAAAAAAGAAAAAAAGCAATATATAAAAAATGAAAATAAACTGAACCAAATGTACTGAACTGTATGTAAAATATAGTATCTGCAGTGTACATTTTTAGTAGGATTTAGTCTAGAGGCAAAAAGAACAAAATTATTTCAAAGTTCATGTAGCAATCTCGTTATTAATAGTAATATTAATACTATTCATTTGAAACTAGTTTTTATATGTTATATGATAAATTAGGTAAGTTATTCTGAAAGCAAGAAAAAAGGAAGGAATATCAGAAAAGCACTACATACATGCCTCTGAAATTCCTCTCTGTACTTAAAAATATAATTTTTATTCAAAAATTGAAATTAATCAATAGATTTTTGAAGACCACATATTATTTTTTCACCATCTGCTCCTTGACTACATTTTAAAACCTCAAGTCCTAACATGCTAAATTGCCTATAACCCAATGGCTCCATCCCTGTTGTAGATCAAAATAATTATATTAAAAAAGCAGATCCTGTATGTTACCCTAGAGTTATTAAATCAGCATCTCAGTGGGAAGCAATGGAGGATGTATACTTTGGAAAGGCACCCTGGGTACTGCTGCTGCTGAGTCAGGGTAGAATACCTGCTCAAGTCCTACAATTCTACTCAAGTTCCTCCAACACCACAAGCTCCAACACAGACATCAGCACACCACAGTCCACAGCCCACATCCAGTCCAATGCCTGTTTTTGAAAGAAACTTTTATTGGAACACAGCTATGCCCATTTGTTTATCCACTGTCCATGGCCACTTTCATACTACAATGGCAAGATTGGACAGTCTTGACAGAGACTGGCCTGGAAAGCTTAAAATATTTACAGTCTGGCCCTCTATAGAAATAGTCTGCTGACCCCTCTTCTATCTGCACTTTTTGCCAAATACTGTTCTGTCTTGGCAAGCTCATGTTCATTCTTCAAAATTCCAGTTAGCATCACTTGTAGAGCTTTAACTGAGATAGCAGCCTTGTATATTTTTCATCAGTCTCTGTACCCTCCTCCCTTTATTTACTCACCATTCTTCATTCTAAGATGTGTTTAATTACTGTTCCCTGACTGGACTGTAAGCTCTAGGAGGGCAATACCCAGATGTGTCTTGTTCACCACAGTGTCTGGTTCATTGCAAACATGCACTAAACATTTATTCAATGAATATCTCCCTCATTCTGTACATTTTCCCCCATTTTTTTAGATGTCTCAATGTTCCAGTCCAGTCTGTTAAGGGAATTCTAAATCCAGAATCTATCAATGTATTTGTAATCCCATTTTTCTGTGTCATCCACACATTTGATATGCACACCATCTGAGTTCTTCTTAGAGTCACTGACTCTACCACAATGCCCAAAATTTAGCTGGTACTCAAAAAGGAATGACTAAACACATTTTGCAATGCAGACACACTAAATTTATGGCATTTCCTATTTCTACCATCCTAGTATTCCTATATAAAATGTAAAAATCCTTTAAATATCCTTACCTGTAGCAAAAAGGAAACAGCATAATTCAATAGAGCAGGGTGATGAACTAGATTTAAACTCTTTTTATACTTTGCTACTCCAACGTTTTTAAAGACTTCGGCATCAATATATGATCCTTTCTGGAAGGGTTTGGATGTCCACAAGCAACCAACCATGGCTGTCAAATAGTGATTATATTCTTGATAGATCTTGCTGCTAAATATGAACTCTGACTTTGTCTATTGGGAAAGAACAAAAATTGTTATTATCACCTATCCTCCCTTTCCTCCTTATTCCCAACAGATCATAAAGATCTACACTCAATTTTAAACAATGATGACTTAACACAGTTTTGTCGTCCATACCTTTAGTACCAATTCATTTTTCTTTGCAGCTGTCAAATTTTTACGGTATCTAAAGGGGATAACAAATAGAATGAACATTTAACATTAAATGCCTCTGAAATGTAAACATAAACAAAGTGTACATTTTAAATGTAAATATATGCAGATGTGCACAAATGCAAATATCCAGGTATCTAGTTCAAGTTTTTAATCCTTTGTGGTACATTATCCTCAAAGAATAAAAATCATTAGAGGCTCAAATATTGAGTTGTACATTTAACTGTGTGTAAAACATACTTTAATAAAAAAGAAAAAAATGAAGAAAATGCTTTTAATATTTTATTATTAAATAATTAACAGAGGCTCAAAAGCAGTCAGTCACTAATACAGAACATATTTTCTTAATGTGGAAAAAAGATGCAACAGAAAGGATAAGGAAGAAATTTAAAAATGCAATCCTTTTTTTCTTGTCTGAGAACTATTATATCAAATTGATTTGTAAACATTTTAACCTTGGCACAGTCCTGCAAGTTGTGCCAAAAGAGTCTATACTTATGGACTTAAAAGAGGAATAGTAGATGGTATCAGAAATTATACTTATAATTTCATATAATTGGCAATAGATCCTCTAATCTCCCAGAAAATATTCTTTTCACAAGAGAAGTTACATAGACCTAAACCAGTTGTCAGTAAATGACTAATTTTTCTTTAAGACAAAGCAATGAGAATTAATGCAGCAGTACCATTGAACGAAGATCCTTAACTATTAATTTTTTAAATCTATATCCCCCATTGTGACATAAAAAAAACACAATTAAAACAGCCTCATCTTAGAATGTAATTCCCCTCAAAAAAGCCATGTTTCCTATTTCCAAAGGCCTTGGCAAGAAATAGATTATAATTTCATTGTTTAATCTTTTACTGTATTATATACAGTAAATTTATTATAGTGTATTTATAAATTATCATTTATAGTTGAAAAATGAACATAAAATTATGATGTATCAAATCATAAAACAATAAAAAGGCTTTGTACCTGTGCATAATGTAACAGAGCTGGTTCAGGATACTGGAATCCAGACTGAGGAGTGCGAGATAAAAGATCCCAGGAGGAAATAACATCACTAATGGAATGTTATAGTTTATGTATATGTCACATACCTTTTGGGAAGAAGAATAACATCAGTATACTGATTATTCCCCAGAACCTTTCAACCATGTTCACCCAAAAAATTATCAGTAGAGAATAAGCAATAAATACAATGTCAAGTTGGAGTGTGCCTGATTCATAAACAGAATACATGGTCAAAAGCCTGCTTGAAATGTACCTCACCAAACATCAACCTTATTATCGTAGAGGATTATTTTTAGAAGATTATTAAAATCTTACATTTTTTTCTTGAGAGAGATCTTAGACTTGGGTAGAAAGGGAAAGGGAACATTTCTTTCTCTTTAAGTCTCATAAGTATTGATTTATCATATTAGCTAGCTGTCAACCTGGAAAACAAAGAAGCATGCATCTATGCAAATGTTAACACAGGACAACTAGGTACTGAGAAAGGGAAGAAGCCAGGAAAACAGAGACTGGTGGCTACTTCCTGAATAACAGTTCTGTCCAGGTGAAACACTATAAAACAATGAAAGAAGACCAGAATCATAGGTACTGGGAGAAATGTATAAAGGTAGAGTGGAGAGCTAAAGAAACAAGGTACTTTCAGTTTTTGCCAAGGGTTTGAGAATGAGTAAAAAGTGATGCTTGAGACAGACTTCTGTCTAGGGCCAACATTATACAGGAGAATGTCTATTAAAGCGATATCTGGACTTTTTTTTTTTTAAAAAAAAGATGTTGTTTTTCCACTTTGTTTTATGAAAGCCAGTTATTCAAGTGAGAATACTATCAGTAACTTCAAAATATGAAGCTTATTTGAATTACGCTAATAAAGTCATAGCCCAACTTAATGAATATAAATAAAATTTAAATAACAGATCAGTAAAGCAGAAAGTCATCAGAAAGATCTAAAAATTAGAGTAAAAATGAGGTGTGTACTACCTTCTCATAGAAATCCAAAACAAAATGCAGCAAGAAAGTGCTGTTGCTTTCCAAGCGCATTGCATTAGTGGACAGCCATCCTACATAGTGAATCAGTTCAGACACAGAGTTCATGGATCCACCGAAAGTTGTCTCTCTGCAATAAGAAACCATGACAATCAGATCCATATTAGCAAAAGTCTTCACAACTTCCAAGCTAAAGCTGGATAGTATATAGCAAAAAGTTGTTAGGGATTTCAGAAAACGGTCAGTGCTCCAATGCATAACTTATTTTTTTTTTAACCACAGTGATTGATCATAAAACTACACAGCTCTCTAGGGAAACATTAAGATCAATTCATAGAACATCCTCAGCAATCACTCTATTAGTAAATAACAGAGGAAAAAAAAGGATTAAGCTCCAGACAGACTCTAGATAATCCTGGTTACTATCCAATGTCCAAAGACCATGGTAGTCAGCAAATTAGTTTCTAAGCACACAAATCAAAATCCAGTTTTGCCTGAATTCTTGAGCTAAAATGCTGTTAAAAATAGTTTCACGTTAACTGGAATCCAATTCTGTCCTAAAACTGAATTAGTAAACTTTTTGGCATTGTTCATTCTTTTAGTAAAAATTATTTGAGGACATTTTATATTCTTCCCAAATCAATGGACTGTGTCTCTTTAAATCATGGGTATAATGGGTTCAATTCATCCATCTACTCACTCCTATCCTTCAATCAACTGTTGAGTGGATTAGGAAGAGACCTAAAAATGTGAATTCATAGCTTTTTCCTCTGATATAAGAAGCCTACAATGGTTATACACAAGGAAAAAAGACTCGTACATAGTCTTAGAGCTTGAGAGATGATAATACTCTACCATTCCCCACCCCATAGCAAGAAGGGGAAGAGTAGGAGACCATTCAAATAGGCAGACATCCATATAGTCAGCTAGCCATTTTGCAAAACTATATTTTAACCATGATTTTTGTCAGCGCTTGGTAAATGTGTCTAAAATAATTCAAACAATGGAAAGTGCTCAGAATAGCATCCTTTGAAGTGTTTCTTCACAGGACATTGCTGGTATTTTGGAGGAAATAATTTGCTGTTCAGGACTGCCTCCTACTCACCACCCACCACAGAATGTTTAACAGCCCTGGCTCCTACCTACTACTGATGGGACACCTCTTCCCAGTCACTATGCCGACCAAAAATGCCCCCCCCCGGAAAACCATGGCTGAAAATGTTTTCCCGCCTTTTGGTCTTTGTGATTTACAACTATAATTTACTCCATTTTTGACAGTCATATGCCATATGGTAATATGACAAAGATAAGGCATTCCACTGATATTCCTAGAACAGAAGGAATTCCTAAGAACTTGTAAGAGCTATGTTATATGACAAGTATTATGATAAGCAAAGTTATCTACATTTTATGACTATTTAAGAATTTTAGAAAGCAGAGCTCCTTTTTAAATGCTTTTCCAAAATAAATGACACTGATAAAAAAAAAAGAATCCTAGGATTTTTTGAAAGAAAATAATATAAATCGTAAAGCACCTATATCAGGATGCCTAATACTAATTTTGTAAGTTGGCCAAAGATTATAGATGTAAACATACTATTCCTAATAAAATTGAGGTATTCAAAGAGGCTAAGTATTTAAATGGAATTTCTTTACAGTAGCAGTTCTCAAATGTTAGCTTGCACTAAAATTACAGAAGCATTCATTAAAACACAGATTACTGGGCCCTACCTCCAGAGTTTATTTACTTCAGGAGGGTCTAGGATGAGCCTGAGAATTTGCATCTTTAATAAGTTCCCAGGTGATGCTGATGCTGCTGGTCCAGGAACCATACTTTCAGAAAAACAGCTTTAAAAGATACTTTCACTACCCACAAATGTTCCATTTTCTCCTAAAACTGATCAGATATGATATATGGAAGCATTGCAGTAATGAATACGATGAATTAAAAATTTTCTAGGCTACTCCTAAGAGGCTTCTATTCTCCATTCTCCTATCAAAGTAGGAGATCATTATAGAGATAAGAATATTTAGAAAAAAATAGGTCTGGGCTAATCTTTTAATCAAGTTGACAACCAACTATTTGCAAGTGAAGCTAAGGGACCCTTATCTTATTAAGAATGTGACAGATAATATAGGGTATTTAAATATTGATTAGATATTTGAAGATATCTAGAAAGATTATTTTAGGTGTCATATTGGTATTACTTTTCAACAGTTAAAATGGTGTCTTGGGTTTTGTTACAAAAAAATCTAGTATGGAGGATGTCAGAAACATGGCAGAGTGAGAGACATCCTTAGATCTCTGCCCTTGAAACAACAATAAGCTGAACAACTAAAACTCAACAAAAAATATCCAAACAGCACACCAACACATCTGAGCATGGGATCAGCACATAAAAGCTACCACAGGTCAGAACCTTGGGTGTTCAGCGGTAGACTGGAAGAAATAAAGCAGCAGCCTCTTGCAGCCCCTGGAACTCCCTGGAGAAGGGGGAGGGAAGAAGGTGTGGCGGCTTCCTTGAATAGCTCTGCCTGGGAGTGCTGTGAGCTCCACATGGCTAATGGCAGGTCCCAGTCATCGGGGAACAAAGCAGAGAAGTGGGATGGCAGAGAAATGACAGTTGATTATTACCAGTTGTGGATGCAAAATGCCAGGTTGAGAAGCAGCCCCCATCACCCAACCCAAAGGACCCCTCCCCCCATATTCTCCAAGATCGGACACCAGGGAGCTGAAGGGGAATCTGAGTAAATGTTATTGAAACTGTCGCTAACAGTGACAGGGACTGAGTCTTAGTATAGCGAGCATGACTGAATATCTATAAGAAAGAAAGGCATTATTAAACTTCATATAAAGCAGGGATCCAAGAGGCTTAGAAACCACCTACTGGAAATCAAAAGGAAAACACTATCTTAGCAACAAGCTAAACAGAGACATTTCTATAAAAAAAAATCTTTCTGGAAATAAAGCAGAATACACTTCCATTAATGCTCAGGTAGAGAAATAGTCCATTAAACATCATGAACAACCGAAGTGACAAGGCATCTCATAAAGAAAGAGAAAAATCCCCAGAAAATAAGCTTAAAGACATAGAAATATGCGACTTGAATGACAGATAATTCAGGATGGTACTTCTAAAAAAACTCAGTGAGATTCGAAATAACTCAAATCAACAATTTCAGGAATTAAAAAAAAAAACAACTACATGAGCAGAATGAGTTCTTTAGCAAGGAGATTGAAACCTCCAAAAAGAATCGAATAGAACTTCTGGAGATGAGAACACACTGCAAGAGTTGAAAAATGAAATAGCAAGCTTGGAAAATAGAGTTGACCAAATGGAGGAAAGGATCAGTGTAATCGAAGACATAAATCTAGAAATAAATCAGAAGGAATAAGAGAAAAAAAACGAATTAACAATAATGAAAGAGAAATATAAGAACTATCTGATACCATTAGAAAAAAAAACATAAGAATAATGGGCATTATTGAAGGGGAGGAATAGGAGCAGGGACTAGAAAGCATTTTCAGACAAATAGCAGATGAGAATTTCCCAAATCTAAGAAATGTGCTGGAGTGTTGAATTCAAGAAAGCAACAGAATACCCAATTATCTCAATCTAAAAATGCCTTCTCCAAGACACATTGTATTACAGTTATCAAAAATCAATGACAAAGACAGAATTCTCAGGAAAGCCAACAAAAGAAAAACCTATTAGATTACTGTTGGACTTCTCAGCACAAACCTTACAAGCTAAAAAGGGGTGTACTCAAATATTCAAACTATTAAATGATAGGAACTACCAGCCAAGGATAATGTGTCCAGCAAAGCTCTTCTTTAGATATGAAGAAGAAATAAAGACTTTTCAGACATACAAATATTGAGGGAATTCTCCACTATGAGGCCTGCATTACAAGAAATACTGAAAGGGGTCGGTTCACGTAAAACAAAATAAGAACAATGACAACAAAAACATAACTATGAATGAGGCGACTAGCAGGCAGATAGAAGCAGAGAAGTGCAACCCTTACTAAGAAAAGAGCATTATAAACTTAAACAATAAGAAGAGATTTGCTATAGCAAGATAGTAATGAATGTTCAGAATATGTATGGAGAAATTGAGACAACAATGACAGAAAAAGGGAGGATTCAAAGATCCAAATTCGCAAAGGGGAATGGAGATAAGGCACACACAGAAGAAAATGGACTATTACATATATAACTATCCTCTACATATTCGTAATGGTAACCACAAGCCAATGATTCAGAACTGAAGTATATAACATAAAACAAGAAGTATCAGAGGGAAAACCCACAAAGCAAACAAAAATGAAAAAAAATAAAAAGACACAAAAGGCCAAAGAAGCAATAGAAACACCAAGCTACCAGACAGAGCAAAACATAAAATGGTTACATGGAAACTTCATATTAAATAATCAAATGTAAATGGAATGAACTTATGAATAAAAAGTCACAGAGTTGCAGAATGAATCAAAAAACAAAACCCAAACATGTGTTGCCTCCAGGAGACACATTTCAGTTCAAAAGACAAATATAGGCTCAAAATGAAAGGGTGGAAAATGGTATTTCAAGGAAATGGTATACAGAGAAAAGGAGTAGCGGTACTAATATCAGATGAAATAGACTTCAAAATAAAGAAATGTAAAGAAAGATACAGAGGGACACTTCATAATGATAAAGGGAATCGTGCACCAAGAAGACATAACACTTACTACTATCTATGCTCCCAATCAGGGAGCCTCAAAATATGTAAAGCAATTACAAACAGAATTAAAGGGAGAAACAGACCAAAACACTATTGTACTAGGGGATCTATATACCCCACTGTTGGATATGGACAGACCATCCAAATAGAAAATCAATAAGGAAATAATATCCTTAAATGACACATTACTTCAACTGCACATAATTGACATTTAAAGAGCTTTCCATCCAAAAACAGCTGCTTATACATTCTTCTCTAGTTCACATGGATCATACACAAGAATCGACCACATACTGGGACACAGAGATAGCCTGAACAAATATAAGAGG
This sequence comes from Macroglossus sobrinus, assembly GCA_004027375.1. NCBI lineage: Eukaryota > Metazoa > Chordata > Mammalia > Chiroptera > Pteropodidae > Macroglossus > Macroglossus sobrinus. The sequence continues at coordinate 134,387 of PVKZ01001508.1, read as the reverse complement.
GTTGAAATCATACCAACCATATTCTCTGATCATGATGCTTTGAAACTTGAGATCAACTGTAAACAGAAAGTGGAAACAACCACAAATACATGGAGATTAAACAACATGATACTAAAGAATACTGGGTCAGAGAAGAAATAAAAAGAAAAATCAAGAGATACGTAGAAAAAATGATAATGATAGTACAATATATCACAACTTTTGGGACATGGCAAAAGCGGTCATAAGAGGAAAGTTAATATCATTACAGCCTATCTCCAAAAACAAGAATGAGCCTAAATAAACAACCTAATGCTTCATCTTAAAAATTTAGAAAAGGAAGAACAAATGAGATGTAAAGTCAGAAGGAAAGAAATAATCAAAATTAGAGCAGAAAAAACTGAAATTGAAACAAAACAAAACAACAGAAGAATTAATTGCAACGAAGAGCTGGTTCTTTGTGAAGGATAATAAAATTGACAAACCCTTGGCTAGACTCATTAAAGAAAAAAGACAAAGGACACAAATATGCAAAATCAGGGATGAAAGAGGGGAAATTATGACAGACAGTGCAGAAATACAAGGATCTTACAAGAATACTATGAAAAAGTATATAACACCAAATTTAATAACCTAGAAGAAATGGACAAGTACTTAGAGAAATACAACCTTCCTAGACTGAATCAAGAACTGGAACATCCAAATAGATCAATCAACAGTATGGAGATTGAAAGAATCATCAAAAACTTACAAAAGAGTAAACGTCCAGGACCAGATGGCTTCACCAGTGAATTCTACCAAACATTCAAAGAAGTTTTAATACCTATTTTCAAACTCTTCCAAAAAATCAAAGAGGAGGCAATACTTCCCAACACACTTTATGAGGCCAATATTACCCTGATAACAAAACCTAATAAAGATAACACAAAAAAAGAAAATGACAGACCAGTATCTCTCATGAACACAGATGCAAAAATACTAAATAAGATACTAGGAACAGAATACAGCAACATATTAAAAAAGATTATACTCCACGATCAAGTGGCTTCATCCCATGGGCACAAGGATGGTTCAACATATGCAAATCGATCCATGTGATACACCACATAAACAAATTAAAAAATAAGAATCATAAGATCATATCAATAGAAGCCTTTGACAAGATACAACATCCATTTATGATTAAAACTCTTAACAAAATCGATATAGAAGAAAAGCATGTTAACATAAAAAGGCCATATATGACAAACCCTCAGCCAACATTATATTGAATGGTGAAAAACTAAAAACCTTCCCTCTAAGATCAGGAACAAGGCAAGGCTGTCCACTATCACCATGTTATTCAATATAACATCAGAGGTCCTAGCAAGTGCAATCAGGCAAGAGAATGATATAAAAGGCATCCAAACAGGAAAGGAAGAAGTGAAAATGTTTCTTTGCAGATGACAGGATTCTCTATCTAGAAATCCCTAAAGACTCCACAAGAACACTATTAGAAACAATAAGCAAATACAGTAAAGTTTCTGGATATAAAATCAATGTTCAAAAATCCATAGCATTCCTATATTCCAATAACAAAGTGTCAGAAAAAGAAGTGGAGAAAATAATTCCTTTTTCAATAACAATAAAAAGAATAAAATACCTAGGAATAAATCTAATGAAATATGTGAATGACCTATATAATAAAAACTATAAGATCCCATTAAAAGAAATCGAAAAAGATACGAAGAAATGGAAAGATATTCCATGTTATTGGATTGGAAGAATCAGCTCAATTAAAATGATCTTATTATCTAAAGCATTATACAGATTTAATGCAAACTCTATCAAAATCCCACTGACATTTTTAAAAGAAATAAAACAAAAAAAAATCATCAGATTTGTATGGAATAACAAAATGCCCGAATAGTCAAAGCCATCCTAAGAAAAAAGAATGAGGCTGGAAGTATTACTCTGCCTGACTTCAAATTATACTACAAAGTGAAAGTAATCGAGCAATGTGGTATTGGCAGAAAAATAGACACACAGACCAGTGGAACAGAACTGAGAGTCTAGAAATAAACGTATGGGCAAATAATTTTTGACAAAAAAAAAAAAAAGGCCAAAAACATACAGTGGAGAAAAGAAAGCCTCTTCAATAAATGGTGTTGGGAAACTGAAAAGCCACCTGCAAAAGAATGAAACTAGACTATTGTTTATCACCACACACCAAAATTAACTCAAAATGGATTAAGGACCTGAATATAATATCTGAAACAATAAATTGCAAAGAAAAGAACACAGAAACTGAACTCATGGACCTTGGAATTAGTGGATTTTATGAATTTGACCTCAAAGGCAAAGGATGTAAAAGCAAAAGTAAATGAATGGGACTACATCAAACTAAAAAGCTTCTGCTCAGAAAAAGAAACCATCAACAATGTAGAGACAACCATCTGTATGGGAAAATACATTTGCAAGCAACGCCTTCTATAAGGGCCTAATATCCAAAATATACAAAGAACTCATACAACTCAATAATAAAAAGCTAACAATCCAATAAAAAATTGGCAGAGGACCTAAACAGACACTTCTCCCTAGAGGACACACAAATGCCCACAAAGAAATGAAAAGATGCTCCTCATCACTAGTATTAGGGAAATGCAAATTAAAACCACAATGAGATACCATCTCACACCTGTTAGAATTGCTGTTAACAACTAGATAAGTAATAACAAATGTTGGAGAGGATGCTGAGAAAAAGGAACCCTCATACACTGCTGGTGGGACTGCAAATTGGTACAGCCACTATGGAAAACAGTATGGAGGTTCCTCAAGAAACTAAGAATTGATCTACCATATGATCCAGCAATCCCTCTACTGGGTATTTACCCCAAAGACTTGAAAGCCCATATCCGAAAAGATATTTGCACTCTGATGTTCATAGCAGCATTATTCACAGTGGCCAGGACATGGAAGCAACTGAAGCGTCCTGTGATAGATGATTGGCTAAAGAATCGGTGGTACATATAATACAATGGAATATTACTCAGTAGCCCTAAGAAGAGATGAAATACTGCCATTTGTGACAATATGGACGACCTTGACCTTGAGATAATCATGCTAAGAGAAATAAGCTAGACAGAAAAAGTGGAAAACCACATGATATCACTTATATGTGGGCTATAAACCTAAAAGCAACAAATGAACAGGACAAACAAACAGAAACTCAATGGACATGGACAATAGACTAGTAATAACCAGAGGGAAGGGGAAGGGAGATGGAGTAAAAGGGGTCAAATATGCATTTACAGAAAGAAAAATAACTTCAGGAGGGAACACACAATGCAATATACATATCTGCCTTACTGTTAAATTGTACACCTGAAACTTACAGGATTTCATTAAACAATGTCACCAAAAAAATAAAAATAAAAATAAACATAAAAAAATCTAGTATGGATGAGGAGGAAAGAGGTATTATAGGTGAAAAAAATGTTAAACATGAATTGATAACTATTGAAGTGCAATGATGTGTACATGGGTGTAACACTGTACTATTTTCTCTACTTTTGAGTGTGTTTGCAATCTTCTACAATACAAAGTATATAAATTAACATTAAAAGTAATGTGGTTGATAAAAGAATATGGGAGAAGCTACAGATTTTAGGTAGAGTCAAAACACCTGATTAGGTAGTTCCTTAAAATTCAGTCTTTTACTTTCACCTTAAAGATAAAGCATACATTTAACAATAATCAACATAATGGAAATTCAGGGCTTTTTTTAATTTCAAGGCGAAAACAAATATATAACCAAAATACATCAGAGAAATAAACAAACAAACAAAAAAAAACACAACTATACAGTAAAATTACAGATTTTTCTAGCCATTATCAAAATTGACTTTACATATAGGAATACATTTTATAAAGTAAGTTAAACTGAATGGAGGCCAAAGTTGCAAGTTCCAATATCAGTTCTCCAATGTTTTGCTGTATTAACTCTTTCAAATCACTTATATACTTAGGATTTGCTCTTTGATTTATATAATAGAACTTGAAGATTTGTAAGATGACTCACAGAGGACTGTCCAGCACAGTTTTCCTGTGGATGTCCACAGAAAGCCACAACAGCCAATTCTGTAGTAGCTCTTTCAGGCACTCAAGAACACTACACTGAGGGGGCAAAATAAACAAAAAAAAGTATTCATGAAATCATTCAGACATACCATGATGTTGCAAACTAAGAAACTAAATCAGAGGCTTAGAAGAAGGAACTATACCCAATATTTGCTGCTCCAACCCGATCAATCTCCAGGACACAGATGGACACAAGCACACGTTTATTTTCCCCACCCTAGCTTATCAGCCCAGGAAGAGACTCTTGTTTCTCTATATTATTCATTTATAACATTTATTACATCACCAAATACATTAACACCCACCCCTGTCTCTTCTCAGAGACCCTTTGTAGTTGCTACAGATAAGTTTCCCACTCTTTTCACCTTGTGTCTACACCTAAGATTTACTCCCTTGTTGATGGTCATAATATTTACCTTATCTTCTGTGACTGTGAAAAACAAACAATTCTAGTTTTTCCTTTCTCAGGCCTTACCTTTATTTTCCAGTTCCTCATTCACATACATAAATAGTCCTGACAGAAGAGTGCTTGGGGCATTTATGAGGATAAATCATAATATCTGTAAATTTGAAAGCAATCCATACCATCCCAAAACCAAATACATGAAAGCTTTCTGAAAATCCTTAATAAATAAGGGCTGAGATACTACCTGAGTATCTCCAGTGATGGGGTGCTTAGTGCTACTTCATACAAATAGCTCAATTAATATTTTTTATAATGTGAACAAAAAAGGGGGTATGTACAGGTTCACTGACTGAAAGTAACCTTGCAGTGTGATTTGATCATAAATTCCTGAGTGAGTAGGAATGCCCAGGCCTAGAACTTCTTTAGTGAAAGGATTTTAAGCAAGCAGAGTCCATTGTTTTTGTGCATCTATGTTAATTGACCTTTGAAATGTCAGAAGTAATCCTCTTTTCCAGACTCCCTGAGGGCATAACCACCTTCTAGGCAGCACATATAATGTTAACTATCTAGACCTTACTTTCCTCTACCTTCATACAATCTTCCTTATGTTCACTCCTTAATCCCTTATGTATACAAGACATCGCAAAACTGTCATTCTCCAGAGTATCTGAGATCTTGCTTCTCAGCATGTCATCAGTTTGGCTCAAATAAACTCATAAAAATTCTCTTAAGGTTTGGATGTTTCTGACCTGGACAAAACCTTGACACCTCATATTCAAGTGTGAATGAATGACCCTTTAGTCACCCCACTCTTTCCTATACTCGTTATACTTCTCTGTGCTTCTTTCCCCTTTCATTGATCCTATCCTTCCCAAATCTTTCAATTGTAGTTTCCAGCACTTTGGTTCCATGGTAATCTAAACCTACACCTTCATATTCTTCAAAGTATGCTTTCTCTGTCTTCTTATTCTCATCATACCTGGCTCTCTCTCTCAGCACTCAGCCAGGACACTGTTTCCTTTGATAACATTTCCATAGCTCATACTTCACCACTTGGACAATTCCCTAGCTCCCCACTCCTAATATTGGAACAGAATATAAGCCTCTTTGAGATGGTAAATATAAAATGAGAAATAAATATCCCTTTAAGAAGGGAGTCAGTTTTAAAAAGATAGTATAAATAAATCAAATGGATGATCTATTTAATCAGGTGCTACAGAAAAAATCTGCCATTTTAGAATATTTACAACTATTTTCTGAGCAGCAAAACCTCATTAGGAAGCAGTAACATTAGCTGAATTTGTTAGTCTAAGATCAAAGCCCCCCATTTCAGATTGCACTTTTCTATAGTCAGTTTTTCTCATGAATTTGACTATCCTTAAGTTTTTTAACACAACACAAAAGCTATCTTTAACACTATTTCCAAACTATTACTCCTCCTTCCTTATATAAAAAACCTTTTCTCTTTGAGGTTTACACTATCCAACTACACTACCTTTTACTTGTTTTCTTTCCATATATATGTGCTATTTACCTCCTTGAAACTTGTATACATTCACTGAAATCCTTCTCACTCTGCCTCACATCCTGCCATCAGGCCCTGAGTTAGTCAGTGTCCATGAAGATGATCTACCCACTACTTTAGCTTCAGTTTCTTGACCTCAAACCAAATAACCTTCACCTTCACTCTACCTTAGTTACACACTTCCATAGCCACACACTAAACTTTGTTATAACCTGAATTGAACCACCACCAAAATCTACTATTGTTTTCTTTATTATGAACTCCTATCTTTCCAGCTTTTACACACCCTCAACTCCAACTAGTTATTCTTGCTCTTCAACTTCAGATATATTCAATCCCTTGATTCCTTCATTTTTAATATCAATTTATACCTTTTTCAGCCTTCTCCTGGCCTCACTTCCCTATCTAGACTAGGTCATGTTGTTAATCATTCACAACTCCCTTGTACTCCATTTAACCAGCAAAATCTTAAATGATTCCTTCCAACTGATAACTTATGTTCTCTGTTCTTACATCTGAGCTGAAGAAAAACGCACAACTATAAAGGTTAGTACCACTCCAAATTTATGGTCTCTAACTTTATATGGGCCCTTAATGAAGCTCAATAATCCTTTTACTTGTCTTTAAGCAGTTCTATTTTTCTCAGCAGCTGTCCTAAGCACATAATACCCTCCTAAACCCCCTAATCAATTCTATCCTCTTCAACACACTTTCTACTTTGATAAATTTAACATTTTAGGCACAAGGTATTTCAACATTTTGCCCTTTCTTCCAATTGTATGAATATATATCTCTAGCCATATGTCCTTGTTCCCAGTCTTAATAATAAGTGCTACCTCCCAATCCCTCAACATCCATCTGAGCAAATAATCTTGTCTTAAACTAGTACCTTCATACTTCTGAAATCCTGCACTTTCAATTATCCTCCATTTCCAACTTCTTCCTCTTCTCAACTGACTCCTTCTATTCTACCTATAAATATGCTCATGTTTTTCTCATATTGGGGGTAAATAAAAACAAAACAACCCCCCCACAACCATTCCTTGATTCAAAATCCCACTATAGCTATTTTTCTACCTCTTCCTTTTAGCAAAACTTTTTGAAACATATTCTATACTCATTGTCTTGTCTTCACTTCTAATTGACTCAACTTCCACAATCTGGCTTTTATTCCCATATTCCACAGAAACTGTTCACGAAGGTACCTAAACCCCTTGCATTATCAATTCCAAAACAATTTTTGTGGTCCTAATCTTTCTGGACCTTCCTGAGATACATGGCAATATTGTTCCTTCACTCCTTGATATCCTATATTCTCTTTTTCCTTGGCACTATTGTTCTCCTGATTCTTTTCATACTTTTTTAAAAATTAAATTTATTGGGGGTAACAATGGTTAATAACATTACATTTTCATACTTCATGAAAAAGTTCCTTCATAGAATCTCCTTTTCAGCTGAAAATTAAATGAGTATTCCTGAGTTCTGTCCTTGGCCCGCTGTTTCCCTTCCTCCATCCTCTCCTCTCCCCACCCCAACTCTCAAATATAAATATATGTATGTGTGTATATATGTATTATTTACTTTTTAGGCTGGGCCATATGGAATTGCCAATTGTTAAACATCCCTGGTCTACAAAAATGGTAATTTCATATAGCTCAACCTAAAACTGACAGATAAATAGCTCTCTAGATTCGTGGAATAAGAGAAGAAATAAAGAATAACCTAATTAGAAGATAGGAAGAAAATCACAAAAAGTTGTAAAATGAAGGGGCCTGAAAATATATAAATTGGGAGAAGTGGAATGTATTATCATAAGAATGATATTGGTCTACTAGTAAGTTATCGGAACAACATGTTTTTCCTGTAAATGTGGCCAATAGTAGGTGATTTATTGTGAAAAAAAGTTATAAAAGAAACATTACTTATATTGTCATTCTTTTGGAATAGAAATAACCATGCTATAAGAAAGTAACTTTCAAACTCAGTCAGGTAGAACTGAAAGCCACAGTGGTTTTTTTGGAGAATGCCTCAAAATAGTAACACAATTTTACTATATAAGGTTGGAACAATTTTATTAGCATAAAATGACTATATTATAAATATACAATATGAATATTACAGGAGTTTTGTTTGCTTTGGTCATTACTGTATTTCCAGTGTCAAAAAGGGTATCTAGAACAAAGTGGGTAATCAATAAATGTTGGTGAAATGAATAAGTATATCTACAAAAATATCAACCACTATGATCAAACTAACTATGCTTAAGTATTCTCCAGTTTGTTTTTATTAATACTCATTTGTCATTTGCTCATTCACTTTGTCATCTGCTATAAATGACAAGAGTTTAGAAAAACTATATGCAACAAAAACCTTGAGCACAGAAAACTCTATACATTAACTTTGATTTCAGTGATGCAGCATCTCAAGTTCAGGTCCAAGAGAATTCTGTTAGAAAACCACTGCCATAACGTGGGTTTGGAATCATGGACCACTGGCTATAGAATAATGGTTCCCACTGAATCTAAGCAAGATAGTTTTTTTTTTACCTTGAAATAAATGGTTGATGTAAAAAAAAGCTGTGCTAGATGGTCAAAAATAACTGGTTTCACCTCTAGGAAAAAAAAAAAAGATTAGACAAAATACTTTTCTTTAATATCATATTGAATTATATCTCACACCAAAATTTCAATGATACGTACCAGAGAAGTTACTAATAGGAATCCAGCACACAAGCTGAAGGAACTGTGACCGACAACAGGAGCCATCCCAGAGAGGAAGGCTTTTATACAGGAATGTTTCACAGGAGTAAAACCCCTCCTGTAACATAAGTCAATGGTAAAACATTATATGGAATTCTTCGGTTTTAACTGCTCTTTAAACAACCAGTTTATTCTATGCTTTAGTTGTTTTACTCTTAGACTAATTTTGTCATCAATATAACTCAAAGTCTTGAGTTAGGTACTAGACTTCCTCATAAAAAAGATCAGATGATTAATATTTGGATATATCAGCATCTTTATCAATATAGTTTCCAAACACCATAAACTTCATCAATTAGAAAGAAGGTAAAAAGTCAAGTTATGGAATATTTTTAAAGATAAATAAAATTGTACTATTTTGGAGAACATGCAGTCACTTGAACAGTCACTAATTGTATACATGTTAGACAGTGAGGCTGGAATTTCATTAGAGGCCACAGAACAAATCCAAACTCTGGGCAACTCCATCTGTAGAGGACTGAGTATTTAGGCTATTTACATTTCCATCGAAGTAAGGGCCTTCCTTTTTTCCTTTGTCACCCCAAGCCGTAAATAGTAGTGCACATCAGGACTCTATTCTGGACCTTTTCATGACATGAATTCTCTGGACAATCTCACCAATAACGTAGCTAAAACCACCACCTGTACCATAAGGAGTCTTCAATCTGTGTCTCTAGCCTAATGCTCATTCCTGAGCGCCAGACTTCTTATCTAACTGCCTTCTGGATATGACTTCTTAGAAGTCCCACAGGCATCTTTTAAATCAAATTTATCTTTCTTTCCAACCCTGCTCCTCCTCTAGTCTCTTTCTCACTGAATTTCATCATCATCTTTCCAAGCAGGAAACCTAAAAAGCAACCTAAATTCATCTCTTTATCCTCACCAGTATCGTTCACACCCAACTTCCAACTCAATGGTTTCACACCAAATCCTTGAGAGTTATTCAACAACATTAATTGAGCATCTCTTTTGTACCAGGCACCAAGCTGAATGCCTGTACATGAAGATTTAGACGGGGTTCCCACCCGCTGGGAGGTTATAATGTATAAAGAAACAAATGTTGTAAAGTACCATGATACAGATAAATATAAGAGAGCCATGGGAGTATATAGAACAAACATCTAACCCACACTGGGGTATTGAGTAAAGTCTTTTTGATGGTGTTGATAGCTGAGTTGTAGCTTAAAGTATAACTCAGGGTTATCCAGGCCAAATAAAACATATTTGACATTTGAACAATGTTGATTTTAAGAACACAAGGGGTGACCCTATGATATTTATCTTACTGGCTAATTCTATTAATTGAATACATTCAAGTACATCTTCAGTAGGTGCTCTTAAACTACAGGCCATTCTCACTTATTTGCATTCTTTCTTTAAATTCAACAGTACAAAGACAAATGTCATTTCATCTTAACTCTATGAATTTTGAATTGAGCAAATATTGTTTACAAAAGAAGTTGAGCACTAAAGAAAAGGTTTTCAGTGGCTATCCAAATAAATTTTAGTAAGAAGTGGAATCTTACTTGTAAGAAGCACTCCGCCCTGATGACAGTGTCCAGGAAGTTAGTAAATTCTTGCCCATGTTCATAATTATTCACCTTGTACCAAATACATTCTGAAGCAGAAATATTAAACAGTATCATCCTGTTGTACAATAACTACATAAAACATAATTACCATAGCTCTAAAGTGACAAAAAATGACAAATATAAATAAGCCATCAGTCTCATACACCCTAGCCAACTCACAGTGTAAATTGCAACAGGTATATGGAAGCAATAGTGAGAAGTTCCTCAAGAACTTGATAATACAGGAGGAAAGTGTATAGTGAAAAAATAAACTGTTAAAATTCACATATAATGAATGTCATTTGCTGTATGTCACATAGTAATCCAAGAGACTATGAATTTCAAGTTTGCCAATGCTCTGAACTTCAACTACGGTGAGCTGGGGGGTAATCTAAGAACTCTTGTAAGTGGAAATCTAACTATATCATATCCTACCTAAAGAAAGTCTCTAAGCAGAAAAGGGAGAGTTAACCTGGAATGACTAAAACCAACTTTTAAACACCTGAGGAGTCAGGAGTTACTTATTTAGGACAGAAACAATCTGGGGAACAAAATACTATCTCTAGAAAAATCAACCCCTTTGAAGAAATAAAATGATCAGGATTTACTATGGCCTGGATGAAAAACTCCATCGCTGCCCTTTCCTTCAATTCTATAATTAGAAAATCTTCTAATGATTAATTTGGCCCCCATACATATTGAATAGCCTAAGAAAGGAGCTATTCTAGTTGGCAGACATGAATGTTTTGGTTACCAGAATTACTTCTATTATGAAATAATAATAATGTGACATTCTGGTTTATACAATAGTCCCCTCTGAGTTTGGTTAGCATTGATCTTAAGATTCTAGGGGCTTAATGGCAAATTTCTGGACATACAAAAAGATAGAGTCCTTGGATTGTGATGGTCATCAAAGTGAAGCCACCCAGTGAATTTTGGAGGCCATCTAGCAGTATTTCCTTAACAACACACCTACTTTCTTACTGCCCTTAAAATTGTAACAAGGGAAGCATTCAGGCTCTGAATCTTTGATTACCCAAGAAATAATTACAGCATATGAAGGCTCCTCCTGTCTAGAATTTGACACCCTTATAAAATAAACCCATTTGTAAACTTTCTTGCTTCTTCCTCATTCATCCAACTTTTAAGTATCAGTTTTCTACCTTCTTGTAATGTTTGACTCAACCAATGATAGAGCCTCAGTAAGACTGATTGATCTCTGACACAGTTAATATAGTGAAGTAGCAGAGAATTGTTCAGCACCGCACCCATCTGAGAAGGCAGCTGCAAAGACAAAACAATCGGTCAACTTTATATAAATATATAAAAAGTAGGTGAGAGCAACAAGTAAATCAAGATATGAAATGTATAAGAAAAAAAAAGGCCATCAAGAGGAAATGGAAAATGCAAATCAGCACATGGTCCAGTCACATACCTCTAAGCAATGAATGTTCTGTAAGAGTTGAGGAAAGCTTTTAAGCTGTTCTACTGGAAATGATCTATTTCTACCAAGATAATCAGAAAAACTCATTCCTTTTTTTCCATATTCTTTGCTGTGGCCACTGGAATCTAGCACTGGTATAAGTGAAGGAGAATTCCATTTCTAAAGAAGAAAGAGAATAAACCAATCTATCAATGGACTGAAGAGACTACAAAATATAAATATAAAAGCAGTCGTTAAGGTGGTTCAATGAATGGAACCTGAATGTGGTTTGCATAGAACCTTGATTAATAAAAATGTATTTAAATATCTATAGTCCTTACAATATCTGAATGGTTATTGTTTGGCTTTATTTTAAAAAGGCCTCTCAAGTCATTTGGTGTTTTAGATACTTACTCTTTTTCCAGGACGGACATTAGCTGGACCTAACATCAGCTTTAGAGGTTCTGGAGGAGGTCCCTGATTCCTTTGCCTCACAGCAAATACAGCTGTCTTCCACAGATTCTCTGAATTCTTAAAAAAGACCTATAAATTTGAATATAAAGTACATGAGAGTAGATACCCATAAGCTGAAGCAATATAAAATCCAAACTCTTCATTAATTGACTGTATATTGATTATGAAATATTTTATACCCATACAAATCCATTTAAAGATTTACTAATCAAGAATCAATTAATTACATCAAATTGAATCAAAACATAGTGCCAATCTCTAAAAAATACTTCCCAGAAACAAAGCCACAAAGTAGACCTTAAAACAGTATGATGTAAACATTATAGTCCAAATCTGTAAATTATTTTAATCAAGAACAGCATATTTCAATCTCAATATGACTCATTGCTCCTTAATCCCTTACCTTCTTCTTTACAGGCAAAGATACAGAAATCAAAGTAGGAATAAAGAACTTATACAGTGACAACAAAGCCTGGAGATAAGGCTGCTTTCCCTGAAATAAAATAAGAGTTTTCAGTTTTCAATCTTGTGGTCAATAAGAAAACAAATAACAATAAACTAAAAGATTAAACATATATTCAGACCTTAATTTTACTATGTGATATAGTTATAGGCAGATGCTACAGAAAAATCAAAGCAGCCATTTAAATCAACTATCCTGAAACAACCCTCACCAACCTGTCTTCTCTTTTATGACCTTTCCCCCTACTTTACTTCTTCCTTATATTTTCTCTCTTCTTCTCTGCCTATGCCTTAGTCTTACCAGTCATATCTGTTAGCAAGGCTTACTCTCACAGGTAGCATATTTAGCACTCAAAGTTTACTAATTCTTGATTTAGATAGGAAGGTGGGAAGACAAAAAGGGATGCCAAGAAAATAGAACAAAGGAAATATTAATAATTTAAAATCATAATGTATGAAAAATTAACTAGGAAATCTAACAATGGGTATGCAATAGCCAAGCTGCTTGCTATAACTGCAAGTCTTAATCAAAACTTGAATTTTACAATGATAGAAGTCATTACAGCTGGATACATGTGTTTGATATATCTGGCTATCCAGAGAAAACATATCACTAAAATGAATTCCAAAGAAGTAATCAAATTGTTTTATTATATTACAATTTTGTTAAATACATTACTATACAAAATAAGGAAGGCAGAAAATGGGGCTTAGCAATACAGCATCTTTATAAATTATAATAAAACCAAAATGACCCAGTTTTTCTATGCCCAAATATCTCCTGATCTCTGTACTAATAGCGATTAGTATTAGAGTGCTTGCTTTGAGTTGCATTGTTTTTTGATAAAGCAGAAATTTAGTAGTAAGAAGACCTTTAGAACTTACTGTCTACTTAACTAAATCTATCTTTGTTATTAAAAAGTTAACACTCTTTTTCAAAAGGGGCACTTTTAAACATGGCATATTGAACATATATGTTTAACTCTGGGTCCTCCCAAAGCCTCACTAAAAAGTAAATGAATGAAAAGGCATAAAAATCACAAGTTCAAAGAGAACAAGAAAGGAGGCAACAGAAAATGAGGGATCATTTAAATAAGGACAAATAAGGACAAATAAGGTTCACCAGGTATTAGAGAAGAGCCTCTACTGTGAAAGATGAAACTAAAGAAAGGAACTCTGAGGAAACAGAGACAAAGCTGGGAAGAGAAAAACAAAATCACAGCCTAAGGCACACAGGCTCATTCCTGTGGCAAGAGGAGAATCCCAGAAACCATAGTCACCAACCCTTAAGAAGAAACCTACCTCCCACTTCCGGTTCCAAAGACTGCTCTCAACTGGGCCTGGTGCTTATAACATAACACTTCCCACCATTCATGGTTATCACCTGAGAGTCAATTTCTGTGTTTTGTTTCCTCCATGGATCAGGAGTTATGGGGCATGGATGAGTATGGAGGGGATACATGTCTTTGCGAGTACCAGAAATCCACATATCCAATATATTTGTTCACATGCCGATTATCTCTGTTACCATTATATATGTTTGGTTATATGTGAGCATGGCTGTGTCTTCTTGGTTTGATATTGTTGGACTTAACCAAATTCACCAAAATATAGCTAATCAAAACGATTTTATAAATGCATATTTATAAATGGCATTGATGATGAAATAACTTAGTAACACACTATATAGACTGTTAATAAAGCCATACATTTCATGTCTGGGTTTAAAATATCTAGACAATTGTGTACTAAATCATTTCTTTAAAACTAGAATATACACTGTTGTTTTCACCAACACAAAACAGCAAGAGCTTATTTATAGTAAGAATTTTCTTATTCTGTTGAAATGTTTTGCTGTTAACATGAAAAAATGTATATCTTTTTCACAATTTCTATTAACATGAAGTGAAATTCAATTTGAACAAAAACATTATCATTAATATCCTCAGAGAGCTAAAAGAAGATATGGTATCCATAGAACGTAAAACAGGAACAATCACTGAATTGTACTAACTGGAAACCTCATATTAGAGAAGCATGAATGTGTGTTTGTGTTTTTCATTAAATTTAAATGCCTTCGGGTAGGTCACGCAGGCTTCAGCAGTTAGGAATAGGCACTGCAACATACTATTGTTTTATACCCAAAGCATTTCAGACCTCTGTTACCTGGCAGGTATAGTGGAAATAACAATGCAAGAGAGCTGTAAGGACAAGAAATAATGATCAGGGAATAAATATACTGAAGTTTAAGTATCCAGAAAAGAATGCTTTCCTAGATCACATCAACAACAACAAAAAAATAAACTGGTCACTTTAATAAAATAAAGTAGTCATTTCTGACTACCCTCTGACACTTGTTTCCCAGCCATACCAACCTAGTTCCCTAAACAGTTTCTACTGTTTGACATCTGTGTCTTTGCTCATGCTATTCACTCTGTCAGGAGTGCCCCACTCTCTCAAGTATCACCACTCCTGACACCAGTGTGATTCTGATTTTTTAAAATTTTTTTGACTGAGCTCCCCGGACAGTAAGTTTTTTTGAAAATAATGACTTATTTGAACTATCTTATATCCTCAAAGCCTAGCTCAGAACCTATCATAGAGTAATACATGGCTAGTTCGGGGTCTTATTGGTACTCACCATTTTAGCCTGAAGATCAAGCAGTTTTCTTATTCGAAATGGTTTGACTAGCAAAGGTAAAAAAAAAAAAAGAAGAAAAGAAGAGAAAGTACTATACGTCTGGTTAAAAATAAAAAGAAAGCCTATGGCTCATATAGCTCCTTCTTCCAACACATCACGAATATAAACACCCTGTTCAGTCAAGCCATTAAGCAGATGCTCTTGTATAAAAGTACTGAAAAGCAATTCCCACAAAATCTTTAGAACTAATGCTAATAGTTAACTTTATAAAGGCCAATACAAATGCTAATTCCATAGAGTGGATGTAGTATAACTGAAATAAAAATACTCACCATTCTCTTTTTTGGTAAGCAAATATAAGAAATGGCAGACATACGGGCACTGTTAAAATAGAAAGATTTAAAAAAGAGAGAAATGATAATACATCCTGAACAGCAGAAACACATTTTCCTCAAATGTCATTCTTATAATGATTAAGTAAATGTGCTTCTGGACAATAGTTTTACAAAACTTTTCTTTTCATACTACACAGTAGTGATTAAAAAAAGTTTTCATTGTCATCCTATTATGTCATTTAAAAAATATTTTCGGGATATAACAACACTGCAGTTTGAAAAACAGAAAAACATCCTTCTACCTAACAAAAATTCATGGTATCCCTTCTAGTAGTCCATATTTATTAAGATAGAAACTTAAAACTTTTATCCTGAACTCCCACTTAAAAGCATTTTCTCATGTTGTTTGGTTTTCAAAATGATCATTTTCAATGATCTTACTTTCCAGTGAGTGAATATATCATAATTTATTTAACCATTTAGCCCTCAGTTTGATAAATAGCATACACTCAATAAGTATGTTACTTAAATTACTGAATGATTAGTTTCCTTATACCATTTTATTTTGAGCATCCATTTATTGAGCTTTTATTTTAGTTCAGGGGTCAGCAAATTCTGGTTCGCCTATTTTAGTAAGTCAGGTTTTAGTGGAACATAGCCACACTCATTCATTTATGTATTGTCTATAGCTGCTTTCACCACACCAGCAGAGTGAATAGTTGTGACAGAGACAGTATGGCCCTCAAACCTAAATATTTACTACCTGGCCCTTTAAGAAAAAAAATTGTCAATTTTAATTAGCAAATTAAAAAATAAATTATTTAATGGGACTACAGAAAGTAAAAAAAGCAGACTTTCTTTATAAAACATATTTTGGCAGTCCTGACTCTAAAGTTTAAAGTCTAAAGTAACGTTCCATATTGCCTCTCCTCTACTTCACAACAGTTTCAGAAAGACTCTGGACATACTTGTAACAACTATGAATTTAAATATAGAATCTTTTTTTAAGGGAAAGATACATATTATGACCATTTCTGCCATATTCAACACAATCTAATAACTTTCAGTAAAAATCTCACATCCCTAGGAATATGAACGAACCATTAGCAATACTATTTATCATGTTGGGTATAAAATGAGTGTCACACAATCTCTTGACCTAGGCTCCAGCAGTACAGGAAATCTGACATTGTCCTTTAAACACATCTAGAAAAGAGAAACTCATATATGCCCCTAAGACTTTACAACTGCCTTTCTGGCAAATAGTTAACCAATATATCTGAGTCATTAGAGTCAGTCTCCCACCAAATTATATGAAAATGACATTTATGAAGTAATGTTTTTAAGTTAGGCTCCCTGTTTCTTGATTTGGGTGATATTTGCACGAATATGTTTGGTTTATAAAAATTTATTGAGCTAGTCACTTACAACATGGGCAATTTTCTGTATGTATATTATACTTTAATAAATATTTTTTAAAAGATGGAGAAAAAGAAAAATAAATAGGCCCCCTTCCCTCCTGCCAAGCTGAGCAAGAAACTCTCTGGTGAGCACCATGAACTCTATGCAAGTATATTGCAAATGATGTGAGAAACATTTATGAGTAGTTCCTATTCATTCATTCACTCATGAAACAAATATTTACTGAGTGGTGAACAAAACAGACAAAAAGGTTTGTTCTTATAAAGTTTATATTCTGTGTGTCATGAATAGTGTTACTAAATACTTGGACTACAAAAAAGACTCAGTCCCTGACTAGAATTATTACCAGAAAGTGGAAAGCATGTTTTATTATTCCCCATTCTTAACAATGTATACATAAACACAGAATTCATTTATATTGCACTTTAGTCAGTTTATGAACAAAACCAATATGAGCTTAAGAGAGATGTTAAAGGTAAGGAAGAGTCAATCATATAATCATCATTCATCTACTCTTACGTACCACAGGACAAGCCTCTCCCAGGAATTTATAACAAGTTGGCCCTATGTAGATCTGCAGTTAGAATTTACACTAGTGATATGACCAAGAAAACCTCAAATGAAGAATTTAAAGTGGTTCCAGCTTAGCTATACCTCCCAGACAAATCACACATCCGTTAAAGGACTTGTATCTAGAATATAACAATAACACTTATGACCCAATAATAAAAAGACAAATAATCTAATTAAAAGGTGGGCAAAGGATCGGAATAGATATTTCTCCAAAGGAGACATACAAATATCCAATGAACACATGAAAAGATGTCCACTATCATTAACTGTTAAAGAAATGTAAATCAAAACCGCAATGAAATACCACTTTATACCCACTAGGATTGCTATAACTAATAAGTAAGATAAATAACAAGTGTTGGTGAGGATGTGATTAATTTGGAACCCTCCTATACTACCAGTTAGAAGGTAAATGGTACAGTCATTGTGGAAAACAGTTCGGTGGTTCCTCAAATTGCTAAACACAGAATTACAATATGATACAGCAATTCCACTCCTAGGTATATACTCAAAAGAACTGAAAGCAGGGACTTGCACATATATTTGTACACCAATGTTCACTGCGTTATTATTCATGGTAGCCAAAAGGTGGAAACCACCCAAGAATCTATAAATGGATAAACAAAATGTGGTGTATAAACACAATGGAATATTATTCAGCCACAAAAATGAAGTTCTGATACATGCTAAAACTTGGATGAACCTTGAAGACATGCTAAGTAAAAGAAGCTAAACACAAAAGGAAAAATATTATATGATTCCACTTATAAGAGGTACCTAGAATAGGCAAATTCATTGAGACAGAAAGTAGATTAGGGGTTATCAGGAGCTGGGGGGAGATTACTGGGAGGTTACTGCTTAATGAGTAGAGAGCTGTTGTTTAGGGTAATGAAAAAGTTTTGGAAATAGAAAATAGTGATGATTATACAACACTGTGAATGTAACTAATGAATGCCAATAAATTGTACAATTAAAAATACTTAAAATGGTAAATTTTATGTTATGGAAAAAATGTAACAGGTTAAAAATGAAGTACTGATACATGCTATAATATGGATGAACCTTGAAAACATTATGCTAAATAAAAGAAGCTGGTCATAAAAGATCACATATTATATGATTCCATTTTTTATGAAATATCCAGACGAGGTAAATCTCTACACATAAAAAAAAATACATTAAGAGTTGCTTAGGAACTCCTAAATAGGAAGATGGAGGAGTGATAACTAAAGTACATAGGGTTTTGGAGGTGATAAAAATATTCTAAAATTGATTCTGTTCATGGTTGTACATATCTGTGAACATACTAAAAAGGAATGAATTACATACTTTAAGAGGGTGGATTGTATTGTATGTGAATTCAACCTCAATAAGGCTGAGGTTGAATTCACATACAATAAAAAACTATCCAGAGAGAAAAGAAGAAATGACAGATTACAATTAGAATGATTCAACAATGGAAAGGGGTCCATAGAATAATATTGTCAACATTCAGAAAGAGTTTAACTGTCACTGTAGAGTTCTACATATAACCAAACCAACTTTCAAGAACAAGAGCATAGTAAAGATATTTTCAGATGAAGACAGAGAGCTTAGCATCAAAAGATGAAAAAATATTCTAAAGGATATACTTTTAGACAAAGGAAAACGATCTCAGACTGAAGGTCTAAGATGCAAAAACAAATGATGAGCAAAGATATTGGTAAATATGTAGGAAAATCTAAACAAACACCAACTGTGAAGACAATAATAATGTTTCCTTTATGTGTATATGGAGGAGGATGGAGAAGAATGAGCTAGAACTAAAACCAAACAATAGTACATAATCTGGGAGAGCTGAGATCAGAGTTAAAGCATTCCATGGTCTTGTATCATTTAAGGTGAAGGTAAAGATACTGGTTACCTTTAGATTTTTAAGAAAAACTGCACAGAAATTAAATAATATTTTAAACGTTCATTAATTCATTAAAAATAATAAAGCTATTACATGCTAACATAAATAATGTATCTTATGAAAAATAACTATATTTTCCAAAAAAGGAAAAAAAAGGAAAAAGGGACTGTTTTACATTTTATATTATATCTGCATGTTAAAATAGGTTCAATAACACCTAAAGGAACACACAGAGAAAGTGTGTCAACTTCAAGTAAGAATAGAAGGAAAACCACAATCAATCCAAAATAAGAGAGATAAAGGGAAAGAATCAAAAAAGCAGATCATTTCAAAAGCTCAAAACAAGATATTTGAATTTACGTGTTATATCAATAATCACTACAAAGGTAAATAAACGAATTCTCCAGGTAAAAGCAAAAAATTATCAAACAGGATTTAAAAATAAAACCTAGTTATATGCTCTTTAAAAGAGGCATCTAAGACCTGAGGATATAAAAAGGTTTCTAAAAAAACCAGAAGGTAGAACTATACAAAGCCACCACTAGTCAAAATAAAGCCAGAGTAGCAATGTAAATATCAGACAAAACAGACTAAAACAAAAAGCATTTCTAACAACAAATGGTTACGCCATGATGAAAGGTTTGATTCACCAGGACAGTATGAAAACCATAATTGTGTATACACCTAATAATAGACTCAAAATATATATAGCAAAAACTGATAGAACTTTAAGGAAAAACTGATGATTTTGCTTTCATACTCAGAAAATTTCAATATATCTCACTCAGTAATTGATCGATGGGCAGCAACAACAAAAGTCATAAGGATACAGAAATTTTCAATTATAATAACCTTTATTCCCTTACTTTACTTCGACAACTCACCCCCTGCTTACTCTGAACATGGTCATCATACTGAACCATTCCTTCCTGAAATCTTCAACTTCAATGCTACAACTTCCCATCATTCCAGCCTTTAATTCCACTACATGTCATGAATGTCACCAGAGCATCCTGAACCACAGCTGAGTGTGCTCCCCATCTGGCCTCTTCTGTCATTACCTTCTCCCTTTTCTCTCTAGACACCCTAGTCCATCAGCTCAGTCATGCTCCGGCCTCCTTGTCCAACCTGGAAGAAATGACCTACTCTTGCATATTAGTAGGATCACAAATTTGTGTTCTCTAATATCATCTGGGCCTTCAAAACCTCTGTACCTCTAATCATCTACTATCCCATTTCCATCAGAAGCTGTTTCAAAATTCACTCTCTCAAACATAACATTCTTTCTTCTCCTCACTCTTAGCAGACCTTGCCTATTATTTGATTGCAAAATTACATAATATATACATATTTATAAATATATATGTATATAATACCTATATATAATATATATGCATATATATACATATATGTGTATATATACATATCACATATATATGTATGTATGTGTGTGTGTATATATATATATATATATATATATGATATAAAACACCAAGACCACTGGGTGGGAATTCCCTCATGTCCCTTACTACTCCACAAATTTATTAGCATCAACACTTATCCTTTTTGCTTCTTTTCAGGATAGGTATCTCTCATCCTGTTTAAAACAAACTGCTATAGTTCTAACCCTGATTCCCAGTCTTATTTTGATGCCTCTCTCCTACACTGCAGGATTTATCACCCTGTACGTACCTTTCCCCCTACCATATTTAAAGATCATCGAGGCTAAGCCTCTTGCTAGGCAGCTAACTTTAGCAAAGCTATTTAACTTTTCCATGCCTCAGTTGCCTCACCTCTGTAATAGGAATATCATTTTCCATAAATCGTGGGTCTAGTCATGTGACCCTAGGTAATTATTTGACTTTTCTATGCCTCAGATTCCTCATCTCTAAAATAGAGATAAATAGATATTTCTTGTAAGGTTGTCAAGAGGTTTAAATGAGTTAAAACTACATTTTATGTGGTGTATTTTTAACACTGTACATTTCTGTTTGGTCTAGCCAC
This sequence comes from Macroglossus sobrinus, assembly GCA_004027375.1. Classification (NCBI taxonomy): domain Eukaryota; kingdom Metazoa; phylum Chordata; class Mammalia; order Chiroptera; family Pteropodidae; genus Macroglossus; species Macroglossus sobrinus. The sequence goes on along the minus strand of PVKZ01001508.1, from coordinate 112,800 downwards.
ATTTCCAGTGCTCACTAGACACATGAAGTTAGTGGCTACTATACTAGACAACACAAGTATAGAAAACAGTTATTCAATAAATGTTTTGTTTTGTTTTTGTTTAGAATATTGATGTAAGAATTTAAAGAACTTTCAGACTCTGAGATCAGAAAAAAAATACTTTAACAGTCTAACATATGTTTAACATTTTAACATCTCTGAAAACATGACACCCTATAATCAATGTCATGTGACAGTTTTAATGGCAGCACTTTTTCATAGTGGTTCATAAGATAATGATGCATCTTACAACTGATGGCATCTTAAGAGTTGATGAAACATTGTATAAAGCAACTAGTGTCTGCCACAGAAGCCTCACATAAATTACCCATTGTGTCTTATTCATATTTGTATTCCCAATACTAGTTCAATGCCTGGCACGTGTGCAGTTAATAAATGCTCACTAAGTGAATTTCTGATTCTTAAGATCCTTTACATTCTTAAATATTAGAGAACTCACAAAGAGCTTTGGTTTATCTGGATTACAGCTATCAATATTCACCATATCAGAAATTTAAAAATGTTTATAATTTCATTAACAAATAATTATATGCTAACATAAATGATGTATTTTATGAAAAAATTACTATAATGACATAGCTTTACATTCCTACAAATCTGTTTAATGTTTCTGACTTAACAGAATACAGATGGATTCTCTGCTCCTTCATTAAACATGTTAAGATATGTTGTTCTGATTGAAGTACATGAAGAAAATCTAGACTCATACAAATAAATATTTGGAAAAGAAAGGAATATTTTAATAGCCTTTCCAGAAAATTATGGATATCAGTCTTTGATACTACACCAAAACTTGATTAAGTGGTAGTCTCTTAAGAGTTAGCTGCAATGTGTAATATGAAGCTTTATCAATGAACTCTTTGTACTCTGTTCCATCAAAATTCATTGATATATTTTGTACTTTGAATGGATCTTTTACCTATGCATAATTTTATAACATCTTACTTGGTCATCTGGAAAATATTAGTTTACTAAGTTATACAGAGCCTCCAAAAATTGACGTATTTCATTATACAATATCTAAAAATCACCTTTATTAACATTGCTACTACCAATCGCATCAGAAAAGTCTTTAAGTATTGGGAAGCTATCAAGTACACAGTGGCAGATACAAATTTTCAAAACTTATAATTTTCACTTGAAAGTTCAAATTTTACCATTGGCAACAAATCTTGCCAGTTATTTTCTTTGAAATAACAGGCTTGCTTTCTTCATTTTTGAAAAACTGTCTGCCAAATACCCAAGTTTGAATAACCATAGTTTATATGTCAGTCATTCTTTCAAGTAAAAATTGTTCTTCATGAAAAAAAGCAAATAGTTTAGCTCACAACTCAATCACATGAGTGCTTTTCCTTTGGACAACTATTATACTTTCGTATGCAGAAGAGATGTACTTTGTGCTTCCTATTTCATCACACAGAAGAGTAAAGACAAGTCTCAAAGGTCGAAATTTAATAAAACTAATGAATTAATTCTTACTACTTCATTTGAGACATTCTTAAGTAAACCAGCATTTTTGTTTTTTGCTGCAGTGATGAATACAATGACCAATGGTACAGTTTGGCTCCAATGCCTCGATTTTTGCCAAGGTGCCAGCAGTTTTATCTACCACTGCTTTAGCACCTTCAGTGCAAATGTCAACAGTGAAAATAGCACATAACATCTTGATATTGTCGTAAAAATAATTTGACCTCTCAGATCTCCTGAAAGGATTTCAGTGAGCCTCGAGGGATCCACAGACCATATTGAGAATTGCCATTCTAGTACTTCATTACGTTATACCTGGATTACCATGTTAGTTTCCTAACCAGTCTTCCTGACTCCTGCCTCCCTCCTAAGTCATATTGTTTGGCTCTATTAAATACTTCTACAATGCTCCTTTAACCATGTTCTGCCTAACCTTTTTCAATTATTTCCCCCACAGGATAGAGGATAAAGTTTGATTCCTTCGCATCACATTCAAAGACCTCTACAATCTTTACTTACCCAACTTTTTCAGCCTTACCCCTACCACCTACGGACACCAACTATAAGTCTACTTAAGGTCTCTTGAAACACAATTTACACATCTCACAACTTTGCTTGAAATATTTAGTCCTATTCAGTCATATCAAACATCATTTCCCTTTATCAAATCTCAAATCTTATTCAACCTTCAAGGCCCAGCTCAATACCCACATACTTTATGATGCTTTTCTAATCACAATCACTCTGGTTTAAAATCTTCTACTCCTTCCTGGAAATATCACAGCAATTATTATCTTCACATTTGATTGTTTAACTCCTGAGTTACCTAACTTTTATGTGCTTTCCTTAATTCCCCAACTGGATTATAAATCCCTGGAAGATATAAAGCCCTGAACCTCTCTGCTAAACTTCAAATCTTGTACAGTGCCTCATACTATGCAACAAATACATTGGGAATGTCAATTTTTAAACATAAAATCAATGAATGAACTCCCTTCCCAAGAGACAAGAGGAAATCTGTTAGGTGAATGATTCACATGGTCTGTGAAGTACTCATGGTCCTGTAGAGTCTTCCAGTTGGACAGTAGATTGATTTCTTAGAGTTATTAATGTTTTCAATGAGAATAATTATGCTATTGAATCAAAATCAGTCCACTGGCATCTCATGAAAAGGAATCCTCTCTACTCATTAATCTTGATGAGGATTTTGCAATGTTAAGAAAATGTAGAATAAGTGACCCAATGGGCCTTGTGGAAGTGGTTTAAAAGAAAAAAGATGGCAATCACTGCTCTAGATCAGCAAAAAGACTCTGATGGGAAGTTAAATCTACCTGTAACATTTTATTTCCTTTAAAGAAGATATAAAGCAAATATGGTAAAAATTTTTATATTTGTTAATCAGAGAGACAGGTGCAAGGATGTTAATATTATTCTTTATACTTTTCTGTATGCTTGCTATATTTAAAAATAAATAAGAAAAAACGTGTCACACTTTGAATCACATGTGGTGTGTCAATATACAAGCATATACCATTTGATCAGTGCATGATGCTATCCAAATTTTACCTACCAGTGTATCATCTTGCAATGAAGCAAAGAAAAAGCCATAGAGCAAGTTAATTTTCTCCTTGTGATCAATGAAGTCAAACATTGCAACCAGCCAACGATAAAAAAGTACCTATTGAGAGACAAAATGCTTATCTTTAGAGAAATACAACTGGCACAGACGAAATTAATTCCCCTCTCAGGGCTGTTTTAGAAGCCTCTAGCACAAACAAAGATAATAGATTTTATTCCTCAGTAAAAATTTATGTTGGAACAGAGTCCTCGCATCAAGCTATATTGTTCCAAAACTACAGGCTTTGCACAAAAGGCCAATGCCATTACTCCATAAGTGGTTCTTCCTTGCCATCTCTTAAGTGGTTCTGAAGGGTTTATCATCAAAGTGTTTAAAAAGATTACCTTGGTGCCTCTACAACACTTGCCAACACAAAGCCAGGAAACTGCCTTAACCACAGAATCTTCTGATATTAGAGTTGCTGGAATCATGCACTTCAACATCCGAGTGTTTACAGCACTCCCTGGAAAGCAGACAAACTCTAAATTAAACTACATATTAGTATCCTGATTGTTTCCTTACTATTATTCACTCTTGGTCCTAAAAATCTCACTTTATATTAAAGGTAATAAAAAACGAGTGATACTTGACATCTTTTGTCATTACAAAACACAATTCAAATCAAAAATGTACTTTTAACTTCTAATATAAACTACAAAGGAAATTCTTTGGCTCTACTATTTCTATTTAAATAGGGAGAATAAGTACAAACAGGGTCTCTTTTTGGGGTGATGAAATGTTTGGGAATTAGATAGTGGTGATGGTTACACAACTCTGAATGTTTAAAAAAAAACACCTGAATGATACTCTTCAAAAGGGCTAATTTTATGCTATGCAAATTAAACCTCAAAAAATGTCTTTTACTCAGAGGAAAATCTCAAGGCCTTTTAAATTTTGTTAATATTTGTAAGGGCACAGTAGATTCTGATTTATTTAAAGCTACAGACTGACATCTTGCATGAGCTGCTGTGTTTAAGAATAAACAAATATATATTGGTATTCTCCTCAACCCCTGCCCCCAAAGTGGGGAAGATAGCAGAATCAAACAGTCATCCTTGGAAGTAGCTGGCAGTAATATTCTATACTGGTCTAATTTTTCCAGCAGACTCTCTGGCATCCATGATATTTTCCCATATGGTAAGAGAAGTGATACTGCAAATAGTTTTGTATACACCATATATCAACTTCTGCTTATTAAGGCTTCAAAAATTAAATATGTATCTCATTAAGTTATTTTTCTGTATTTAAACATTGTTTTATTTGCATTATAGTGTGGTGATCACAACTATTCACTGAAAAAAAAAACACTGTTCTCAACTTCTCATGCAAGTACAATTCTCCAAAACATCTTGGATGCATGTGTCTTTAACCACTATTTTATGCATTACAGTATGGCAGTCACATCAATTCACTATAAGAACACTGTTCTCAACTTCTCCCACAAGTAGCATTCTCAGAAACATCTTATACACCCTTTTTTCTACCCTGAGGATGAAGACTTCTCTTTATTTTTTTAAATAAAAAAATGTATATACTTAAGATGTACAACGTAATGATATGATATACATATACATAGTGAAATGGCTACTACAGTCAGACTAATTAACATACTATCATCTCACATAGCTACTATTTGTGTGTGTGATGAGAGCATCTGAAATCTACTCTTAATAAATTTCCAGTATTTACTACAGTATTATTAACCATAGCCATCAAGCTGTACATCAGATCTCAGGATTTATTCATCCTACATAAATGCAACAATATATCTCATCAATTTCTACCCCATCATTCTATGAAAGAGAAAAAGAGGAAGGTAATCAATCACAAGAATAAAAAATGAGTTTTCCACTCTTGTAGTTCCTTGTTTTTATACCTCTTTTCTCCTACTTTCATGTCCTAAGCCTTCTAAAGTCTGACACAGTCTGACCACTAACACCTCACACAGGTACCCAATTCAAAGAGAGAATTGAATACAGACTGTATTATTTCCCAATGACTTTTTAATTACTTTCTAAAGAGTCTAAAGTCCTTTTGCACATAATTATGATGACATTCCTAGCACACCTGCCCCTGAATATGCATTTCAACTTGGCAAAAGAGTCACATGTAAAGATCTACTAGTAGTGAGGGGGAATATCATGGAAATAACTGAAAGAGAAAAAACAATTAAGGAGGCCATATTTAATATCACTAAATTCCAGCTTAACAGAAAAATGAAAAGTTAGACTAAAAAGCCAGAGATTGTTTTTAAAATTGTTATATACAAGCTTTCAAATCTGAAGCATGCACATAAAAGAGGCATGCATTTGCCACAAGACCTGACAAACATCATGAAAACATTCTAATCATTAATTTATGATATATCAAAAAAGAAAAGAGAAATTCCAAAATAGAAAACACCTGTACATTCTATACATGTTTTAAGGGGGCGAAGGGACAAGAGAATTGTTCTCAATAGACACTGATCAGTTAAATACACATTCCTGGAAAGATATTAGAATCAATCTGAAACCACTTATAAGAAGAGCCAATTTTATTAAGTCAAATTTAACTTTCTAGGAAAACACAGAGAACTAATCAGGCAAAAGCGGAGAAGTAAAATATCTGAGAGTTATATCTTGAATTCAGCTAGTAATCCATTGTTGCTTTAAAACACACATACATACACCCCTGAAAACATGAATCTAGGGTATACACAAGAAACCCAATATGCAAGCATCAGGAAGCAGTACATAAAGCATCCAGTTTGATAGTTGTCTTAATTTTCAAAAAAAAAGAAAAAAGTAGAAAACTCAGTGTGATGCAGTATAAACACTAGAAGAGAAGTTAGGATATCTGCATTCTCCAGTGCTAGCTCTGACACTTAAGCACGTCTCTTTAACCACTGTGGCCTGCTTCCTCACCTTTAAAATGAAGATGTATGGGGTCTAAAACACCTTCCAAGTCTGAATTATGAGAGTAGGTTAAAACATTCTTCTCAAATAAAAGGAATACTGGCCAGATGTTATTCTAAGAATTCACGCCCATTCCAAATGAACTAAGATTAGAAAAGGAAGCGTTTGTCCAAAAGAAAAAGCATCTTGAATGTTAAGTTCATAGACACTAGACTGGAGACAGCATCAACAAGGACTTATCATAGATAAGTGAATCTAAAGGCTATGAAGTAGACCAAGTGATCTCTTAAGATACCTTCCAGCACCATTATTTAAATCATTATCTCTGCTTAAGAGAAATACTAAAAATAGCTCCCATGTATTCAGTGACAAGACTCCACACATTTATTTGTAGATATGTGATAACTAGCCATTTTCAGCATATGCACACAGAGACTTGGCTCATAAGGTAGTTTGTATATTAGAAAGGCCTATTTTGGTTTGATGAAGAAAATAATAAAAATAAAGAACTGCAACTCATTCCAATGAACAATCTAATTCAAAGTCTGGAAGGCAAAAATAGCAAACTGACAACAAATATATCCTCTTGACATACCAAATTTGCCACTGAGTGTCACATTTAATAGAATGTCAATTTCTTCCGGAGCTAATCCATTCTTCCAAGCCACATTTTCCACAGTTTTAAAGTGTTTTTCCAAGGTTTTATCTTTACTCCGTGAAGTTTTAAAGGGACCTGGAAAAAAGAACCATATTAAATAGTGGGACGTTTAAAATTCTTTCAGTGTTCAGCCTTGACAATTACAACTTGGGATACTTTAAAAGAATAGCTTTATGTATAAAATGTCTTCCTAAAAACCCTTAAAAGCCTTTAAAATTCTAGAATATTTAACAGCAATAGCACCTGCAGTGAGGAAAACTAAACCATGCCCTGGCATCTCTGCTCTAGACTAACTAAGAGCACTGAGCAATATGCTGTTTCAATGCTAGGGCAGCAGCTCCCAAACTTTGCTGCACATTAGAATCACCTAGAGAGCCTTTAAAAAACCTCAATGTCCAAGTTGCATCCCATACCAATAAAATCAGATTGTTCAAGAGTGAATGCCAGCCACGGATGGTTTTTAAAGATTCTTGGCCATCCCATGAGCAGCAGTTTGAAAACTGCCCTGCAAGGAACATGCTTTGCTGTTGTATCCCTAGTATCTAGAACACTGACACATAGTAAAGTGCTCAATAAATGTCTATTAAATAAGCAAAAGGATGAATGAGCAAACCTATGCTTTCCTTTAAAATTCTTTAAGAAAAAGTCTAGAATATTTTGACAGAAATAGGACTTTCATAAGGAAAACAATCTGTCTTACCTTTCTCAAAGTATCTCACTGCTACTTGCAGAGCATCTTCTGCTTGATCATCAGCATGTTCATAATCTTCCACTGGATTGTTCTGTCCATGTTCCAAGATGCTCTTTGAGTTGCTGAGGTCCTCTTTTAGTTTCCAGTCCAACAGATTAGTCTGATAACTATTACTACCTCGTGAAGTTCTCTTTGGTGTCTCAGAATTCTTAACTCTCTTTTGAAATGACATTACTTACTGCACATATTCTATACAGAAACAAGTGTCAAATTACCATTAATTAGCCAAAGTGTCCCTTTACTCCACAAAGACAGGGACCATATCTGCCTGTATTCCCAACACTTAGTGTACAGTAGCTAGCATGCAACGAGTACACAATAAAAAAAAAAACTGACAAGGATCTAGGCAACAAAACCTTCAGATTAACGTTCTCAGAAAGCCCTTGACCTAAATAGGAATAGAGAGAAACAACTCTTCAAGGTAACATTCCCAGCTGAACTGGCCTTCTTATAGGAAAAAAAATACAACAGTTAAAATACAACAAGTAACATAGCAACTTCTCTTAAAATGGCTATATCATGTGAGCAATTGCAAAACTAAGCCACCTCATGAACTCAATCTTACTTTCTCCTATCACTTGTATTTTTCTCCACCCCACCTTGATTTTGCTTTTGATCTTGTCTGTTCCCTACTTTGTCAATGTTAAGTTAAAACTGCATAGTTCAAAAGTCAAACTGGTGGAAAAACTAAGGATTCTCAGAATAGAAACATTCCCACTTAATTAATTCACTTATTCAATAAATAATTACTGAGCATCATCTATATGCCAAACACAGTTCTAGTTACCAGGGATAAGATAATAAAACAGTCAAAGCTTCTGCTCTCATGAAAGTTATGGGGGTGGAGAGAAGAGTCAATGAGTAAGTAAATAATATTGAATATAATACACAGTGATATGATAGAAACGGGGTAGGAGTGAGAAGCTATTTTGGAATAAGTGTTCAAAGCCTCACTGATTTGACCTTTAAACTGAATTTGCATGCCAAGAAGGAACCAGCTATGTGAAGATCTGTGGAGCTTTGTGGAGAGGGAAGAACAAGACTTGCTATGAACTTAAAGCAAGAGCTTTGTGTGTTAGAGAAACAGCAGCAACACAAGTAGGGGCAGGGAGAAGTAGCTGACAGGAAAGAGGAAGAGAGTAGTGAGAAATTAAGTCAGGAAGGTAGCCAGGGACTAGCATATTGGGACTTTTTGGCCAGGGTAAAGAGTTTGGATTTGAAGTGTCATGGCAACAATGGGGGAAGGGAAGCATGTTAAAGGACTAATACCATCTAACTTATGTTTTAAGACCGTTTTAGCTGCAGTGTGGGACAGAGTGTTAGGAGTCAAGTAGTGGAGACAGACCAATTAAAAGGGCCCAGAAGAGATGTAACTGTAGTCTGAACTAGGCCTAAGGTACAGCTGTGGAAGAGGTAGAAAATGATTGCATTCGTGATATGTTTTCGAGGTAAACTGTGCAAGGCCATGAAAAATACTGGATGTAGGGAAAAGGAAAGAGAGGAACCCAGAATGACTTCTAAGTCTTGGACTTCAAATGGGAAAAAACTAAGGGAATGGTTAGAATGACACTCAATCCCACCTCCCTAGAACAGATCAGGAGAGCAATATGTATGTCTAACCCAGTGGAAGGTCCCAAGTTCCGAGTTGTTTCCTAGGTTCTTAGGAAAGAAGGGCGGAGGGGGGGGGCAGCTTCTGACCTCATCCGGTTGATCAGTTGCAAAGCTTTTACCGCCCGCGCCCCGCTTTTACAACCTGCCCCAGCAAGGAAGAAATTTTGCCAAGACTGACCCACTAGCCAGATTCTTGGGCTGCCACACCTTGCAGGATAGTCCTGCTCAGAAGTCATAGTATTCTCTTTTTCCCGCAGTATTTAAAAGTACCTCACCTAATACACACCTCAATCTCCGAACCTCGGGAGTCCAAACTTCTCCAGGATTCAAATGAATCGGCCCCGCCCTGCGCATGCGCTTCCAAGGAGCTCCAAGCGGCGGCCCGGCGGGGCCACGCTCTCTGCTGTAACCTGATTGGTTGGGTTTTGGGTCTACGGCACAAATCGATGCGCACGCCGAAGCTGACACAGACCCCTCCGCATTACTGCTGGCCCCACCCGCCGGGACCCGCGGGACGCGCGGCAAGTGGACCGTTGCTGCCAGAGCCAGCTGATTGGCTGCCATTCCTACTGTGCTAAAATGTTCGCATTCGTCATTTTGCCGTAAAACAGAGCAGTCGTGATTCTAGAAATTAGCAAGATTAATTATAGTGATCACATTGCCCAGCTTGACCCCAACTGTTGAGACTTTGAATATGTAGGAAAATATGAAACTGCAAACTTCTCAATAAAGACTGCCGCTCCCATGTTGGTCAAGAGACTTAGGTTAAAGGGTCTACGACCTCTAAGGCTGTTATTTTCCCCATATATAACTAGGAGGTGGGAGAAATGAAAGCCTGGATTTGTCTCGTTTTACCTTCCAGGGTTTGCTAAAAACATGTAGCCTGAGCCGGATGTAGCACTTTGCCCATAACCAGCCAGTCCACACGTAAAGATTCCTAAACTTGAGAAATTGTTGGACTTTAAAGATATTGGCTAAAACAGCAATAAGGGCTTAGAGTGAGACCTGACATCAGGTCTTAGTTTAATCTCTTACTAGAGTAGAAATTAGAAAAGATATAAATTTAACAGTTCTGATTCTTTTGAGGCAAAAACATACCTATAAACTGCAAGCAAAATCGTAGTCAGAAATTTTGCTATCTTAGGGAAAGATGAAGAATTGAAGATTAAGTTGCTGTATTTAGGAAAGAGTACAGTAGAAATGACTACCACATTTTCTATTTATATGGTTTTCAGAGCACTTTCATGAACTCTTATTTAATCATGCATGAGAATTGGGTGTTTAATATTTTCTGTGATAGCTGTTCTTCCTTATCTAGTAAAACTGAACATATATCAAGAGTCACTTTTATACATGAAATAAATTCATATAAATAAAAAATGGCAACAACTATGTACCTATCAATAAACACTTTAAATATAAATGGATTAAATGCTCCAGTCAAAAGACATAGGGTAACTGAATGGATAAGAAAACAAGATCCATACACACTTTAGATAGAAAGACTCACAAATACTGAAAGTAAAGGGATAGGAAAAGATATTTAGTGCAAATGGAAATGAAAAAAAAGCTGGGGTTAGCAATACTTATATTAGACAAAATAGACTTTAGAACAAAGACTATAACAAGAGGCAAAGAAGGATGTTTCATAACGATAAAGGAATCAATCCAACAAGAGGATATAATCCCTGTAAACATGTATGCACCCAATGTAGAAACCCCTAAATACATAAAAACAAATACTAACCAACATTAAGGAAAAGACTGACAATAACAAAGTCATAGTAGGGGACGTTAGCACCTCACTGACATCGATGGATAGATATTAATCATTTCATAGACTCAAATGTAAATTGGAAGGGATTTTAAGTCTCCAATCCCTTTCTTTTTTTTGTAGATGATAAAACTGAGACCTTGAGTAGTACAATAATTTGTCTAATGTGACAATACTGTAGCACTGGAACTTGTGCCACTTTGTGGACACATAATGAAGGACACTGGTTCACCTTTATTTATAAAACTACATTTTTTTTTCTGAAATCATTCTTCCACCTTCCCTTGTCTTCACCTAATGAAGCAGAATTCCCAAAATCTGTAAATTGTATTGAGATCCTAATTCCATGGCTTTCTATTTTATGTGCTGACATCAGAGTAGTGTGGGGGAACATAAATGGGATTAAAAATTTGGTAACTTCGTTAGTATATTAAGTGATTATACTCCCCCTTTCTTTCTTCTTTAGACTTAAAAAAAGCCTAAATTCCTTGACATAGCCCTTGCTCTTCAATTTTTCATTATTTGTCCAGCCAGTTTTCTCCAAATTTTAATTTTTTTTATTTTGAAAGAATGAGAGAAAAAAGAGGTATCAATTACAAGAACAATGACATTGAAGAAAATACAATAATTTGTACTCGCACATTCACGACACCCCCCCCACCACCACCCCCTTCCACATCCCTGGCACAACAATATTAAAACCGTCAAAACACATCTAGCAAGGATAAACAGCAATATGTAATGAAGAAAGCAAATTTTCATACTGCTCAATCCAACTAACCCATATCAAATGTCCTACCCCCAGCCAAAAGTCCACCCACAGAAATGATAAAGAAGTGTAGAAGAGACGACCTTGCAGGTAACTTAGATCCCTGCTCACACTAGCAGTGAAGATTCAATAGAAGTAGTGAATCTATTTGGCAGGGAAACACTAAATTTCAGATGATCTAAGAGAACAGCTAGAGATTCACAGACTTTGAACAGGACAAATCCCTGTTCTTTCAAACACAACAGAGGAGAAGCTGCCAAATCCTGGTTAGCTGCTGAGAACAGTGGAAGTGAGGCAGCTTTGGCTTAAGAAAATCTAAAAAAGATGTCTGATAACAAGTTTACTGCTTCAGTTTCAAACTGTGAGTAAAGGAGCTTATAGGTTGAGCTTGGACAAAGGCAAGATGAAACTTCAATTTTACCACTTGAAGAATTAGATTATCTATTCACTGCATATATTCTTTATTTTAATTAAACCTCATAGAGTATTCAAAATTTAAACAATTGTTAAAAGTAGAGGCGAATTAATTTTACCTATAACTTAGTGTCTCAAATTGAAAGAACTTTTTCCTAAAGTGGTAGGTTTAAGTTTTTAGCCTAACCTATTGAGAGATTCCCACATCCCATAAGAAAGCCTCACTTGTTTTATACCAAAAGTAGGATTCTCTTTATAGGACGTTTATTCTGTCTTCACTAGAATCAGTCTATAAAGGGAAGGATACTTATGCAGGATTAGTTCAAGATCAGAGTCTTCTCCGCATGTGCTTACACACACAGAGTAAATACATTTCCCACATATATAATCTCGCAATTACATGCTTGCTGGAGTCCATCTAAAAAAAAAACAGTTCAATAGTTAGCTATATACATGTACATGCAGCAAGATGTGAAAGTTGCCCCAAAATGACTAAAGGTGGTGCACATATGTCTATATGGGGAGGTCATTTTGAGTACAGGTGTACACAAGCCATAAGGCCATTAATTTTAAGATTATATTTTCCCCTCTCTCCCAAGATAAATAAATCAAATGTAAAACACACACTGATATCTTCAAGGGTGTCATGGAGGCAACTGCCAGGAAGGTCCACTTTTTGTACTTCTGCTTTCCTATGACAACTTCATTTTGCCCTGAGGGGCTTTCTCATATAAAGAGGGTTGCTCCTCGGCTTTCCAAGCATTTCCTGCCTTTCCCTGGTTTGTGGACTTCTTCTCAGAAGACCGATCCTCAGGCTTGCGTGCAATCAGCAGGCGGCAGGTGAGCAAGATTCCAAACACCAGGGCATGGGCATAGCGTTTGAGAGGATCACCGACTAGCTGGTGAAAGAAGAGCACAACCAACACCAGCAAGAGCAGGAAGAAGTTGGCCACATCTTTAGGACGTCCAGGCACAAGGGTCATGACAATGCCACAGGCCACTTCAAGAGTCCCAATGCTTTTGCGGAGGAGAATAGAATTGATCCCCATTTTCTTCAGCAGAGGAAGGGCTCGAACATACGTCTTGTAAGCACGTTTCTAGAGTGGAATACCATAAGGAAATCACCGTATTAACTATGATTTCAACATTAGAATGAAGAAAACACCAAGCAAGTTCCTTCCCCACTATTCCTTTCCCACAGCAGTCAAAGATGTCCCATTTTTTACTGTGTCCCTTAAATAAAAGCCTTGGAATTAAGTTATGGAAAAAAGCAAGGAATCTGCTGAGATTCCTGTGATTTAAACATTATTAATGAGCACCAAAGGTAAAAGAATTTGGCTCTACAGTCTATTTTTTTCTGATTATAAATCATAAATACCATGAAAAATGTTAAAGAAAATTCATCGGGCCCATAAAAAATGGTACAGATTAGCCACATCACATTTTCTAGTACCTGCCTTGACCACACCCAGATGCATATGAAGACCAACAAAAAAGAAACAAGGCAAAACACAGTATGGTAAAAGCCTCCCTAATCTGGACTTTCCTATTTTGGAATCTGTGATACTTAAGAAACTTCAGCTGACCTAGAGTTCATAGTTGTGGAATTTGTAAAAAAAAATATATGTGCTAAGCAAATAAAAAGTTAAAAATGTATGCAAACATTAGCCCCTTATATATCTTTAAAATATAATGAGACAAAAATCATTCTCATGGTCATTGAGATAAATCCAAGGCCATTACAAGACATGACTTTGATTAGCCTGGTTCGAAGTCATTGATTTTAATTCAATAAATATTTATTGAACACCTACTATGGATTATTCGATGGAGATATACAGATGAATAAGACAGGGTCAAGAAGCTCTTGGTCTAGTGGGGGGAAACAGATACATAAACAGCATTATAAAGCAGCAAGGTTAGTGGTATATAATAGAGATCTGTATAATGTCTAATTGTAGCCCAAAGAAAGACATCATAGGACAGAGGAAGGGAGTCACTGGATATATTACAAACTAATAGAATCATATGTACCTTAGAGGAATAGATAATCATATTTTTTCACTATTCAGAGTGGCCTGATTCTCATTTTGGAGTAAATTGATGAGATTTGTATTAAATGTTTTATTGTATTGGCCCACTGCTTTGTTTTTATTAGGTATCCATTAATTCATTCAATATTTACTAAGTGTCTACTTATGCTAGACAATGTACTAGGTACTCTGGATACAGATATAAATTATTCAAAGGCACTGCCTTCCTGAAGATTGAATTTATGAAAGGAAGAACAGTTATGCAAATTCAAAAGTGCAATAAAGTATTTTGAGTGTTGAATAAAATTATGTATTGGGTACAGTGGAGGCACACCAGAAAGAGTGGTCAAGTGTACCAGATGGAGAATGAGAAAAGCTAGAGTAGAATCTTAAGAAAAAGGGCAGGTGTTTGCAAGATTAAAAAGGGAAGGGCATTGCAGGTAGGGGAAGCTGGATGAGCAAAGGCCCTGAAAAACAAAATGGATTAGCGTGTTGTGAACACTGTCCCAGTTTAGCATAGGTTGGAGGAGGGAGGAAAGGGAGAGGAGACATGAGATAAGGATGATAGATATGAATTAGATCATGGAAATCTATATACATTGTGTTGTGAAGCTGGACTTTATCCTATAATCCATGGGAGCAACATAATTTGCATTTAAGAAAGCTCCTTCTGGAAATAATGTGGAGGATAGATTGGGAGAGGTATGCCTGGAAGCAAGACCAAGTAAGGGACCTGGACTACAATAATGATAGTAAGGACAGAGGGAAACAGACAGAGTCAAGGATACTTTGATGCAAAATCAATAGAATTTGATGTCTTATTGGATGTAGACACTGAGGGAAAGAGAGAAGTCAAGAAAAATTCTCTGGTCTCTGGCTTGGGTACCTGGATAAAAGTTTGGGAATGCATATAGAGGAACATGTCAGGATGGCAGAGGTCAGGAAGGAATGAGGAACTCAATTGGGGGTTTTCTGAGTTGAAGTACCTCTAAGACGTCTACGGGGGATGTCTTGTAGGCAATCAATAAGAAATGTTTGGGGTAAATATACAGAATGAATAGCCATCAGTGTGCCCAAGTAGAATGTATACAGTGGGAAAAATTGTGTGATAGACATTTAAGAAGTGAAGAGAGAAAGAGAGTCAGTCCACGGTAGGAGGAAAACCAGGAGAGACAGGGTCGTGGGGACCACGAGGAGTTTTAAGAAGAGAATAGTCAAATAAATACCCAGAAGTGGAATTGAAGAGTCATATGGTAGTCCTACTTTTAGTGTTTTGAGAAACCTCCATACTATTTTTAATAGTGGCTGAACCAATTTACATTCCCACCAACAGTGCACAAGGGTTCTCTTTTCTCTTAGCTAACAAAATAGTAACACTAATTTGAGAAGATATATGCACACCTATGTTCATTTACAATAGCCAAGATATGGAAACAACGTACATGGCCATTGATAGATGAATGGATAAAGAAGATGTGATACATACACATGCATGCACACACACACACAGGAATATTACTCAGCAATAAAAAAAGAATTAAATCTAGTCATTTGCAACAACATGGATGGACCTAGAGGGTCCATTATGCTAAGTGAAGTAAGCCAGACAGAAAAAAGACAAATACCATGTAATTTCACTTATATGTGGAACAGAAACAGACTCACAGATACAGGGAAAAAACTGATGGTTGCCAGAGGGGAGGGGTTGGGGGGATGGATGAAAAAGGTGAAGGGGAATAAAAGGTACAAACTTCAGTTATACCTTATGGCTTATTTTATAAGCCATGGTGATATAGCTTATAGAACAGGGAATATAGTCTATAATATCATTTATAACTTTGTACATTGACAGATGGTTACTAGACTTATTATGTCGATCACATCATAAGGTATATAGATGTAGAATCACTATGTGTACACTGAAATTAATATAATATTATATGCCAACTATATTTTAATATTTTTAATTAAAATAGAAAAAAGAGAGAGAATAATCAAAAGCACCAGATGCAAGACTAGTACAATAATAATTGGGCAGAAAGCCAACTTGACCTCTCAGAAGTATCTGGCACTTAGAATAGTCTTCATACTTTCTAGGTTTGGAACAAGTGTTAAGTCATTTCTTTCACTTCTGGACTAGTGCATGTATCCTTATTGCATGAATTAATTATGAGTGGTACAAGATAATCCTCTACAAGGACTGTTAAAATACTGATGGTTTAGTGGAAAAAGCATAGGTTTGGAATCAAATAGACTTAGGTTCAAATCCCATCTCTGCCACTTTCTAGTTGAGTGTCACTGGGAAAATTATGTGACCTCTCTGAGCCTCATTTTCCTGAGCAGGGATAGGACTAAGGTGAAGTGAGGCTATTTTCCTTGAATACAAAATTTAAGAAGGTACCAAAAATATTCACTGATCAAGGTAAATAATATCCATGATGAACAAAATGTCAAAATTTTAATAAAGACAGGATCTGACTCTGCACTTGCACCATCCCGCCTCACTCACCTTTTCCAAATTCCATCCCTGTTAGATCTGTCTTTATTTAAAATTTCACCTCACTCTAGGCACTACCCTGCTTCTGAACATATAATGAAATACAAAATGTTAGTTTTTCATCCTCCTTCTTATCTCAGATTAAATCAGATATTTTCAGAGAGAAATAAGGAGAAGGGTTGACCAGTAGGCAGAGTAAAACACTGGGCTGAACTGAACCAAATCAATGTGGAGCAGGGCAGAGCTGAAGGTTATGTCACCTAGTGGTGGGGAGAAGCCTACCCATCTCCTCTCACTATTAACCTGGATGCCACCTGACCACTCTGCTCTTCTGCAGGAAAGAGAACATTTCAAATCCCTATAATCAAAAGCAATTATTTAGCAATATCCTTGGGCCGGGATTCTTAAGATAAGCTAATTCCAGTCTTAATTTTGTCCCTAAATTGCTTGGAGAAAATTACTAAGTATCTTATTACCTCAGTTTCCCTTTTTGTAATTTAAATAAGCATTATGAAAATCTAGTCAAAGAATCACAGCATCATAGCATCAACCAAAGGCCACACACACACGTTTTATCATTAATGAGCTACACAATTAGAAATCCATATGCATTCAAGCCACAGTAATTATTTTAATGATAATCATGATTAATCAAGCAGGTCATTCTTCTGGTATGAGGAGATATGATTCAGATATGAGTCAAGGCATATGGAGACTTCCTTTAGTCATACTTTTTTTGTCATTTATTCTTCACAACACCCCAAGTTTCATGATCTCATATTGATGACCTTAAACTTGAACAGCTCAAAACTGTCTAATAATACTCATCTTTGATTATACTTAATAATAAATCTAAGGCCACTATAAGGTCAAAATGGGAACAGAGAGCAAATGGTTCACTTTAGTTCACTTATGCAAATTAGGTAAAAAATAATAATTTGGCTGATATACTGCACAATTCCATTTATGTAATGTTCAAAAGCAGATAAAACTAACTTATATTATTAGAAGTCAGAATACTAATTACTCTTTGGAAGGTAGTAACTAAAGGGGCCATGAGGGGGGTTTCTGAGGTGCTGGTTATGTTCTGTTTCTTGATATGGGTGCTGGTTACACAAGAATATTATGAAAATTCCTTGCACTGTACACTTAAATTTATAGGGAAAAAACTATAAAACTATATGAAAACAGAAGAGGGTGAAGACAAAAAAAATCTCAGTCAGTTGTTATCTTACACCATAAAGGCTGCATAAGTACTGTAAAATTTTCTTGAATCTCTGTAGGAGAAAATACCACATGTGAATCACAGATCATTTTGTAAATTCAATAAAAAGCCATCACATATTTAATCACCAAATATCCACATGAATGATAAACACGTTTTAAACAATTCTACTTTTCACTGTCATATAATGCTTACCTAAAGAGGAAGCTGGGATACCTACTATCAAAAGTGGCCCCCTCTCTGACTGCATTGTAGGGCAGAAGAGTCTGACTTCTATTGTCAATCAAAGGTCACTCTGAAACAAGCACAGTTAGTTTTTGGCCAATGAAAGGCTACAAGCTCCCTGACATAGGCTCAAATGTAGTTTACTTTGGGATGGCTAGCTGTGTGAACTAAGTCACTTCATATCTCAGGGTTAGCTTCTGCTCTGAGAGAATAAACGTACTGCACCACCTCAGCGAGCAATCTAAGCATCAGTGAATTACTATCTTATTACTTAGTTGGAAAGCAATTAATGGCAGTGATTAGAAATATAAAGGATTATCTATGGACATTAAATAAACTGCTCAACCATATCTGGAGTGTTTCCCCAGGGTTGCACAAACAAGAGGACACTTAACTATAGATAAACAAATCAATCAAATCAACAAACCTTCCCTAAGAGGGTATGCAAAGAAGCAGAGACTTGCCCTGTCTTCTTGAAGGCCAAAATCACTTGGTTTTATTGTGACAGAATTTTTGGTGTTTTATTACCATTCCATATGTGTAGTCCCTTGTGCTTACAGGATGCAACCACTGCTATAAAGAGCTGAATACCAAATGTAGAGCAATCATTCATATGTTCCCCATCACTGCACAGGAAACTGCTTAGCAGCATTTGCAAGTTTCAATTTCAAGTGAATTAATAAAGGCATTTGGTCAAGGGAGTGATCGGTCATGTTGGACTTTAGAGTACTCTGTAATGACACTTGCCAAATCTGGAAGAGTATGGGGCAACATACACCAAATGAGCTATTTGAGAGAGGCATCTGGAAATTCTACATGGGATCCACTGCATTATGCAGCAGCAAGTGTGGAGTTTTCAATATTAGCTGATTGCATAAAGTCTGTTCACCAGGGCACATGAAAATAATATCTTGCTCTTCCAAATGCCTGACTTCAAGCCTTTAAACTGGCCATTAAAATTAGTCAGGAATCCACTGAATAACATAGAATCAATTATCATTACCATCTCAGCCAGTGCATTTTTTGAACACCTATCATATGCAAACACTGTACCAGATGCTTCCACAAGTAATTTTAGTGAATATTTACAACAACCATCTGAGGTAGGTAGTATCTTCATTTTACAGATGAGGAAACTGAGACACTAAGAGTGTCAGGATTCGAACCCAAACCTACATGACTCAAAGCCTGTACTCTTTTCACTAACAGTTCCTGGCTTCCCCAGTAGAGATGGGAAAGAAGTTCATAGTCATTTGTCTGTTTTGTTTTTAGTAATGATTCTTCATGGACAGGCTATAACATCTAAAATTAGTACTAATGATTTTAGAACAAGAAAAAAATAGTTGGCAGAAAAGGAAAAAAATCTAAATTTGAAAAATTCATTTTCAGAGTAACATGAAACCCCAAGAAATGGGTTGGAGCAGTTTAATTGGTATAAAAAAGGGGAAAGAATGTGCCACATTTCTCAAGAATCAGTTTTAAGTTCTGACATTCAAACAAGCAATTGTAACCATTAATGACACCTCTACTAAGAGTACTGAGTCAATGACTTGGTTTCTAATCTCTGTTCCAACAATAGCTTATCCTATGATCTTGGATCAGTTTATCCATCAGTAAAGTAAGAATAAACAATAATGTTAATCTATCTCACAGAGACATTTTAAAGAATAATCTTAAAATAACAATAGCAACAACACCTTGAGATCTTATAAGAAAAATCACTGTAGTCAATACATGACTAACTCCATCAGTGCAGTGGAATCATTCTTAAGAAAATCAAGACATCCCTGATAATCATTTCAGATGATCTGGAGTTGGGGTCTTGAGAGGCTGTATCTTCCTTCCAAGAAGCAAGAAATAGCTCTTGAACTTTACAATTAAGAACCAACCAGAGGAATCTGAAGGGTGGTAACCAGCCAGGATAGCACTACAATGACTCATTCATTCACTCATCCATTCAACAAATATAAATTGAGACCCTTCTTTGTAGTAGAACTGAATTTTCTCCATTTCCTATGGGTTCAAGAATAAAGCTGGGCCAGCCCATGCACTATGCAGTGGGCCCTATCCCAGACTGGAGCCCAGTGCTTAATATATAGAAGGGGAAGCTGGAAAAGGGCAATCTGAAAAATCCTCCTCAACCTTCATATAACTGTGAAATCTACCTCCCGGCTTGATATAGTTCTTTCATTCTTTCTAGATGCCCCTGAGCACAGAAGCACAGAATTATGCATACATACACACACAGACACACAGACACAAATACACACAACACACACATGCAATCGCTCTGTACTGCAATATTTGATTATATTTATTTAAATATGTCCCTTTGTATGATATGAAATCTTCATAGTTGTTTCTTCTGCCTTTCAGTAGACTGCAGTAGATAGCTTCACTCCTATAGAAATAAACCTAGTGTAAACCCAGTTGTGGCTGGTCCTTCTAGTGATCTCCTGAAAAGCTAACAGAAAGCTTCCTGGGGACTCCATCTTAGTTGGATTGCCTGCAGATCCTAACACCATACTAAGGGTGCATCTTGGTGGGGGCCTCTAAAGCAGCTGAGCAGGGTCAGAGAAGCAGGAAGTATACTAAAGAAGGGTACTATGTCCCAAAGGAAAGGGAAGGCTTAAAGATACCTAAAGTGCACACACACAAACATGTAAATATATGTGTATGTGAAAAGTAAAGCAAGAGCATATTCATTTATTTATAATCTTAACACCAAACTACCACTGCCAAAACACAAATATAGCAGTATTTCTCCTCTACCCAGTTCCTCTGACTTTGATGGCTTCTGTTATACCACCTCTCCTTCCCTCCCCAATGCAGGCTATCTAGGATACTCATTTTGACCTGATTTCAATTCCATCTGGTCAAACATGCTGGGAGGAGATGAATGGAAGAAAAGCATATTCTGTTTTAACAATGGGGCTAGATCTAGGCCTTTTAGTCCCAGACACAGGGTGATCCTTTGGTGAGAGAGACATGGAAAGCACCAGCTCAAACCCTGAGACAGAAGCCAGAGCTACCTGGAAACATTTTCTGAGCATCTACAATCTGAGCACTGCAAGTTGAGGAGCCCTGGAAGGCTCTGCAGTGGGCTCCAGGATTGCTATGTATTCTGTCAATCTGTAGGGCTAGTCTTCCTTGCCTCAGCTCTGATGAGGTGTCCCTCTTGCCTCTTCTCTCTCTGCTTCCCTGTCCCTCCCCTAAGCTCCTTTCCTTCTTAACCTTGAGAGACCAGTAATGGGCTCTCTCTTAGTACTGGCAGTCTGGCAAAGATCGTGAGAAACAGGTTCCCTTTGGCTGGAGTGGGGAAATGAGGCAAAGTGAAAAGGGGAGAGGTGAGAAACCAAAAGTGCAGAAACATCCCCCTGCCATCTCATCGTACCCCACAGCAAAGGAACTAGTCCATTTAATGCCCAATGGGGGAGAGCAACCCAGCCCCCAGGTTTGCAGAGATGTTTTGGCCAGTCATGTTCAGTGATTCTAACTCTGCAGAGGGGAAAACCTGCAGAGGGCCTGGCCATCCATCCACAGGAGGCAAGGTGGGGATTATGGACTATTTTTCAGGAAAGAAAAGGCAGAGTTTGCAGATTATGCAGATTAGTCCCCAAACAAAATGAAATAAAACATCCAGCTCTCTCCTGAGAGAAGGGGAAGAAGCAAGCACTCGGTGACCTTTATTTGGGCCAGACTGCTTTGTCTCAAGGATAGAGACAAGCTCTCAGGCTACTAGGGGAATACCAACAGCTCTCCGCCTGGGATCAGGAAGACCTTTTCCGCCCCTAAGAATTGCTTGTTTTTGTAGCCCTTTCTCTCCCAGCCCTTTCCTTCCTTCCCCTCTCTCCCTTTTGTCCTTCCCGAAGATAAATAAACTCTCCCGCTTGCTAAACTCTTAGCTCTGAGGGAAAGGAATCAGACTTGCAGACTGGTCGCCCGGACTTTGGGTGTGCTGGAAGAAGGGAGGGGTTTCTGCCCGTGAGTGACAGGTGTTACTCAGGTCTCAGCCTTGGGGGTGGGGGGTACTCGCTGGACAACCCCTCCCCCAACTGGCATCCAGTGGCTCCAAAACAGTTTCTCCTGGCATAGCCCACAAATGAAATCGCTCTTTGTCCAGCTGCTCCTTCTAAGCTGCAAAGTTGTTTGGGAGATGAGAGGATCCAGGGTGAGGATGGGGGTTAAGGGCATGGGACTGGACTGGACTGGAAAGGAAAGAAGGGGAGAGGTATTCGCGATCCCTTGGGGGCGCACTCCTCATCACCCGATCGCTTCACTTACCATCTCATTGTAGGCATCCTTGCTGAGCCTGGGTGTCAACTTGATAGTCCCCATGAAAACAAAGAAGAGTCCTAGGGCCACTGAGAGGGCCACGACAGTTATGGTTCTGGGGGATGCCATGGGGTCACCAAGGCTGGTCCCAACTAATCCTTCTGCTTTGCGCACCCTGTCTCAAGCGCAGGCAGTTAGCACAGAGAGTGTGAGAGGGACGCTGCAGAGGCAGCAGGCAGCTAGAATGACAAAGGGAGAGGAGGGAGCTCTAGAGAAAAATGAAGAGATCCAGATTCAACCTCTCTCATTACAACAATCGCTGGGTCCTAATGCTCTACGTTTGCTTCTCATCGGCCAAAAGCACAGTCTTGAAGTTAAAAGAAGGTGTAAACTGAGGTGGAAATGTCAAGTCTTAAAAGGGGGAAAAGGTGGGTTATGCTTTGAGCTCGATCTCTGAGCGGCCTCTGGGATGAGGACTTTAGGGAAGACCTCATTTCTACCCCTTCTCAGCAGGTCCACTTTTCATCTCAGTAGCTCTCTAGTTATTACTCCCTCTTTTCAACTCCTCTCTTTTTCTTCCCTTTCCTTTCGCTCAATCAAATCTTTAGTCCTCTGAATTGCTGTTTTCTGCAGTTGGTAACACTCAGAGATAAAACTGCAAAGTTGTCAGGTTTGATTGCTGCCAAGGAAGGCTTCCTCTTCCTCTTCCTCTAAAAACATTCATGGCTCCCATTGCCCAGTTGTTAATGAAAGAATTTTAAACTTGGCATTCAAAATCTTACACATTTTGACCTCTGCCTCTCTTTGGAGGTGTATCTTCCAATAACTCACATGGCCATGTGCCAGTCCTCATTTCCTATCTACTCATGGCCCCACACAACCTGAGCTTTCCCATCTCCCCTACATTCCCTTTCCCTATTCTAACGCTCTTCACTAACATTCAACCTTTTCTTCAATGTCTCCTCCTCCATGAAGCCTTCTCTGATCCATTCCCAGCAGGATTTTATTTCTTCCTCCTCTGATTTCCTGTAATAATAACCAATATTTTTTGACCATTTACTAAGTGCTAGACACTGTCCTTTACTTGTACTGGCTCATTTAACCTTTACAGCAACACTGTGAGTCCCACCCTTCCATCAGCAGTATAGAACTATGCACACATCATCAAATCTCACTGAGAATTTCAGTGTGTTTTTCATCTTCACTGATTTCATTCATTAAAAAAAATTGTATTTCATGGGATATTAGTGTGTTAGAACATTTTTTCATATTCCTGGTCATATGTGTATCTTCTGTTTATGTTCTTTTCCATTTTCAGTAGATTCATAAGAACACTTTATATCATATTGACATCAATCATGTTTTAAATATTTTTTCCAGTTTGTATTTGCCAATAAAATTGATGGAATCAAATCTAGCAACACTTTTATGATACTTTCCATTGTTTTATGCTTAGAAATTTCTTCCCAATCTCAAGATTAAACACTTGGCCTATATACTTTCTTAAAGCTGTTTTATGTTTCTTTATTTCTTTTACATTTAATACTGATGATTAATTCAGTCCTCTTTGGTTTGTGATGCTTCCTTTATTGTACTTCAGGTTCTTATCTTTTTACTAAGTCAGTCTCAAGGCTTTCTGTTCTGTCTCACTGATTTGTTTGTTGATTTTTGTAATAGTACTACAATGTTTTAAATATTATAACTTATGTATACATTTTAATATCTTAAAAGCCAAGACTTGCATCACTGTTATTCTTTTTCAAAAAATTCTTTGCCATTCTACACTATTTATTCTTTTAGGTGAACTTTAGAATCGAATCACTCTATCAAGGTAAAATAACTTTGAATTTTGCCTTGATTGAATTAAACATGTAGTTAATTTATAGCTTTCTTATCCAAAACTATGGCATCAATTTCCATTTATTCAAAGCCTGGTTGCTTAGAGATATACAAATATCTTTGTTTTCTTCGTGTATAGCCTATTCATTTTTAAAAAGTTATTTCTAGGGATTTTATGTTCTTTTCTTTTCATCACAAGTGGATTTTTTTCCCTCCATTATATCTTCTAAGTGGTTGTTGCTGGCTTACAGGAAAGTTATTGATTGGTATTCAGCCACTTTGCTGATCTCTTTTCTGAACTCTCTCGTTAAATCTATGAATGTTTCAATTGATTCCCTTGGGTGTTCTCTGGATAGACAATGGAATCAGCTGCAAATAATGGTAATTTTGTCTCCCTTCCAATAGTTATACAGCATTTCTTTTTCGCATCTTACTGTGTTAGATACAGGCCAGCTTCCAACATTTTCCTGGCCTGGGGCAAGAGTACAAATGGAGGCCCACTTACTACATTTCAAGGACCCATGAATTGGAACACAAAAAGAAGCAAGAAATCCAATGTCATGACAATCATTGTCATGGAAGAATCTATCGCTATTGAGAGAGGAAGGACTTCACAAATTAACCTGTTTTTTTTTCTCTTACTAAGCATTTCTGTTGCTCAGAGTCTCCCTGCACACCAAAGCAGTGCCTGACATCATCAGCAGCATAACTCACAAACCTTCATGGAATTTGGATGTGTTTACCTTTTGTTTCAAGTACATAGGAAAAGAGATATGAAATACTCCCCTTATGTTTGAAATGATGTTAATCACAAGAACAGAGGTTTAAGGTTATGTGTTGTGCATTGGATGGATCCCGAGTGACACAGATGCACATATCTTCTTTAATAAATTTATTTTTGTGTATTTGTAATATGAGGGATCCTCCAAAAGCATGGGTCCCAGAGCAGAAGCCCCCCTTGCTCAGGTATAAGAACAATGCTGGTTACTCAGAACACTACTAAGCACTTTTAAATGGCAGCAGCCTAGCTTTGTCTTTGATGGTAGTAAAAATGTTTTTAGTTAGTAAAGAGCTATCATTTATTGAGGGCTTACCATTTGTCAAGTGTCATTATAAATGCTTTACATACATCATCTCATTTATTCCTTATAATAACCCCCTAAAGTAAGAACTATCATTATTAGGCTTCGATTGATTAAGTAACCTGCTCAAAGTCACATGCCTGTGTGTTCTTGAGGTGGGATTTGAAACTCAGGTAGGTCTGAAATCAAAAGCCCATTTTATTAACTACTACATTTTACTAACTTTTATTTTATCATTCATCATAATTTTGGCTATTGTTTTGAGATGGATATACTTTATCTTTATTTGACTCTGGCCTTGAAATAGAAAACTGAATTTTTTTTAACTTGAACTTGAAACTAAACTGAGATCTAGTACCTGGTCTCTACAAAGAGGCAGCCCTCTTTGTTGTCTCTTGGGACATGACGAATTCTATTCTTGGTATATCTTGTTCCTTACATCCTACCATTGAATATTTGTAGGTTTTTGCTTCAATTGTAGGGGTCTCTGGACGGTGACTGTACAGGGGTCACAAACTCACATGCCTATGGAGGGTGAAGAGCGAGTATAAATGTGTAAATCTATAAGATGTTAGCCAACAGTTATTAGGGTTTGTTTTGTTTGTTTTGTTTTGTTTTGTTTTGTTTTGTGACCCTTGAATACTCTAGAAATTCTGGGATTACTACTAATGAGGCCACCAGTTATATAGCGCAGACCATTGTCCAATGTTTCAGAGGTTCTCAAAGTGTGGTCTGAGAATCTCAAGTGGTCTATTATTTCCTCGAGCTAATTTGTGGCTTGCTCTCTTAGAGTATTAGCATTACTTTGTTTAGGGTTTAATTTTACTTGCTGTCTTATCCAAAGAAGCATTATTTTCCTCATTTGTCATGGAAGAGGTTTGCAAGGTAGATGTTCTGCAGAGTCATTTGCCTTGTCATAGTGGTCCTGATTGAAAGACCGTGAGATTCACATCAGAGTGGGTACAACCTCATGGCTTGCTCTGTAGGCTGAAGTAAGGTATCTTAATTTTATCCCTGGCTATCATTTAGTGAGTGAGCACTCTCTGCTAGCCATAATATAATTACAGTGCATTACATATACTGACTCATTCGATCCTTGAGACAGCCCTGTGAAACAAGTCCAGTGGGTTCTATTATTATGCTCATTTTTATTGATGTGGAAGTTGAGGCTCAGGGAGAATAGGATATTTGTCCAAGATCATCTTCTCATAAGTGGCAAGACTAGAAATGAAGTCTGCCCAACAGCAGAGCCGAAGTTTTAGACCGTTATTGGCTCTTAAATTTGGCTGGCATTAGAATCACCAGAACAGTTGTTTTTAATGCATATAAGCAGGGCCCATCTGCAGATATCCTGGTATTATTAAAAAAGCTTTCTAAGTGATTCTAATTTATAGCCACAATAATGAAAACTGCACTGTTTCCTTGCCTCAAAACATAGTGACCTCAGCTGATTGCATGGTGGGAGCTGAATGAAAAGTAAAAAGAGAAACAAGGTTTGTGGTGGAGTGGGTGTTATGTTCAACTTATGCCTCTCTCTGTCTACTGTTGGCAACATAAGTTCTTTACAAGGTAGGTGCGAACAAGCTCTGAGGAGACTTTGTATAGTAATACAAGGGTCCCCAACCACAGGGCCGTGGACTGATACTGGTCTGTGGTCTGTTAGGAACTAGGCTGCACAGCAGGAGCAGGAGGCCAGCAAGTGAAGCTTCATCTATATTTGCAGCCAATCCCCAGCGCTAGCATCATGGCCTCAGCTCCACCTCAGGTCATCAGGCATTAGATTCTCATAGGAGCACCGGTCCCTGGTGACAAAAGAGTTGGGGACTGCTGCAGTAATTAATGGCTCTTTCCTCAGCTTCACAAGTAGTGCTAATCGAGACCCTATACAGCATCAGACTGAATGTCTTGGTTATACCGTAATCCCAACTGACAGGTAGCTATACTCAGCAAATACCATTCTTTAACTCTTTGAGTTGACTCAAAAAGAAAACCAAGATCATACTGTACATGCATCAGCTTTTTGTAGCTATCAGGACTAAGAAACTGAGCCTAACCCAGATATGTCATTTCTTTCTAGACATATTATGTTCTGTGAGAACACAGCCTATGCACTATGTTCTTTCTGAGGATGGAGTCTCTAGCTAGTCATCTGGTCTTCCTGGAGAGGCAGAGGCAGTGACTAGAATCTGCACATGCCTAGGATCCCTGAGTACTGAGCTAGGAGAACACAACCCTCTGTGCTTCATTGCAGCTCTGGCTCTTTTGCTCTGACCAGAGGCCATGGCATACAGAGTGCAGATTCTACTCCAGCAATACCAGCATCACCTGGAAACTTGTTAGAAATGCAAATTATCAGGCCCTGCTTACACCTACTGAATCATAAACTCTGGAGATGGGCCCCAGCAATCTGTTTTAACAAGCCCTACAGGGAATTTTGATGTACACTAAAATTTGAATACAGTTGGTTAAAAATTAAAAGGTTAAAAGTGGAGATGCGGGCATCAGACAGCTAAATTCAAGTTCTGGTTCTACCTCTTACTAAGTGACCTTGGGCAAGTTATTGATCCTTCTCTATTTTTCAGTTACCTCATCTGTAAAATACAGATACTGATTTTCTTATCTGTAAAATAAGTACTAACACATTTGATAATGCACATAGAGCACTGAACACAGTGCACTACACAGAATACAGATTCAATAAATGTTGAATACTCTGTTATTATTATTATTATTATTATTATTATTATTATTATTATTATTATAAGGGCCCTTCTTAATAATCACTTTCATTTCCAATGTGACTGGATTCCTTTGTAAAAGATTCTAATTATAAGATCAGAAACCAAATAGCCTGTCTTAACTCAATGGGGTGGAGCAGAAAGTATTTCATCTACCAGTTTCTTCACAGAATCATTGAATCATAAAAAGGGAGAGGTATCTTGAAAGCAATCTAGTCCTACCAGTCCATTCAATCTAATAATGGCTTGTAAAAGAAATTTGATGCATAGCATTGGGAAAAAAGTAGAGATGAGCAGCTAAGGACGGTGATTTAGAGAGAATTTAAATTATAGCCTTCAGTCAGTTGTAGAATTTGTGCCCTTGGTGCTAAGTCCCAGGCATGAAGCCAAAGTTCATGCACTGGTGGCATTCCAGTATGGAGTAGGACATGGGATAGGTGTCCTCGTGTTATTTTACTATATCTAGCTATGAGGCATGAGCTGCCATGATTGAAATGCTATTAACATCGAATTGACAACTTCAACACTATAAAAAGCAAAGGCTGGGAACCTTGTTAAGTGAGAAAATGAACATCAGCACCAGCCATGTAAATCTGACGTAGTAAATATATGTTACCCTAGAAACCAGAACATGAATGTAGGTAGGTAGTTTGGTGACAGTTTCCAGGATAATTCTTCCCATATACAACAATAAGTTTTTCTATTATGTTAACTCTTTCTCCATATGTCTACTAGATGTTCACTTGATGTTCCACTGTCATCTCCCTCTCCCAAAATACCCTTTTTCTGACTTTCTTATTTTTTAAGTTGCCAGTGCCATTCTCCTAAGTACTACTGTCAAAACTCTTGATGTTTATCATTAACTGAAGAACCCCAAAAGTATTACCTATCTTCAAACATAAGAGATACATTTTATAAAAAAAATTTAGACACATAAATCAGAAAATGATAGACACTCCAACTGAAACATTAATTTAAAAGCTCACAGTGGATAAAACTAGCCATGTGTAACTCTCCCCAAAGAGACTTCTTGTAAATACAATTTGTAGATATACTGCAGATGAAATTAAGATGCTTCCAAATATCTCACCTGGGAGCTACGAACCTAGAATGCAATCCATATAAGATGAGCTGTTACCTTGGCAACTGTGACATGTAATTAGGATAGGAGGCAGGTAATATTGTAATGACAGTTTTCTGGTAACTAGTTAGAGATGGTGGAAAAAAGAACATTGGAGTTAGTTTATCCAGCACTGTTCAAGTAACAGGAACACTACTCTGGTAGATGTGTCACAAAGAACCTAGTCAAAGAGCCCTCAAAACCATTCAGCTCCACATGTTCAAATTATAAGTGACCTTCTGATTGCTACTTTGGTTTCTCAGGTACATTAA
This sequence comes from Macroglossus sobrinus, assembly GCA_004027375.1. Taxonomy (NCBI): domain Eukaryota; kingdom Metazoa; phylum Chordata; class Mammalia; order Chiroptera; family Pteropodidae; genus Macroglossus; species Macroglossus sobrinus. Next base: position 83,475 of record PVKZ01001508.1, on the reverse strand, counting down.
TAGCTGGTAGGTATAACCCGAGATAGGAGATAAAAATATTTCAGTCACTAGAAACTATATTCCTCATTAGCATTTGGCTTGTAAGTCTCTTATAAATCTGCTTAGTGTAAATTAGTCCCTCAGATTTGAAGTCCCTTCCATGGGAATGGATAAAATCTAGTTCTCAGTTTCACAGTGTGAACCAAGATTCATCAATCCATCTTTTTCTCTGATATCTTACTTTTTTCTCATTATCAATGTAATGCCTTTCCATTGTGGAAAAATTGGAAATTACAGAAATGGAAAAGAAGCCGACAGATGAATCACCCCCAAACTTACTATCTAGAGTAAACAGCATCTAGAGTAAACAGTTGGCATATTACCTTTCAATGCATTTTTATTTACAAATTTCAGATCATATTAATACACAATTCTTTATTCTGCTTTTTCAATTAAGATTGCCTTCTATACATATTTCCATGTCATTAAAAACTTTCAAAGGCATAATTTTAAGATAAATTTGTATTGAACTGTAATATACATCCAGAAAAGTGCATATATCCAGAATACAACTCAATAAATTTTCACAGAGTGAACACACCTGTATAACCAGAACCAAGATGAAGAAACAGAATATTATCAGCTATCAGAAGCCCCCTCATATGCCTCCTGCCAGCCACTCCCCACAGTCTAAAGGTAATGACATGCTACGTCTAACACCATATTATAAATGTAATTTTTAGTGGATTTACATTAGTCTATGGACCATATTTTATATAACCATTCCCTTTTTTTCTAATGTTGGATTTTGAGGGTGCTTTTTTTTTACGAACTCAATTATTTTATTATTTTAAAATAAATTTTATTAGTTTCAAGTATATAGTACATTGGTTAGACATTTACAGTTTATAAAATTATCCCCTTAATTGCTCTTTCTCTCCTTTGGCTTTCCATCTAAACTTTACATTAACGCTAACTGCATTTCCTATACTGTGCTCCTCATTCTTGTGACCATCTATCTATCAACTACTAATTTGTACTCCTTTAACCCTTCATTCCATTTTTCCAGCCCCCTAACCCGCCTCCCCTCTGGCCATCACCAGATTGTCCTCTATATTTGTGAGTCTTTTTTTGATTAGTTTGTTCTTTTTGTTCCTAGATTCCACATATAAGTGAAATCATATGACATTTATTTTTCTCTGTCTGACTTATTTCACTCAGAAAAAATAACCTTTAGGTCCATTCATGTCATTGCAAATGGTAGGATTTCATTTTTTTGAATGCCTAATATTCTATTGTATATATGAACTGTAACTTCTTTATCCACTCATCTCTTGATGAGTGCTTCCATAACTAGGCTATTGTAAATGGTGCTGCCATGAACATAGGGGTGCATAGATCTTTATGAATTATTGTTTTTTTTTATTTTCAACAGTGAGACCCTTGGGGCATATATTTTTGTCCATATCTCTATTTCCTTAGAATAGATTGCTAGGGGTAGAATTTCTGGAGCAAATGGTCTGAAATTTTAAAGGCTCTTAATTCTAAATGCTTTCTGAGAAGGTTGTGTCAATTTACAATTCTGTCAGTAATGTGTGAGAGCATCTGCCTCTATTGAGACGATGTTTTCCTTATCAGTTTACATAAGCTCTTTAAATAATAAAGATAATGACCTTTTGCCATACTTGTATATCTTCTTCTGTTTGTTGTTTCTGTTTAATTTAATTATGTTTTTGTCATATAGAAGTTTTTAAGGGTTATATAGTAAAATTTACCTACATGGTAGTTTTTCCTACTGCCTTTCAGTTTGGAAAGTCTTCCTATGTCCAATTTTGATCATAGTCATCTATATTTTTTTAGGGCTTTTATGATTTGATTTTTTGACCTTTAACTAATTCATCTGGAATTTCAGTTGTTGCATGGTAGTAAGGTTGAAATTTGAATGGGTATCACCTAAGGTGCTTCTTACAAACCCAGATATGCCTGAGCCTAACTCTCTGAGATTTCGATTCTGTAGGTGTGGGGTGGGGTTCAGGAACCTGCATTTATCACAATCACTTAGGCTGATTACATTGTAGATAGGCCCCTGTCCACATTTTGAAAAACACTTGCAGCATGTAGGGTGGCCTACCTTAGTACAGAGATTTAGCACCTCCCATCTGGATAACTGCAGCAGTCTCTCTCAGCTTCCAGGTCACTGCACCCTAAAATACAACCTACACAGAGCTCCTAGAATTCTCTTCCAGAAACAATTAATGAAAAACTCATTAGCTGCCCATTGCTCCAAAAACTAGACCAAACCCCGCATCCCAGCACTCCAGATCTTTTATTATCTTCCAAGATCTATTGATCTGATCAGCTGGATCTCCGATGACTTTGGAACCACTCACTCTCCCATCTAGCCAGATCTGCCTCCTCAAGAGCCTTGGATACCTGTTGCTCATTCCTGTTTTCATGCTGCAGCCCCCTCCTCCTTTTAGGTTATTCAAATACTATGCATTCAACTCCCCACTTTCTCATTCTTCCCTGACTGCCAAGAAGATCAATGCTATCCTAGAATTACCAAAGCCCATTGTTGTGTATTTTCACTTTATGTGTCTTATCTCCACATCAGGTCACACAATCTCAAGGGCATGGTCTATGTATCTATCCCTCATATCCTCTAACACAGTCCTAAATGAAAGGAAAGCACACCCAAAGCAGGAAGTACTGTAGTTAATGGAACCAAACCAGCCCTAACTGCCAAGTGATTTTAATACATGTTATTTCTGAGAGCTAGTGCTGTAGTTTTTCAGAAATCTTTTGCTTGGACAAAAATGAGAATGTTTGACAAATTTCTAGAGACTTCACATTGTTGTGATTGGTTTGCTAATAACAAAGTTACAAAAATTTTTCAGTTCTTGTTTAATTTAACAATATTAGCACCTGTGACATGTCCATTTGTTAACTTTCTGGTTGAAGAGTTTAACCTTTTCTATAATATGGGTATTTCTTTTCCCTCTTACAAATGTAATAATTTCTCTTTTATAGAAGAACCTGCTTTATCAGATTAAATAAACATAAAATTAATGGCCAAATGATTACATTATAGCTTCCTTTATCTATTTTCTTTTTAATTTTTATTTTTAAATAATTAATTTATTTTATGGTGACATTGGTTAAGGAAATTCAATAAGTTTCAGCTGTATACTTTAACAATAAGGCATATATATATTTCCACTGTGTTCACCTCCCATAGTTAGATTTCTTTCTGTCACCACATATTTGACCCTCTTTACCCTGTCTACCTCCCCTCTGTCCCCACCCTTTACCTTCTTGTAACCACTGGTCTATAGTCCATGTCCATGAGTTTCTGTTTGTTTGTCCCTGTTCATTTGTTGCTTTCAGGTTTATATCCCACATATAAGTGATATCATGTGGTTTCCCACTTTTTATGTATAGCTTATTTTGCTTAGAATGATTATCTCGAGGTCCATCCACGTTATCACAAATGGGCAGTATTTCATCTCTTCTTATGGCTGAGTAATATTCCATTGTGTATATGTACCACCACTTCTTTAGTCAATCATCTATCATAGGATACTTTGGTTGCTTCCATGTCCTGGCCACTGTGAATAATGCTACTATGAACATCAGTGTGCAAATGTCTTTTTGGATAAGGGTTTTCAAGTCTTTGGGGGTAAATATCCAGTAGAGGGATAGCTGGATCATATGGTAGATCAATTCTTAGTTTCTTGAGGAACCTCCATACTGTTTTCCATAGTGGCTGTATCAATATCAGCTGTGTATGAGGGGTCTTTTTTCTTTGCACCCTCTCCAACATTTGTTATTTGTTCTGTTGATTATAACTATTCTAATAGGTCTTTTCTCTCTTTAACCCTGTGGGTTCTGCCTTCTCCAATGACAGACCTGCTTTAGATGAGTTTGCTTGGATGCTCAGAATGGGTGACAAGATGGATTCAGTTCAATTCATCAGATATTTATTGAGCCCCTACTGGGAACCTGGTTCCGTGTGAGGCACAACAAAGGATGTCAAGATGAGAAATGATAAAGGCGCAGAAAGGAACTGGGAGAAGAAAGGGGAAGAAGAGGTAAAGAAAGGAGTAGAGCTGGCTATCTGCATAAGAGGGGATTAAAATAAGAGAACGAAGAAAGAGAACCAAAGGTGAATTCTGGTTTCACTTACTACAGCTGCGTAGGCTAAGAAACTCAAAACAGTGGTTTGAACTCATATTTTGCATAAGAGCCATGAGAGCAATTAGGAAGAGGTCACAATTTGAGTAAAACATTTACAAGCTCAAACCTTTAGAATGGGAAGTAAAATATCTTTTCTAAAAAGGTATGCACTTGTCTGCATGCATGTGTATACAAACAAACACACACACTATTTTTGAATAATAATAGCTAACATTTATTGTGTGTGGTTATTCTGTTCTAAGCACTTTGCATGTATTAAATTATTTAATCTTTATTATGACTGTGAAGTAGGTGCAATTATTATGGACATTTTTTCAAATGAAGAAACTGAGGCACTGAGAAATTAAGTAACTTGCCCAAGTTTACACAGTTTATAAGAGGCACATCTGAGTTTTGAGCCTCGGTCCATCTAACTTAACGTTTATTGTTATTTGAGGTATTGGTCCATATTTAATATACTGCTATACTTAATAGGGCTAATGCATTGCCTAGTACAAAACAGGAAAAACAGGCAACATAACTGAAATGTTGACTATAAAGTGCTTTCCATTTAAACCCAATTACTATTAGGCAGACAAGTGTCATTAAATATAGGTTCACTTTACTGTAAATTTTAGACCATTAAAGGAACAATATTTATAGTACACACATGTGTACATCTTTTAACGTTATCTTACTTATTTGGCTGGGCTCATCACCTCTCAAAAAATCAGAGGAATCATTAAATATAGTCCAGGAGCTGGTAAATGAAATAGTGGTCTCTGGCCTCCTTCTGCGTTCTGTAGTTGAAGACAAACATTCTTTCGCTGAGGTTTTAAGATTTAGTAGCCTTGCCTGGGATCCAGTTGAGAAACCAGGTTTACCTTGTCTTAATAACATAATACTTTTTGGATACAATGTAACATAGAGAGAGAACGAATTTCTGAAAAAGCCTATGGCCCCAAATTGGGGCTGACTTTGACAAACGGTTGCAATTTGAGAAAACCTTCATCTCTCAATCTTCCAACCTATTATGGATCAGATGCCTGTAATTCTACCATTTATAAACTATTCTTTTCGCTGAAAGAGTTAAAGCACAAGCCACGCAGAAATGGGCAGCACTATTAACACAGTAGTGTGAACGTCTACGTGATTTCTGAGGTTTATCCAGATTCACCAATAGGACAGTGAGAAGAGCAGGCGATGGGCGGGGTTTTGGGGAGGGTGGAGAACTTGGGGAGCTGTGGGGAGCAGAAGGGAGGAGACAATAACTTGTAGAGGGAAGGCACTGGGCAGTGGGGCGATGAGTGCTTTTGAGGAAGGTCTCTAGAGAAGGCCCCCCTGCAGAGTAGGGAGACGGTCTTTCCGAGACTAGCGGCCCCGAGTGGGCTGCCTGGCGCCTGGGAGGAGCCCCATGTCCCACTGCGCCCGCCCTAGGCTGCATGCGTGTGCGTCGGAAGTCCAGGCACCCAGTGCACCAGGAAGTGACTCTCCCTAGCGGCAACGATTCAGGCTTTTTCATTTGTCGCCTCAGGTTTGTAAGAGGATTTATTGGTTACAAAGGTAAGGGGGTTAAATGGAGAGCCCAGAAAACACGAGTTAAGTCTTACCTTGCAGAAAACTGCTGATTGCGCAAAACTGCCCGCGGAGCGCGGGTAGGGACAAGGGGCGCGACCAGACCCAACGCTGGCTGTACAATGTCGCCTCTAGCCTTGAGTCCACCTGTGGTCTGACCAGCCCCCCCCAACCCCTCCACCCTTCCTTTCCAGACCTCCCCTGACCCTGCAGCCCGCCCAAATTCAGTGGTAGCCTTTCCTAGTGAACCCTTTCCAACAGACGCGGTGGGCAGAACTTGCCCAAAGAAGAGGAGAATGGAGGGAATTGTGAAGGGGCTGGTCGAAGGAAGCACCCAACTGAAGATGGGCTGCAGTCAAGGCAAGCAGTAAAACATCTGTCTGTCTCATTTAGTCAGGAACCATGTATGGGGCCAGGCCAACTAAAGGGTGAACAAAGAATGTAAGCAGGACTTTCCTGTGGGTGATCAGTTTGCTCCAAGAAGATCTTTGGCCCTGCGGGAATCTACCTCCCACCCAGTCTCTGATTTGAACTCTGAGCATTTCAGGCAGAGTTAGCCATTCCATCCCTAGAGAGTTAGTCTACCTTTCTGTCTAGCAGCTCTGGACCCTGGATCCGTTTCTTATCAATTCCTAAGGCAGAAATATAGCAGTTGTCACAGACTTCTTAAAACTCCAGTATTTATTTAAAACAAGAACAACTATAAAAAGAAAATACTCTTTTCTGTAAACAAATGCCCTCTCTGACATGAAACAGAAAAATAACTAACTTTGACTGCTATTACAATGCTCCCTTGAAAAATATATGTCATTACAGAGATTACAAAATATGATGAAAGGCTCTTCACCAGGACAGATGGCTGGTTGGCATCCTGAAATAGTAAGATCATGTTTTAAACCATATCAGATAATTTGGAGGAAGAAACCTAAGTGGACAAGGGGCCTTCTGCTGGGATACAGGTCAAATGGAGCACAGTCTCATGGGTGGCAGTCACCAGTGAGAGGACCTGCACATAAAACTTCTAAATATCGTGGGGTAGGGATAGCTGTCTTCAAATTCCCAAGCTCCCCCTTCCCTCCTCTGCCAACCTTCAAATGGACCTGTAGCATACTTCATCCTTTCCTGCCAGCTGGAGGGAAAGGGCCCATCTGGAGCGCACAACTCCCTCCCTCTGTATACTGGGCCTCCCCCAAAAGAACATTCTTTACTCTGTCTCCTGCCTCTTCACTCACTTTTCTCACTGGAGTTTACTTTTTTACAAATATTAAGTACATACATTTGTCTCAAATTAGAAAAATGTTTGTCACAGGTCATATACTTTTCATAGTATTGACAGGTGGCCCAGCTGAGGCCTTAAGCTCACTATGCTCCAGCAGACAATAATGCATAAGGTTAGAAAAAGCTTGTGTGTGTGTGTGTGTGTGTTGTTTTTTAAGTTTCCTACATAATTGTACTTATCCTCACACCACTTATATGTATATACTATTACATTTCTCCAGATTTTTCAGATTGGATATGTTGGCACAAAGAAGTCAAGTGGCATGTTTCAAATCAGAGCCTTAGGAAGGTCAGTGACACATGTTGAACACTTGCTATCTTAGGCACAATCCTGAGCACTTTTATATATGAGCTCGTATAATTCTCACCACAACCCTCAAAGATAGCTGTCTTCAGTTCTATTTTTATAGATGGTGACAATGAGATTTATAGTACTCAAATGACTTGCACAATGTCACAGTGCTAATGAGAAGTAGAACTGGGATTAGAACATGGCTCCAAACTCCATGTTCTTAATGACTTGCCTCTTCCTGGGGATTGGGTGGAGGGTGCTATCACCCAACTGAACTCTGGGCCAGCTTAAATTTATTCTGTTAGAAATTTGAAATCCTCCCCCACCCCAAATGCTTGCATATTGTGCCAGTTACTTTTTTAAAAGTACTCTGTAAACATACAAATTGATACATGAACTAAATATTATAGCACCCATGTCAGCATCCTCGAAGTGACCTAGTGATCATGGCATACTGATTTCACAGTAACAGTGGGAGCCATGGAAGAATCTTAGTTAATAAATCTATTATATACATTGGACTTTTAAATATATGTATATCATTCTGGATTAAGGTATGATTTGACATTTAGATGAGATCCAAGATAGAGGGCAAAGGCAAAAAGGCACTTTCATAGCAGATTAGTAAGGTATCTGGTCCAGTTCATTCATGTGTCCTAGGTACTCAGAAAAGTTCCATAGCAACAAATAATCAGGTAACATAAGGTAAATGGGCAACAACACATTGAGTTTTTGCCAGGTACTGGATGCTGTACTCAGAGCTTTGAAAGCATCAGCTTTATTTAATCATTTAAGTACTTTTTATTATCCTTTATTTAACTCTTACAACCACTATATGAGATAGTTACTATTGTTATCTCCATTTTACAGATAAAGAAAAGAGAGAATGATTAACTTCACAAAGGCCACCTTGCTAGTAAGTGGAGGAGCCAGGGGACTGCCCACGTCTGCCTGAGTTTAGGGTCTGTACACCTGAGATTTTAAACCTTCATTTGTCCCTACTGCCTGTCACTTTTCAATGCCCAATTTCCCTTTCTTTTGCTTCAGACTTACTGGATATGTCAGTGCCTTCCTGAAAGGCATCTTCCTTGGCCTCCAACCTCAGCACTCTCCTGGTTCCCCTGAGTCAGCAGCATCTCTTCTTATTCTCAAAATATTGCCTTTCTTCCAGGTTTAGTCATTGGCCTTTTGCTCTTCTCTTGAAAATGCTTTTTTAAACATCTTACAGCTTTTACTTCTCGTAGACACTCGACCAAATTTCTAGCCTTGACTTTTCTCCTGACATGTATTACTACTTCTCTACTTGTTAGACATTTCCATTTGCTTAGTTCCCTACCATTTCAAACACGTGTCTCAAACATGAATTTGTTTTTTTTTTATTAGCCTTCCTATCTCATCTTTATTTCTCTACATAAAGCCTACATCAACTCACTATTGCCTTCACAATAGAGTTGATATTTTATTCAGGCATTAAAGTTCTTCCAGATATCACTTTAATGTAACTTTTCATCTTTATTTTCTCTATTCCCTAAAATTGAATACTGTTTTAGCGAGATCAGTCTAAGCCACTGTCCTCCAAACATCTGATTCACCTTCCTGCTATCCTTTAAAACCTAGCGCAAGACCTACATGCTCTAGGAAGCCTTTCCTGAGCACTCATCAGGAACCAAACATATCATTTTATTTATTATCATATTTTCCTGTGTCTACAAATGATCTCTTCAATTAGACTGTAACCTTTGTAACCCCTCCAGTATCTAGTGTGTCACAGCACCTTGCACATAGTAAGCACATCCTAAAAATTAGTTGATTGGTCGGTTGTTGGGTGGGAGGGTAGAATATGGAAAAAGACTGGCCATAGAAGTATATCCAGAGAGTTGAACTCTTTCCTGGAGGACGAAGGCTGTGTTTTCCTCATCTTTTTATTTTGGGGGCCTAAGCTAAAGTCTAACCTGAAATAGTTGAGGTCTGCTCAGCAGGTCTGCTTTTACCAATTGTTGTCTCTTTACTAGGCACCATGCTAGGTGCTGGGCATCCATAAGGGTTTATAAATGAATGAAGGGGTTTGGGAGATATGCTTCTGCTTCCCAGCCTTTGTTTGTCTACTTTTCATGCAGGTGAGTCACAGTATTTGTGTGGGTGCCACATATTAAGAGAAGGGTCCCATTGCACAGCCCAAGATGCTGCTTCTCCAGAGTAGGTCTCTTCTCCAAACTAGGACTGCTCTCCTGGTGTTGGCCACAGCTCTTCTTGGGCTCAGCATGGAAGAGAAACTTCACTCATAGGATCATCAAGAAGTATCAAAGAGGATGAAAAAGTCAGAAAAAACCAAGCTGTCCTGGACCACTAGTTGGTTCCTGGCAGGAAAGGTAAGGCCCAGGCCGCCATCTTTTCCCCTTAGCAATTCTGAATCTCTGGGCCTACTGAAATTCTGTATTCCTGATGTAACTAATGTGGTAATGTAAGGATTCAAAAGGATGCCTCAAGTAGACTACTCAGGGCAAACTTGAAACATCTGAGAAATGTTTGAGGAAATTCTTTGGGATTGCAGAAAATATTCTTCTTGCCTTTAGTTGTATTTTTCTCAGAAAGGAGATGTTAAACTGCTACCTTGTTTCTAAAAAGGTTCAGGGCAGGTATACTGAAAACCAGGGACCTTGAGAGAGATTAGCTAGATTAGAAATGAATTGTCCCATTGCAGCCGTGCAAACACAAATATACCTCATTTTATGCAACAAATGAATTTTCTAAATCAAATTATATTTTAAAAGCATTAGGGAGGTGAGCTATTTAAAGGAACCCAACAGTGAAGCCTTTTGTAATATGACTAATTACCTCTTGATAAATCTGGATTTTTCTTATATTAAGTTTGCCCATCTGTTCTGCTTTGTTAAGTAGACAGCACCAAAATGGGCTCTTCTCCCAGACTCTATCTCCCCAGGGGCATGAGAGTTAGGTCTTCTGAATAATAAGAAAAATGCCAGAGAAAATGGTGACAGGAAGTACTTCTGCATAGTAGGTTCTCAGTATGTATTTATGTAATGAATGAAGTGCCTGAATTATTTTATTCAAGGCTGGTTGATATTGTGATGCCACTCTGGAGGCCGAGTTATGAAGAACAGCTCAAGGTTGGTACCCAGCTTAAATCTTCACAACTCCATTCCTCAGGTGAATGCCCCAATGGGTCCTTAAACTTAATATGCTAATGACTCTGAAAATTTAACTTTAGGTCAGTATGTCTTCCAAACTCTAGAGCCATATATATATAAATACCTGTTTCCTTTATTTCTTGCTTTTTCATTATAGCTCTGGGTGTGTGACTAGTGAGTGCTCTTGCTGCTTTATATATAGCTGCACTTTCCAACACAGTAGCCACTAGCTGCATGTGGCTATTTAAATTTAAATACAGTCAATTTTGCTATAATATTTGTTTTGAAAACAGAAATGTGTTCCAATGGATTGATGCATTAAGGAACAATTGGAATATAATGCAAATTTCACATTTGCTTAGCAGTGATTTCTTCCACAGGAAACATGAGCTGAAAGAAAGAAACTGCACCCAGCTGAACTGAGAATCCACAGAATGAACACACACACACACACACACACACACACACACACACACACACACACACACACCTCTCAGACATCTACCAGCTCTCTCAATTCTCTGAGTGTGTAATGAGCCACACTCATTAGAACTTTCCATCCCACTCATGACTGTCCTTTCACCACTTTATGATAAGTCACAGGTGGACAGCTTTTACAAGCAAATTTCTGCAGGAAGTACTTCTGCATAGTAGGTTCTCAGTACATATTTATGTAATGAATGAAGTGCCTGAATTATTTTAGTCAAGGCTGGCTGATATTGTGATGCCACTCTGGAGGCGGAGCTATGAAGAACAGCTCAAGGCTGGCAAAGTGCCATCTTTGTTGTAGTATTTATACATTTTTTAATCTTTTAAACATGTAAAACTATATTATTTTTATTAGGTTCCTATCTTTTCTGTGTGGATTACTGATAAAGTTTTTGAATGTGTGTGCCCAACTTCATTTTTCCCATGAGCCCTATATTTTCTTTTGTGTAATTTTACATAGTATGATGTAAGAACTCTTATGTTATGGCAGAGGTGACTGTACTAAGTAAATTAAAATTAAATAAGGTTAAAAATTTTGTTCCTCAGTCACACAAGCCACATTTCAAGTGCTCAGTAGTCACACTTGGCTAGCATCTGCCATATTACATAGGATGTAACACCAAAATAAAACATTTCCATTATAACAGCAAGTTCTACTGGACAGTGCTGACATATAGCTTGAGTATTCAGTCTGAAATGTCAGATAAAATGATAAGCTTACACAAGAGCTCACTTTTGACCTTTTCCAAATACCTTATTAGATCTGTTACTGTTCCATCATTCTGGATTCCTTATCTGCTGAGACCATGATCCAAAAATCTATGAGACAACCTTTTCTTATCCTATTCATTTTCCATTCCTTGAGGTAATATTGCAAAAGTATTTTGTTTCATTGCTTATATTCTTTTCTCAGGTGAATTTTGAAGCTCAAGAGAACATTTTACAAAGTCTAGAGTCTTACCTCTCACTTTGACTCTATTGAGTCAAAGTAATAACACTGCACCCACATTAGACAGGCTCTGTTGTCTTCTCTATACTATTATATCCTCTGTAAACCCTCACCTCCCTCTCTTTTATCTACTGAATCCCCTTAGTAGCTAATAATATCTGCCAGTACTTTCTGGTTACTTGCTGGGGACCAGGCCTTATGCTAAATGATAAGTATGCATTATTGTCTTATTTACTGTTTATAATCACTCTGAAGGGTAGGCACTATCATTTTACAGATGAAGACATTGAGGCTCATAGAGATTAAGTAATTTGCCCAAGGACACACATCTAGAATATGCCAGAGTTGAGATTCACACTCAGGCCTATCTGATACAAAGCGCACTTTCTCAACCACTACACTACTACCTCCTTAGAAAGATTCCAACATTAGAAACATAATGAGGCCTCAGAAAGGCAAATTTTAATTTATGGCAGAGGTTGGCAAACTATGGCCCATAGGCCACATTTGTCTTGCTGCTTGATTTTTTAAATAAAGTTTTATTGGAAGAGCCAAACTCACTTCTTAATGGATTGTTTGTGTCTGCCTTAACACTACAATGGCAAAGTTGAGTAGTTGTGACAGGGACCATATGGCCTGCAAAGCCTAAAATTATTTGCTACTTGGCTCATTACTGAAAAAAGTTTGCTGACACCTGCTTTATGGCAAAATTGGAGCTTCTTTCTATTATGGAGTGTTTATGGAGTGTCTTGACCTTCTCAGCCATGGACTTTCACCTATGTCATAGCTTCCAAGCATCACTTATTTGTCCTTACCCAGAGAACATTCTTTCATTTCCTGTGTTGTTGTCCTCCTTGTTTTCATTTGACCTGTTGTCTCTTTCCTATCACTGATGGCTACCAGAATAAATCTACCTTCTTTGTGAACCAAGGTCCAGATGGCAATCTGAAGACTGTGGGGTACTATCTGGGAACTTGGAGAGGTCCATTGAAGGCCATGACTAGTAGAAATAGCAAACCAAGGACTGAGAGGCCAGGGAAGGGCACAGAAAACAGTGTCAGTGGGAGTGGAGAAGAGTAGGAAACATTTTAGCCTTCAAGGAGAAGGTTGAACTGGAAGTCCTTGATGCCAAACTTAATCACAAGGTTAATTGTGGACAGTTTTCGGTGGGTAGTCATAACATAGTATTCCCTCTAAAAATCATAAGCCTGAAACCCAGTAGGTGCTTAGTAAATCTTAATATTGCTGCTGCTGCTTTCATCGTCGTTGTTATCTCATTTTGTGCTACTTTCATATGGGAGCAGTCTCCTTATTAGAGTTGTTTTTTCTATTTTGCATCCCCATATTCCTGAAAACTAGAGCTTTCTGTGATAAATCTACCTTAAAAAAATTGGTAGGGGAGATGAGTGCTGGCAAGGAAAACCACAATGGCATATTTCTAAGACTTAATTCCGGTATCCATTTCCAGATTCCATTCCTGAACTTTCCATTTGCCCATTTTCAATTAATCCACTTGAAACACCATCATTTTATATTAGTCACATTGTTTAATATCCATATGCCCTTAAACTATAGTTCATTAGGGCAAGCACAAGGCTTCCCGGCCCCCGCCCCCCACCCCTGTTTGCAGAATTAAATGAGTATATGACTATCAACATTCTATTCAGTAACAAAAACAAATCTCATTACATTTTACTTCCCTCTTTAAAATCTGAACAGAAAGCAGACATTTTCATATTGCTCCTTTGTGGCATGAGAGAAAATATTGTTGACTAGGTCAATGAAGAATAAGCTTCTTAATGGCTAAACTAGGAAATGAGTTTTCTCCAGGAAATGGCTTTGAGGCTGAGGTAGGTACTTTGCTTCTGCATATCTGCATATACCTCGTTGAAGGAGGGAATTTGAGTCGCCAGACATTTTCTTCTAAATAATACTTTAGAAAAAAACTATAAGTCAAATTCATTTTCTTTCCATAAACAGAAACATTGTCTGTGTATAGTCTGGGCATCTGAAAAACATCCCTGAGAAACACAATCAAGTGGCACAGGTAATAAGGAACATGGGCTGGTCGAAGATGACCTATGGCATTGCAGTCTGGAACAGCAGTGTCCCTGATATTTTAATAATAGAGCTGCTTCTAGTGCTACAGGAGAGGAGGGACTCTGTTCTGAAAGCATACCTCTTAAGATAGAGGAAATGTTAATGTTTCGTTTCAGGGAGGGTGGAGAGGAGAGAAAACTGTGTCCATTATTGTAAATGTCAGACATCCAAGGAATTTTAATAAGAGAGGAGTATTAGGAAAGAAAGATACTGATGAGGTCAGTATATCAAGTAGCAAGTGTCTGAAATATTTGAAAGGCTAGTGTTTTCAGCGGAACAGAATTAAGAAATATGAGAGATGTAGGAGTGGTGATAAAGTATCTACATCACAGGGCTGGCATCTGAGGCATTTTTATATACTGTTTCATGCGCCCACTTTTTATTGAGTGCCTACTATGTGTCGGGCTTTTGCTAAGTGCTGGGGTATAGTGGTGACTCAAATAGACATGGTGCCTATCCTCATGGAACTTTAAATAAAAAAGGCAAGAACGTTACTTGTGAGGACTGAACAGGACTCCCAACTAACACTCTATTACCTATAAATTCTTACCAGCACCCACTTTCCTAATGATTCAGACTTATAACACTTGGGTGGTGCCTTCTGATAGGACACCTCTTGACCTTGATGATTTCCCCGCTAAGACACAGCTCCTTTCATAAGATCATTCTCTAGAAATTGTCACCTTTCTTATTCTCCACACTGCAGCCAGAACTGTCCTTAAAATGCAAATAAGATTATACCACTCTCTTGTTTAAGATTCTGCAGTAATTACCCAATAGCTTTTAAAATAAACTTTAAATTCCTTACCTTTGCACTTAGTAATCTTCTTGATAAGTCCCTAGTCTCTTCTTCTGCCACTTTCTCACATGCTTTCCTCTTTCCATTCATGTTGAACTAGAGTTTTCCTGCTTCCAGCTTCTGTTGGGCAACCTTCTATCCTCCACATCTATCCAGATGAATTCCTTTTCCCTGCAAAATTTGTTCTGGACTTAAGATCCAATCCAGTAGGTACTCGAACACAAGGCAGATGCCAATTGTAATAGTAATAGTAACAGATAGACAGACAGACAGACAGACAGACAGATAGATAGATAGATAACAAGCATGCACTGGGCTATTCTCTGTTTATACCTTTGTTTTTCTTTTCCTGATACTGATAGTGTCATTCCAGTCCATTAAGATGATAGAATAACCCTAGTCTGTCCTGATTTGAGATTTAAATATCTACTCTCGAGGCTTGAGTCAAATGTGAATTTTATGGATGTCATCTAGAGCACCAAGACCTAAGAAGTGGTCTTTAAATAAAATGCTATCAAAGAAATACAAAGTACATAGTTTTAAAAGTCAAATAGTACTAATAGGTTAGTAAGGAAAAATGGTGATCCTCTGTCCCACCCCTCCTTATTCTTGAGTCATGTTCTGCAGAAACAACATCAGTTATTTTAGCTACTTCTTCTGGTATTCCATATTTCTAAATAGTATATTATTTTATATATCTTGATTTATCAAATTTACATATTGTATGTTGACTTCCAGTTATGGCATATAAGAATTTCTCTCTCTTATTTTGTCCCCCTACAAATTACCCTTCCTCTTATATCTTTATGGCACAATTTTTGGTTAAATTAATATTTAGTGTTTATATTTTTGTGACTATGTAGATATGCACTCTTGAGCTAAGTAGATACATAAGATTTTATTTTCCTTTATCATACATTTTTTATTTCATTTTATATCATGGAAAATGACAAACATATTAATGTACAGAATGGTATAACAAACCCCATGTACCAATTACCCAGCTACAACAAATGCCAATATGTCCAATCTTATTTTATTTATACTCTCACCCACTCTCCACTAACTCCTTTGGATTAGTTTGAGGCAAATTCCAGACATTGTATCATAAAAAATGTGAATACAGCACTGTGAATTCTAAAAGAACATAACTTCATACTATTGTTATACCTGGAAATAAACATTATCTCATAATATCATCAAATACCCAGCAGATGTTTAGATTTGACACCAATTTATTGCATAAATGGTTTGATTTTTATAGTTGGCCTTTTCAAATCACTAGTCAAACAAGGTAAACACATTGTATTTAATTAACACATCTCTTTAGTCTCTTTTAATTTGTAAGTAACCCCTCCCTCTTAAATTTTTGTGTCCTTGCAATTTATTTTTTTGAAGAAGCCAGTTGGTTTCTCACATTCCAGATTTTGCCGATTGAATCCCCATGATGTCATTTAATATCCTGCCTCTGTCCTCTATATTTCCTACAAACTGGTTGATCTGGAGTGTTGGTTAGATTCAGGTTTGATTTTTGACGAGAATATTTTTATGTGTTCACACCTTCACCATTTATCAGCTGGAATTCTTCTAAAATAACATTTCTTTATTAACTATTTGGTTACCTTGGGGTACTCATACAAGAAAGACAGGGCAAACTAAGTCTTCGATTATTTCACATTGCTCAAAAGATGATTAGTTAAATTTGTTTTGATATAATTATGAACTCATGAATTTTTTTAACATGCTTGATATGTTTCAGTCTACTGCAGATACTATATTTTTGGTATTCAGGTTATTCCATTTTTGGCCAATTGGAACCTCTTTAAAGTTGCCTCAGAGCCCTAGATGGCCCTGATATTTCTGAAATGATATTTCTAGCACATCGAAGTCTATTTTCTGCCTGAGACCCGGATCAATCATTTCTTTTCTCTTTTAGTGGGAAATGGTATTTGGGAGCCACAATATGGGTGCTAGGAGGACTTATTTATACAGGGCTGGTCATGTCTCAAGGCCTTCATAGTAGACAGAGCTAGAGAATATTTTTTTAAGAGAAAATATATCATGAGTTCATAGTGATATCAAATAAATGACAGAATTTTTACTTAAATACTTTGATTTTATATTTTTATCTCTTCTCTCTTACAATAAAAATTTTAGTCCTGACTACATTAATACTATTGCACACAGACTCACACACATATAATTTCAGACTAGCAGTACCAATATATTTAAAATTTTTCCCCTAGCTTTATTAACACATTATAGACAGTTAGTTGCTCTTATTTACATTATACAATTCAATGAGTTTTTTTCAATTATAATTGGCGTACAATAATATACCAATTTCAGTTGTACAACCTAGTAATCAGAGATCCACATAACTCACAAAGCAGTCACCCTAGTAAATATAGTGGCCCTCTTCCCCCTTATATATTTATTACATTATTAACCATCTTCCCCATGCTACAATCTACATCTCCATGTCTATTCTGTAACTATCCATTTGTAGTTCTTAATCTCTTTTCCTTTATTCCCCACCTCCTAAACCCCCTCCCATCTAGTACCTTCCAAATATTCTCTGTATCTATGAGTTTATTACTGCTTTTGTTGTTGTTTATTTGTTCTTTAGATTCCACATGTACATGAAATCATGTGATATGTCTTTCTCTATCTGATCCATTTCATTCAGTGCAGTTCCCTCTAGGTCGATCAGAGCAATATCTTTCTCCATCTCCTTTTTAGTCTGTATGTGTCTTTTAATCTGAGTCTCTTGTAGGCAGCATAGGTAGGGGTCTTGTTTTCTCATTCATTCAACCACCCTGTCTTTCGGTTGGAGCACTTAATTCTTTTCCATTTGAGGCATTTATTGGTAGGAAAGTAGTTATTACCATTTTTTATTCCTGTTTTTGATACTTGTTTTTTCTTCTTTAAGAAGCCCCTCCAACATTTGCTGTAATACTGGCTTGGTGGCAATACATTCCTTTAGCTTGTTTTTGTCTGGGAAGCTTTTTATCTGTCCTTAGACTCTAAATGCTAGCTTTGCTGGATAAAGTATTCTTGGTTGTAGATCCTGGGTTTTCATCATGTTGAACATTTTGTGCCAAGCCCTTCTGTCCCTCATGATTTCTTTTGAGAAATCAGTTGCCAGTCTTATAGGTGCTCCGTAAGCAGTTACTTGTAGGTTACTGCTTTTCTTTTGTTGCTTTTAAAATTCTCTCTTTGTATTTAACCTTTGGCATTTTAGTTATGATGTGCCTTGATGTGAGCTTCTTTAGGTACCTAGTTCTTCAGACTCTCTGAGCTTCCTGGGGTTGTATGTCTATTTCCTTCACCAGGTGAGAAAAGTTTTCCATCATTATTTCTTCAAATAGCTCTTGAATGTCTTGTTTTCCTTCAGGTACCCCTATAATGTGGATGTTTTTACATTTAATAGTATACCATAGGATCCTTAAATTATTATTATAGCCTTGGCTTTTTTTTTCTTGCCAATCTCTGATTATATGAGTATGCTCAGCTTTGGTGGTCCAATCCTCTTCTTTATCCACTCTGTTTTTTCCATCTAATATACTCTTCATCTCAGATAATGTATTTTCATTTCTGACTGGTTCCCTTTTATAATTTCCATTTCCATTTTTATGTTTTTTATCTCTTTGTTAAAGTTCTTGCTGAATTCATCTATACTTCCCCTAAATTCATTGAGCATCTTTATAACCAGTGTTTTGAACTCAGCATCTATTAGATTGTTTGACTTCATTATTTCTGGATCCTGTTCTGTTCTCTCATATGGTTTTTGCTTCTTTGTCTTCCCATTTTGTCTGTCTTTCTGTGTCTGTTTCTGTATACTAAGCAAAGCTCTTAAGTCCCCTGGTCTTACTAGCATGGCTTTGTATATAGTAGGTGTCCAGTGGCCCAGTCCCCAGTCCTGAGACAGGTTTAGCTGCAGGCCAAGTTTAGCCCCAGCCTGTGTCCCTCCAGGACCACCTGTTAAGATTCAGCAAGCAATCTACAGATGCTGTGCTTATAGTTGCCTCAAAAGGCCATATCAGAAACTGAGGCCAGCTGCCGTTAGCATGAGTCTTGGTGTTGCTCAGCAAGGAGCACCTGACTCTCTGAGGACATGCCTAGATGTGCCTTGGATGGGGCTCCGAGTTGGGGGAGGCGGAGTTTCATGGAATCCTCTGGGCGGAGCAACCAGTTTGATGATGGCATGCCTATGGCAGCACTGGGTCTGCACACTTGGATGGGGGAGGGTTCAACAGAGGAACAATGGATGTCATTGGCATTTCTGCCTAGGAAAAGACCTCACCTCTGGCCCTCAGACAACTCAGTTGCCCCCCATCAGTCCCTGGTGTCCTCCATGCAGCTGAACCTGTGCTGGTGCTCAGAGCAGGCAGGTCCATCACATGCTCACAGACATGGCCCCTTTAAGAGGTGTCTGCCACTGCTGCAGCCTTTGTTCCACTCAGCTGCTCGGGACTGGGCAGCCTCGCATCCTCGCCCCATCCTTGCTCCTCTCGTTGCAGGGTAATTTCTTATTTCTCTTCCTAGTTGTAGGGTTTGTTTATCTAGATCCCAGGCGACTTTCCTTGCTGTTTGCTACTGTTATTCTGTCACAACTTTGATTTGGTCACCAGAGGGGTGAACAAAGCCTCTATCATCTCCGCCATTTTTTTTCTCCTCAGTAGTACCAATATTATTACTAAAAAATGATTACTGAAAAGAGCTCAGGATTTCTTTCTTGTTCTTTTTGTCAGATTATTGTGCCTCTTGAAATAATTCTTTGTAGTTAAGCCACTAACTTGATACTTGATACACAAGTTCTTTTTTCCCTATTTGTTTGCTTTAAATTTTAGGGATTTTTTTTCCATTTTGGTTAAATTTTGTTTTATAATTTTTAAAAATATTTACGTGGTTTCAAAGTCAAGTCTACAAAATAAAAGTACATTTAGAGAGGTCTAGCTTTCACCTCTGTTTCCTCTAGCCAGTTCCCTTCTTCCTCCTATGGGTAACAGGCTTATTCATTTTTGCTTATTTTAATAAATGAAAAGATATTTGTACTTCCATTTTCTTAGCTAAAAGGTAGCTTAATATGGACACTGTTCTGCACTTTCTTTTTTTCATATAATAATATACTTCATTTTTTATAGCTACATAGCCTTATTTGGTATGATGGATTTTACAACTTTTTGTTTTTATTGACATGAATAACTACCTCGGTTTTCCATCAGCTTAGTTTTCTATGAACCTAATGCTAATTTTTTTCCAAGTGCTGTAAGAGCTTTGTCAAGCATTCATTAATATTCTCTATCTGCTTAAAACTTGAGTTCATTTTATTCCCTGAAGACCTTTTTCTTGGAGTTTTGCAGCCTAGGCTGCCATGGCCTTCTGTGTGGCTGTTATCTTGGGACTGTTTCGGTGGCTCTCTTGTCTTGTCTCTCTTGTTTCTTAGATCCCTGTCTTTATTTGTCTGGTTTATACCCTCATTTGGCTGGTATATGGCCTCCATGGGCTTCCTGAAGAGGTAAAATTTTAGGGTCTTTGCATGTCTATTAATGTATTTTTTTCTTTCCTGACATATGACTGAGATTTTTATAGATTTCAAATATGAAGACATGGTTTCATTGTCGTCTGGCCACCAATGTGGTCGTATAAGTCTAAATGCTACTTTAAGTCCTGACAATAGGCATACTTATCAACTTCTAACATACCATATAATTTACTTTATTGCATTTTTCAAAAAAAATCTGTCTTCCCTTACTAAAATTTAAGTTTCACAAGAGAAGGAATATTTTCTTCATTATTGTATCCTAAGCACCTAGAATAGTGCCTGGCACTTGTGGGTACTCAGTAGTATTTGTTGAATGAATAAATGAAAGAACAAAGATAAAGACAAAAAAGACAAGCTAAGTAAAGTCTTAGAAGATGGAAAGCAGATTGAAGTGACAACTGACTTACAAAGATGAAAGAAGCTATATCTGGATTGCCTACAAAGGGAGAGCTGATGAAATGTAAGGCTTATCTGTTCACACAACCCTAGGGAAGACTCAAACTTGAAGGTACTAGGTACTGGAAGAGGCAGAGATGAGACAGGGAACAGTGTTAAAAAGCAGGGTTTGATTGAAAAGTCTGGACATAAAACTGGTAAAAATCCTCATTCTACAAAGAATGAGAAGGAGACTAGAGTGTTTTTTTTTCTCAGTAGAAAATGAACTCATAAAAGCTCTGAATTAGAGATACCAGGCACAGTGGTGGTGGAGGAAGGGTGTATAGATGTTAGGGATGCTGTTAAACATCTTACAATGCATGGAACAGCTCCATCACAACAAAGGATTATCCACCCCAAAATGACAATAGTGTCAAGGTTGAGAAACCTTAGAATTAAGACTTAAAGAAAGTGAGGGTGTGAGCCATGCAGAGACCCGAGGGAAGAATATTCTTGGCAACAGAACAACCATGGCAAAGACACTGAGATGGGAATGTGGCAGGCTTTTTGAAGGGACTAAAAATACACCCAGAAGAGTAGTAACACATAAGGTAAGATGGCTAATGGGGGCCAGATCATATAGTGCCTCTTACTCTGAGGCTCTTACTCTGAGCCATTGTAGGTTTTGATGGGGGCCATGTCATGATATGATATAGGTTTTTAATAGGCTCACTCTGGCTGTTATATTGTGTATGGATTATTCAGGAAGGATAGAAGCAGGGAGAGAACAGTTAGGAGGCTGTTGGCAGTGAATTCAGGTGAGAGATAGTATAGACCAGTGGTAGTAGCAGTGAGGTGGATATATCTTGAAGGTAGAACAAAAACAAGATTTCCTGATGGATTGAATGAGAGGTATAAGAGAAAGAGAAGAACAAAAATTGGCTCCAGGTGTTTTGGGGAGTAAATGGAACGATGGAGTTACTATCAACTGAAAAGGGAAAGATTGTGGTAGAACAGATTTGCATGGGCAGAGATGAGTACAATTTTGAAATGGTGCATTTGAGATACCTATTAGATATCTGAATATATTAAATAGGTAGTTGGAAATGGTAGTCTGGAGTTGAAGAGTTAGAAATCCTGGAGTTGTTAACATGTAGATTTTTTTTAATTATAAAAATGAAAGGTGTCATCAAGGTAGCAAGAGTAGATAAGAAAGAAAAGAGGAACATGGACCTTGTTTAGGGGCACTCTTATTTTGAAAGGTCTGGAGGAGATAGGGAGCGAATAAAAGAGGCTGAAAAGGAGCAGCCAGTGAAGTCAGAGGCAATCAGGAGAGTGTCCCTGGTCCTGGAAAACAAGTGAAAACAGTGAACTGAGGAGGGGCTCATCTCTGAGTCAAATGCTGCTTATAGGGCTAGTAAAAAGAGGACTGAGAATTGACTGTTGAACTGCATAACAAGGTCATTGATGACCTTAATATGAACTGTTGTGGTGGAGTGGTGGGAACCTGATTTGAGTGGATAAATAGAAGGAGAGGAATGGGAGACAATGAATACAGCTGACCGTTGAACAATGTGAGGGTTAGGGGCACTAACCCTGCCTCTCCCCTGCCCATGCAGTTAAAAATCTGCATATAACTTTGACTCTCCCAAAACTTGCCTACTATTGACCAGAAACCTTACCAATAATAACAGTTGACTAACATGTTTCCTATGTGAATTATATACTATATTTTTTATAATAAAGCAATCTAGAGAAGAAAAATGTTAATAAAATCATAAGGAAGGGAAATATGTTAACAGTACTTGTACATATTTATTGAAACAAATCTGCATTTAAGTGGATTCATACAGTTCAAACCCTGGTTGTTCAAGGGTCAACTGTATATACAATTTTATTTTGAAGAATTTTGCTACAAAAAGGAGCAGAGAAATGGAACAGTGGCTAGTAGGGAAAGTGAGGCCAAGAAAGTTCTCTTTTTTTATTAAAAAATATTTTTCAATTAAAGTTGACATGCAATATTATATTAGTTTCAGGTGTACAATATAGTGATTAGACATTTTATATAATTTACAGAGTGATCTCCGATAAGTCTAGTGCCCACCTGACACCATACAATATTATTGACTATATTCCCTATGTTATACTTTATATCCCTGTGACTTTTTACAACTGGCAATTTGTCCTTCTTAATCCCTTTACCATTTTCACCCAGTCTCTTTCTTTTTAAAGATGAGCACGTAAGAGCATGCTTATATATTGATTGGACTGATCCAGTAGTGAGGGAGAAAAATGATGCTGCAGGAGAAAGAGAGAAGGGAGCAATGAGCTTAAATAAGGTTATGTCTTTTTTATTCCTTTATTTCATTTTAGTAAGATTTTTAGGATGAATATTCTATTTTTTATTCAGAAGACCCCTTTGCTCCATTTTTTTTAATTTATATTTTTGAGATAAAATTGGTTTGTAACATTGTGTAAGTTTAAAATGTACAACGTGCTGATACATTTACATATTTCAGTATGATTACTGGCCCCTTCACTTATATAAATTTATAAAATTATTTAATTAGTTTCAAGTATACAGTACATTGGTTAGACATCTATATAGTTCATAAAACGATCCCCCCAATTGCGCTTGCCCTACCCTGGCCCTCCACTTAGTCATCATATTAATGCTATAGCTATCATATTAATGCTAATTGCATTCCTTCTGCCATGCTCCCCATCTCTGTGACCAATTATCAACTACTTCAACTCTTCACCCCATTCTCTCAGCCCCTCAACCCTCTCCCCTCTGTCCATCACCAAATTGTCCACTATATTTGTGAGTCTGTTTTTGATTAGTTTGTTCTTTTTGTTTCTTAGAGTCCACATATAAGTGAAATCATATGGTACTTATCTTTCTCTGTCTGACTTATTTCACTCAGCATAAGAACTTTGTTGTTGCAAATGGTAGAATTTCATTTTTAATGGCTGAGTAATATTCCTTTGTGTATATGATCCATAATTCATCTAGTTGTCTGTTGATAGGCATTTAGGTTGCTTCCATATCTTTCCTATTATAAATTGTGCTGCCATGAATATTGGGGTGCATAGATCTTTATGAATTATTATTTTGGTTTTCTTTGGATAAATACCCAGAAGTGCAATTGCTGGGTCAAAAGGTATATCCATTTTTTTTTGAGAAACCTCCAGACTGTTTTCTATAGCAGCTGTACCAATTTGCAATCCCACCAACAATGTAGGAGGGTTCCCTTTTCTCCTCATCCTCGCCAACACTTGTTTTTTGATTTATTGATGATAGCCATTCTGACAGGTGTGAGGTGATATCTCATTGTTGTTTTAATTTGCATTTCTCTGATGATTAGGGACCTTGAGCATCTCTTCATCTGTCTGTTAGCCATCTATTTTTCCTCTTTAGAGAAGTATTTGATCGGGTCTTCTGCCCATTTTTTAATTGGATTATTTTTTTTTGTTATTGAGTTGTGTGAGTTCTTTATATATTTTGGATATTAACCCCTTCTCAGATGTATCATTAGCAAATATCTTCTCCCAGTCAGTTGGTTGTCTTGTTTTGTTGATGGTTTCCTCTTCTGTACAAAAACTTTTAGTTTGATGTAGTCCCATTTGTTTATTTTTTCTTTTTTTTCTCTTGCCCAAGGAGATATATTTGAAATGAAATTCCTGTTAATAATATCAAAGAGTTTATTTGCCTATGTTTTCTTCTAGAAGTTTTTGGTTTCAGGTCTTACATTTAAGTCTTTAATCCATTTTAAGTCTATTGTATATGGTATAAGAAGGTGGTCTAGCTTCTTTGATTTTTATTTTTTTAAATTTATCTGTCCAATTTCTCCCAACACCATTTATTGAAGAGACTGTCTTTACCTCATTATATATTCTTACCTCCTTTGTCATATATTGAATGAGTGTATAGGTGTGGATTTATTTCTGGGCTCTCTGTTTTCATTGATCATTGTATCTGTTTTTATACCAGTACCATGCTATTTTGATTACTGTAGCCTTGTAGTATGGTTTGATATCAGGTAGTATGATACCTTCAACTTTGTTCTTCTCAGGATTGCCTTGGCTATTTGGGGTCTTTAATGATTCCATATAAATTTTAGGATTATTTGTTCTAGCTCTCTGAAAATTCCATTGGTATTTTGATAGGGATTGCACTGAATCTATAGATTGCTTTGAGTAGTATGGCCATTTTAACGATGTTGATTCTTCCTACCCATGAACATGG
This sequence comes from Macroglossus sobrinus, assembly GCA_004027375.1. NCBI lineage: Eukaryota > Metazoa > Chordata > Mammalia > Chiroptera > Pteropodidae > Macroglossus > Macroglossus sobrinus. Next base: position 58,517 of record PVKZ01001508.1, on the reverse strand, counting down.
TATATGCTTCCATTTATTTGTATTCTTCAATTTCTTTTTTCTTTTTCTTTCTTTTTACAATTTTTTTTTAGGCAAGACAACCCTTGTTTGACCTCACAGATTGCAAGGACCTTGTCAGTTTACAATCCCTTATTTATTTATTTATTTATTTATTCATTTATTTATTTATTTATTTTATTTTCTTACGCCTACAGCACCTTGTCTTCCAGGGTGGTCTCCCATCCAAGTACTAACCAGGCCCGATCCTGCTTAGCTTCCAAGATTAGATGGAATCAAGCTTGTTCAGGGTAGCATGACTGTAGACTTCAGTTTCTGTTTTTCAATGACATAATTTTCTGAGAATAGGACTTTTACTTCCTTAGTTAATTTGATTCCCAGGTATTTTATAATTTTAGATACAATTGTAAATGAGATTGTTTTCTTAATTTCTCTTTCTGAAAGTTCATCATTGGTGTATAAAAATGCCACTGACTTCTGAATATTTATTTTGTAACCTGCTACTTTACTGAATTCATTGATCACTTATAACAGTTTTTTTTGTGGAATCTTTAAGTTTCTCTATATTTAGTATCAAGTCATTGGCAAATAACAGGAGTTTTACTTCTTCTGTTCCAACTCAGATGCGTTTTATTTCTCTTTCTTGTCTTATTGCTGTAGCTAAAATTTCCAATACAGTGTTCAAGAGGTGTGATGAAAATGGGAATTCTTGTCTTGTTCCTGATCTTTTGGGAAATACGTTTACCCTTTCCTTATTGAGTATGTTAGCTGTAGGTCTGTCATATATGGCCTTTATCATGTTGAGGTATATTCCCTATAATCTCACTTTGCTGATAATTTTTTTTTATCATAAATGGATGCTGGGCTTTGTTGAACGCTTTTTCTGCATCTATGGATATGATCACATGGTTTTATCTTTCGATTTGTTAATGTGATATATCACATTAATTGATTTGCAGATATTGAACTAACCTTGCATCCTAGGAATAAATCCAAGTTGATCGTGGTGTATGATATTTTAATGTATTGCTGAATTCAGTTTGCTAATATTTTGTTGAAGATTTTTGCATCAATGTTCATAAGAGATATTGGCCTGTAGTTTTCTTTTTTTGTAATGTTTTTGCTTGGTTTTGGAATCAAGGTAATGGTGGCCTCATAAAATGAGTTAGGGAACCTTCTCTTTTCCTGAATTGTTGGAAATAGTTTGAGAAGAATAGGTAATAATTCTTCTTTGAATATTTGGTAAAATTCGCCTATGAAGCCATCTGGTCCAGGACTTTTCTTTTTTGGGAGGTTTTTGATGACTGATTCTATTTCATTGGCAGTAATTGGTCGGTTCAGATTTTTTGTTTCTTCTTGACTCAGTCTTGGGAGATTGTATGTTTCTAGGAATGTGTTCATTTCTTCCAGTTTGTCCAATTTGTTGGCATATAATTGCTTGTAGTATGTTCTTATGATCCTTTGTATTTTTGTGGAGTTCATAGTTATTTCTCTTATTTCTGATTTTATTTATTTGAGTCCTCTCTCTCTCTCTCTCTTTTTTTTTTTGGTAAGTCTGGCTAAGGGTCTGTCAATTTTGTTTATCCTTTCAAAGAACCAGCTCTTTGTTTCATTAATTTTTGTATTGCCTTTCTAAGCTCTATTTCATGTATTTCTACTCTGAACTTTATTATTTTTTTCCTTCTATTCACTTTGGCTTTGTTTGCCATTCTTTTTCTAGTTATTTTAAGTGTAAGGTTATATTGTTTATTTGAGCTTTTTCTTATTTCTTGAGGTAGGTGTGTATTGCTATGAATTACCTCTTAGGACTGCTTTCACTGTGTCCTATAGATTTTGATTAGGGTTTCATTTTCATTTGTCTCTAGGTATCTTTTGATTTCTTCTTGATCTCCTTAATATCCCATTCAGTGTTTAGTAGCATGTTATTTTGCCTTGATGTATTTGTGTATTTTCCAGTTTTTTCTTGTAGTTGATTTCTAGTTTTATACCACGGTGATCAGAAAAGGCAGTTGATATGATTTCATTTTTTCCTTGTTGATTCGTTGATTCTTTGCCTGAACGATCTCTCCATTGGTGTCAGTGGGATGTTAAAGTCTCCTACTATGAGTATATTACTATTGATCTCCCCTTTTATATCATTCAATAATTGCTTTATGTATGTAGGTGCTCCTTTGTTGAGTGTATATATGTTTACCAAGGTTATGTCCTCCTGATTTTTTGATCCCTTTATTATTATGTAATGCCAATTTTTTTGTCTTTTATTATATTATAGACTTTGTTTTAAAGTCTATTTTATCTGATATTAGTATCACTACCCTGGCTTTTTTTTTATTTCCATTTGTGTGAAATATCTTTTTCCATTCCTTTACTTTCAGTCTGTGAGTGTCATTTGATCTGAAGTGGGTGTCTTGTAGACAACATATGCATGGGTCTTGTTTTCTTATCCATTCAGCTACCCTATATATTTTGATAGGAGCATTTAATCCATTTACATTTAAAGTGATTACTAATAGGTACATAGTTACTGTCATTTTATTATTCATATTTGTTATTTCTATTTTCTTTTTTACTCCTTCTCTTTTAACAGAAGTCCCTTTAACATTTCTTATAATACTGGCTTGTTGGTGATGAATTTCTTAAGCTTTTTCCTGTCTGGGAAGCTCTTTATCTCACCTTCCATTTTAAATGAAAGCCTTGCTGAGTAGAGTATTCGTGGTTGTAGATTCTTGTTTTTTATAATTTTGAATATTTCTTGCCATTCCCTTCTGGTCTGCAAAGTTTCCATTGAAAAATCAGCAGATATTCTTATGGGGGTATTCTTATAAGTAACTGGCTGTCTTCCTCTTGCTGCTTTTAAAATTCTCTTTGTCTTTGACCTTTGGCATTTTAATTATGATGTGTCTTGGTGTGGGTCTGTTTGAATTCCTCTTGTTTAGAGCTCTTTGTACTTCCTGAACTTGTATGTCTAATTCCTTAGTTTTCTGTCATTTCTTCAAATATATTCTCAATCCCTTGCTCTCTCTCTCTGATCGGCTGGAATCAAATAAAAAGCACAGAGTACCAAAGCAAAGTACTGGACAGGCTTTATTGGGGGTCTGCGGGCGAGGTTCACTGGTCCCAGGGTTAGGGGCCAGAGAAGTTGCATGTGCAGGGGATGAAGGAGTTGTTTTGGTCCTGGATGTGCTGGGTGTGATGTTCCATTGTTCTGTTCCCACGGTTAGGGCCTTTCCACGCCCAGAAAGTCCCTGCTGCAGTGTGAGGTCTCGATTGCATCAGCTGTCGGCCATCTTAGGTATTAGGCCACCGCACTGTTAGCGACTTAATGGTGTCTGCAGGTGACCGAACACTCTCCTCCTTCAGGTACTCCTATGATCCAGATATTGTTATGCTTTGTGTTGTCCCAGAGGTCTCTTAAACTGTCCTCAATTTTTTAAATTATTTTTTTCTTTTTATTGTTCTGATTGAGTGTATTTAGCTACCTTGTCTTCTAATTCGCTGATTCAGTCTTCTGCTTCATCCAATCTACTGGTGAATTCTTCTAGTGTAGTCTTCATTTCAGCTATTGTATTCTTCATTTCTGTCTGGTTCTTTTTTATGGTTTCTGTGTCCTTTTCATGCTTATTATCTCTCTCTTGAGGTTCTCATTGTACTCATCCATTCTCCCCATGAGTTCGTGTTGGCAACTGTGATTTGCCAGACCCTATCTCAGAAATGCAGCTAACAGCAATGCTAGCAGCCCTCTGGGAATGTTTGGCATAGCAGCCATCCAGCAACAAAAGCCCCAGCAATCTACAAGTTAGGTGTGGATCCCCTCAGGCCAGTGCTTCCTAATGGCCCTGTGGGAGAGTTCTGTATAATCTCTGCCAGTGTGGTCTGTAGCTTGCCTGGTAAGGCCCCCCCCTTCACTAAGGTACAATGGTGGCTGCCCTTCCAGCCTTTGGTCTGGTGCCAGGTTTTGCAGACTTTCTCAGTATGAATCCCAGGTGTGCCTCTGACCCACTGCTGTTTTTCTGAGTGAGTGTCCACAGGTCAAAAAGTCTGTGTGGGGGTCCTGCTAAGAGAGGAGGCATCTGAGAAACGCAAAGGGAAGGGCTTACGGAAATGACCAACTCAGCCAGTTATAGATTAACCACATCCTATAGATTTCTGAATGGCCATCTGGAAACTCCTGTCACACCTACAAGAGAAGGGATCTGTAAATAGATAGGACTGATGGTCCGGGAATTACCAGAGAGAGGAGAGCAGGGATCCTCTCCCAGCACGTTGTCCAGGTTCTTGATGTCTCGAACATAGAATTGAGCAAGACACTGAAATACAGTAGGAATGAAAAGTTGTATTAGAAGGGAAAGTACACTTGCAGATGTGGAAGTGGACCTGAGCAAGAGAAGCATGGCTCAAAAGGCCTGGTAACAAAGACTTCAGGATTTTTATCTCTTTTTACCATCGGTGGTTACTTAGAGTGGGCTTCCTTGATTGAAAACTAAGATTCATCATCATTTTGATGATGACAGAACTCAGTGATTCATCATCATTTTGCTTTCTGCGCATGTTTGTTCCCATAATTCAGTCTGTTATAATGATATTAATGAACTTCTGGGCATATGTAGCATATTATAATGATGGCATAATGAGGATTAGGTGAGTTGAAGGTCCTTGGGGAGTCTTCATTGTTCAGGTGCCAGTGACTGGCTTAAACTGATACCTAATTCTCTGCTTACTGGTTTATGTGAGTTAAAAATGCCTTCTGGCTTGCTTAATTGTGGGAGGATTAGGGGGGACCCCTTCTAGCATAGGATGACCTCAGTGTCTTTGCAGTCAGAAACCCCCTAACTAACTTTCCTGCCTACTTCTTTTCTAAGAGCCATGAACCACCTTATTATTAGTATGGATGTTGAGGGACGGGAGGTCTCTTCTATATCTGCTTCCTGCTGAGAATGGCTGTAGTCTCTGCCTTACGAGGGTTTCATGGAGCTCTTTCCCTTTCTCCCTCAGTCAGAGTAGGGTCTTGAGTTTCCTGCTGAAGTGCCACCTCATCCCTAGACAAGGAAAAGAAGATACAAACTTATTATTTAAATCATGTATCTATTAATTTCTATTATTTATTTGCCTATTAAGTGAGTAAAGGGAAACAAGCTTGGTTAATATGTTTCTTAAAGAGTAAAAAGACCTTTGGCCTAAAATCCCCTTCCCTCTGGGGCTCTAAAGGCCCTGCCTGGCTTAACACCATTTCTGCTTAACAATCGGCTGATGATCCTTACCAATAGCTAGATGATCTGATTCCCCAGGGCAATTATCAGGTTTTGAGGGGAAAGGCCTTTTTCCAAAGAAAGAAGGGAAGAAACTTTAACTAGGTTTACTAAAAAGATTAAATCTGCAAGAGATGTCCCATTTCATTTCCTACTAAAAGATTAAGAATTTTACAAATGATATCCCCTTCTCACTTGCAGCCCCCACCTGAAACTCCCCCTCCCCATCCTGAGTCATGAGGTGCATGTAGAACCTCAGACAAAGGAATCACATGCCCCTTGCATGGACACTGCAGAGGTATATAAGCTGTAAGAAATCCAACCAAGGGGAGCTCAGTGCTTTGGTGCTGTTAAGCCTCATGCGCTCTGCTGGCAAGAACTTCTCTCCTCTAATAAAGTTCTCTGAGTATCCAAATTCCTCCATCAGATGTCGCTTCCTGCAACACTTCAAAGGGGCACCTAGGGTTTCAGTCTCCTTCCATCTGACCCAGAAGGCCAAATTCCTTCTAGGTTTTACAGTCAGAGTTATTAGAATCTCTTCTTCCCTGGGCTGGGACCCTAGGCTGGGGAGCCCCTAGATGAGACCAGGACCTCTTCTCCTTCAGGAGAGCCTCTGCAGCCTCCCTCTCCCTCCTGGTGTTCCTCTACTACCCACAGGTGTGAGTCCAGCCTGATTAGCAGCTTTGCCCCTTCTACCACCTTCGATGTGGCTCCTTTATATTATCAGATGTAGGTTTTAAAATCAGCTGGACTTCGGATGATTCTCCACATTGATTATTTTATAATTTGGTTGTAATTTCAATGTAGACCTAGGAGGAGATAAACCCTGTTTTTATCTAGACTGCCATCTTCCTGGCCCTTTCACTTTTAATGCTTAGGCATCTCCATATAAGAGTAGGAATTTCAGTCTCTTTTTTTATAAGTGAAGAAACCAAGGCCTGAGCTCATATAGTGGAAAAGCTATATTTCATATTTACTTGCCCATTTGGGCTAGATCAGACTAATTTCTTCAATTTCCCTTTCTTCCAGGACTTCAATGACATTTGAATCTTGCTTCTAAAAATCATTCATTTCCAGCTAGCCAGTACATGAGAGTTGAACCAGTATTTCTTTAAATCACCAACCTCGAAATTTGGAAAGTATGTTCAGCATAGTTAAGTATATCTTATATTGTATTTATGTGAAATTATAGCAAAGGTGATCAAGTGCAGCCTTAATTGATTTTACCCTCTCAGGCAGCACAATTTTCTCATATAACTACCCGTTCCAGGCATAATTTTGGTATTGTTTGAAAATACAGTGGACTTAGAATGCATGTATTATAAAAACAAAAGGACCTAGTAAATCAGACAGTATATCCTGTTGTGGTAGCAACAAGCTTGTGTTTGAAAAAGTTGGCTTTAAGAGTATTTGATATCTCAACAATTAAGTCAGGATTGCACTTGACTTGTATTCACCAGGAGGAAATGAAGGAGCCAACTAAGCTATGGTATAGTTGGCACCTGGTTATATGAAGAAATAAAGAAATGATGGGCTTACATCAGGAAGTTATAAGAATGTAATCATAGCATCTTATAGTATATTAGGAATTTCTGCCAAGATAAATGAACAGAAATGGATGGTTATTGCACTCCATACTATATGTGTAATAACCTGAGATTCAACATACAAATTAATACCTTTCCTGTTCATTCATTCACACCTTCTCTCAGTAATAATTATCGAGTAATTATTATGTGCCAGACTAAGGATAGAACTCAGCCTTCATGGAGTTTACTGTTTAGAATACAATAGATAGTATCCCTTTGTAAAGTCAAAGGGCAGTGATCATGTTTCTTATATCACAGTATTAGTTTGCTAGGTCTGCCATAACAAAATACCACAGACTGGGTGGCTTAAACAACAGAAATTTATTTTCTCACAGTTCTGAAAGGTAGTCATTCAAGACCAAGACGTTGGCAAGTTGATTTCTTCTAAGGCCTCTGTTCTTGGCTTGTAGGTGGCCATTTTCCCATTGTGTCTTCACATGATATTTCCTCTGTATGTGCATCCTGGTGTCTCTTGGTATGTCCAATTTTTTTTTTCTTTTGAGGACACCAGTCAGATTGGATTAGGGCCCACCCTAACAGCCTCATTTGAACATAACTATCTCTTCAAAATATGGTCACATTCTGAGGTACTTGGGGTTAGGGCTTCAACATATGAGTTTTGGAGGGAGGATATAATTCAGCCCATAGCAGTCCCCCAGTATGAATAATCAGCTATGGAACTTGTTGATTGTGCCTGTGTAATAATACCATTTCCCCCCACCCAGTACTATGAAGTATTCATTCGACAGTCCCCAGTGGAGCCCTGCCTTCTGTTTCATGAAGGTGGACACTGGTGTGAGCTCACAGTCCACACCAATAGCCAAGGGCACACAATGGCCATCATCACTTTCCATCCCCAGGAATTAAGGCAGGTGAGATTCACAGGATAATAAAGGTTAGTTCTGTAGTAGCCCTTACTGTTACTATGCTGCAGTTGGTTTTCGGGAGTTTCAGGGCAGATAGAAGAAACTACACATCCACAGAATATCTGTGTGGGTCAGGCAGAAGGGTTAGGGTAAGGAGAAGAAGATGGCAAGAATACTCTTTAACTGTGCTGCTGGCACAATCAAACCCTTGAGACTGAGGCAAGGTTACCAAGTTAATTATCATGTGAGGACCTCTAAGTATTTTCACAAGAACTTTGCCCATGGAAGTTAGTAGATAGATACTCTATTGAATCCAGAAACCAATTCAGTAGAGACTAGATTATAGTCAGAACTTCATAACCCAAATGATACTTCACATTTGTAATGTACTTAGAGCTTTCAAACCTTCTCAGATTAAAACATTCCTGTACTTATGTGATTATCTAAACCAACTTATAAAGTAGGTGGAAGGAGACGTGTTGTCACCCTCATTTCACAAAAGGGCAAATGGAGGCATAGAAATGCCCAAGGTTAAAAAGCCAGAAAATAGCCAAGCTCTGGCTTGACCTCAGGTCACTCATTCCTGGTCTTTTAACTCTATAGCTTCAACATAATTTATTGTGATATATCCTGTGTCAAGCTAATGGTTATGCACTCTGTAGTGCTGCAAGAACTTTAAAATGTTCTGAACTCAAAGAAAGGATTTATTTACTATGTTCATTCTCTTCATAGCACTTTTCTTTCTCCTGGCACTCATGTCCTCTGAAGTGGTGTTTGGGTGGGTGGTTGGGATGTTTGAAGTGGAGAAGTATGAAGGGAATTGAAAGGTTACTGCTTCTTCGTGATGGGACAGAAGCTTAGTTTAGCTTCAGTTTACAACAAGAACAATTCACACTTTCTCTAGAGAACTATCAAGGGGCTCAGACTAGGGAAAGTGTGTGTCTGTTACACAGGATTTGTCAAAAGCCATTAACCAAAGCAATGTTTCTACTGAGATGTGGAAATAACTGATGTATTTGTCCTACAGAACATTGCTCAATGTTGTTATTTATAATAGGATTTGAGAAATATGCCCTCTTGCCCTCTTGACTACTGCAGGGCTGATAACTGTAGATCTAGGAGAGAAAATTTGTCAGAGATGAGTCTGTTTGACTCCCAATTTTGTGGTCTGGGCAAGAGGAGCTCTGTTCAAGAGACTGTAAAGGAGTTTTTCACCAAAGGGTCAGGAGCATTCTGTGACTTGACATCACTTTACTTCCAAGAAAGGTAAACCTGGGACAGCCAAACAGCAAGCAGAATACTGATGGCTTGCCATAATCTGGGTTGTGGATTGCTAAGGCAAGGCTGCTGATCACAGGTCTGGGCTAAGTGGTACTGGCCCTCATACACCAGCCAGGCCTGGGAACCCAGGTCAGACTGCAGACGAGAGTATTTACATGTACCTCCATCTCCTGAAAGGGGATCTCCTCCAGAACTTTCATGGCCATGCTATAGAGGCTGTGTCTCCTAGCTGAGATGCTGGGGCCTCCTCCTTCAGCCAACCACTAAAGATAGATGCTTTCTTCTTTTATTCTTTTTTAGCACCGTGACTTGTTGCAGTCATCAGCAGTCCCTCTACCAGCTCCTATTTGGGGAACTCCACATATTTGAAGATCTCCTGGGCTTGAAGATCTATATCTCTCTAGATGCCTTTTTCTAGGTTAACACTGCTGGTGCAGAGATGCTGTATCAGACAATGGGGGATCTGAGTAGAGTGAACTCTAACACCATCCTGCTTGACATCTGCTGTGAAACTGGCAAGTGGCCACCCAGGGCACAATCTATATGCTGCTTACCTCCCAAACCTTGTCCACCCAGCACCCAGGGTCCTTGCAGCCAATGTGGGATGGTGATGGTAGTGGTGTAGGCATAACCTCATTGATTTAAAGCCCTAAAATACCCTCCTATTATTCTCTGTTACTTCCCCAAGTATGATGGGCCTCTCTCTGGCTCAGTATACCTCTCAGGTCCTTGGGATTGAGCTGGTGGAGCAGGCAGTAGAGAATGCCAGTACATTGCTCATAGTCTGGGGAGAAATGAAGAGCTGCAGCTATTTCTGTGCTATGGAAAGGATTGTGTGGGAAAGGGCATCTACTGTATCCATGACCTATGGGGAGGAAGGGAGGGTGTTTTAGTGTGGTAAGAGTTGGGTCCTGATAGTTTTTTGAAAGAGATCCCAATAGCATATCTTTTTTTTCTATCCATAATCAGAGGCTGAGGGAAGGAAAAAGCCTAGCTGATAGGAAAGAAACTTGACAAAACTTTGGATAATATAGAAGAGCCTTCTTGACATTAGACTCGTGAGACATCATAACATAATATAATGAGTTTCAAACTATTTTTAGCAACAGATTCTTTTCTTTGAACACAATCTTATGCCAAACTGCAGTGTAGAAAGCTGATCCCCTTGTCCCTTCTATCTGATCTCCACACAGCTCTTGAGGCTCTGTGTAAAAACCTTCAGTATAGGAAAAAGAGCACTTGAGTAAAAGTCAAGTTTCTCTTCTTGGTACAGGTACTTAAGTGCTGTGTAAGTCACAAAGTTGTAAAATAACACTGTCTAGTTTCTCAAGCTGAAAGACTTACTAAGATATTGCAAGATAAAGCATGCTGGGAAAAATGAAGCATTTTTTCCCATTGTTATGCAAAAGTATGCTAGATCCAAAGGAAAATGGCAGAACTCTGGCTCCTGTACATTTCTATAAAGCTGAAGCTCCCCATGCCCACTGTTGGGCTTGAATTTTGAGTTATGTCAAAACTTACATGAGCCTCTCTTCTGCAGGCATCACCAACTGTGAATTCCATGCTGACTAACCAGGGAAGATTTTGCCACAGCTGCTAAAGTCAAAGGGAGATGGGCAGTTAATCGTTGCTGTGGTGAACCCAGCCCGGGCAGGAGGGTGTAAGGATGATCAGCTTTCCTTCTACAGAACTAGTTGGGTGTTCCTATGATGTCTACCAGCTTTAGTTCCTCATTCCTACACCATGCCAAGAGTGTTCCCAGTGAGCTGTGTCTGAACCTGCTTCTCCTCTGTTCCTCTGTTCCTAGATGCTGGCCAGTTAAGACTTTGTGATACCCTGGACCATGTTAGTTTAATTATATCAATAGCATCATCTTTCTTTCTTCAGATTACCAGGTGGTTCAAGCCTTTCGAAACAGCAGGGCCATCTGCACACTAGTGTTTATTTCCTGTAAGCCCCATGGTGAAAACACAAGGAACATCACTGGGTGAGTCTTGACTTCTTTATTAAATTATTTTTTTACTGATAATCAAAGTAATCCACACTTATTGTGAAGACTTTGGAAAATGCAGAGAAATGTAAAGACACTGAAAAAAAAGCATTATACTACTACCAAGAGTTAATTATAGGGTCTCAGGTGAGGCAAGTAAAGCAACCCACTTCAGATATAAAATTTAAGGAGTGCTCCACATCTTAGTAATCAAGATATATTTTATGCAATATTTCCAGATATTAAAATTAGTATGAAAATCCATGATAAACTGAATAGTAAGATTTTTAGAAAGATGAAATCTACTCTTGTACTTGATAAACCCTGCTTCATTCACCTTACCTTAATTCTGGCCTTCGTTCCAATAAAGTTTTATTTATAAAAGTAGGAAACCAGCATGTAGTTTTCCAATTTGATTTTCCAAAATACTGCATCAAAATATTATTCATATTGATTACTGAGTTTTTTGGCACGCTCTTAAATTTTCCACCCAAGGTGAATGCTTTTGCTTCACTTTAGTTCCAGTCTTGGTCAATTATTTTGATTTTTGAAATGTTGTTTTCTTCTTGTAATACTTCTCTCTCTCACCTCCCTCTTATTCTTTTTATATAAGTAATACAATTTATTTGTAATAGTCAAACCTCATAGGTGGATATGAAGTATAAATGATATAACTAGATAAAACAAGCTAGAAAAAGAACAATAAATCTAAAGGAAACTTAAGGTAGAAATCAGTAGCATTAAAAAAATCCAGACAATTATGAACAAAGCAAAAAGCCTGTAGACTTGACAAATGAACGAGAAGGTGTTATTGGAAGAAAATAAAATAGATAAATAAACCTAATCTAGAATAGAAAGGAATAGAATGAAAAAATCATCAAGTCTTAAATGAGAAAAAGAGCATAACTACAAATGTGAAGAAAATATTTTATTTATTTAATTTTATTGGGATGACATTGGTTAATAAAATCATATAGTTTTCAAGTATACAGTTCGGTAATACATCATATCTGTATTACATTGTGTGTTCACCACCCAAAATTAAATTTCCTTTTGTCACCAAATATTTGACCCTTTACCCTTATCTACTTCCCCCACTTCCCTCTAGTAACTACTAAACTGTTGTTAGTGTCCAAGAGTCTGTTTGTTGCCTTCAGTATGGTTCTCAACTTTTTCTGTCTGACTTATTTTTAAAATGGTAAGGGAGTACACTTTATGCCTCCCTTGCAAAACATTTGAAGACCTAGATGAGCGATTTTCTGGGCAAATGCAAATGGTTAATATTAATTCCCAAAGATATAGTAAACCTAAATAGAGCAGTAACCACAGAAAAAAATTGAGAGTTGTCAAAGAGCTTCTTCTCCCCAAAATAATAGTGTGAGGCCCATTTGTTTTCAGAATCTTATTTCCTTGTTCATTCTTGCATATTTACTCTTTCCTTTGTACTTTATTTTATTTTTATTATACTGTTTAAAAATGTTTTTGAATATATGATAAAGGTGGCACCTTAAATCAATGGGAAAAGATGGACTATTCAATAAATGGTTGTGGACAACTCATTAGCCATGGTGAAAAAAAAAAAGTTGGATCTGTATCTCACACTATATGCCAGGATATATTATAAAGGAGTCAGAGACTTAAAAAGGGAAAACCATACATGTACCTTAGGAAATCATAGAATTTCTTTATAATCTTACAGTATGGAAGCCCTTTTTAACTATGAAAATTCAGAAGCCATATAATAAAAAAAGGTTGTTAAATTTGGTTATATAAAAAATAACTTCTCCCTTCATTACACCATGCACAGAAGTGAATTCAGAATGGATCACAGAAATAAATGTAAGAGCTTAAATTTAAAACAGGAGTAAATCATTTTCATCTTGAGTTAGGCAAAGCTTTCTTAGATATGACAAAAAAACAACAATAATAAATAAAAATAAGTAAATAAATAATGTGTGTAATTGGGCATCATCAAAGTTTAAAAGTGCTTTTGTGCTCAAATGATACCATCAAGAATGTGAAAAGACAAAATGGGAGAAAATAATTACAATCATTTATCTGATAAGAGACTGGCATCAAGAAGCCACGTACAAAAGACCTTATATTGTATGATTCCATTCATAGGAAATGTCCAGAATAGGAAAATCTCTAGAGACTGAAAGTAGATTTGTGGTTACCTAGGGCTGAGGATGAGGGATTGGGGAGAAATGGGATATATAATATCTTCTTAAATTAGTGAAAAATATTCCAAGTTTGATTGCTATGAATGATGCACAACTCTGTGAATATATTAAAAACCAATGAACTATATCAATGGATGAGCTGTATGATATGTGAAATATATTTCAATAAAACAGCTTTAAAAATTAATGACTTGCTTGATAAAAAGCAATAAAAGCAAAGACAAGAGACAACATAAAAACTGGAAAAAAATGTTTAGTTCATGTCACAAATCCTTTTTTCCTTATAACAGACTCCTGGAAATCAATAAGAAAAAGAGCAACAGCCCAAAAGAAAAATGAATAGAAGAGATGAAAAGATAATATAAATATGTTTATGAACCATGAAAGGATGCTCAGTCTATTCCACTATAATGAAAATACAAATTAAAAGTACCCTGAGTTACCACTTTTTACATGTCAGATTGGCAAAAGTTTAAAAGTTTGATCATGTACCATTAGCAATATTCTATAAAAACATGAATTCTATCTCTATGGAGGGAAATTTAGCAATACAGATTAAAATTATAAATCTGTATATACTCTTTAACTCAGTAATTCCATTCCTGAGGCTTTATCCTACAAATAGACTGACACACATGTAAAATAACATATATACAAAGTTATTTATTGCAATATTATAAAAGCAAACAGTGAAATATCTTAAAAGTCCATCTGTGGAGAATTGGTTAGATCAACTATGCTGCATCCATACAATGGAATACTGTGCTGCTATAAAAAAGAATGAAGATAGTCTGTATGTACCGATATGGAACTATCTCTAAGGTATATTATTTTTTAATAACAGCTTTATTGAGATATAATTCACATATCACAAATTCATCCATTTAAAGTATATAGTTCAATGGTTTTTGGTATGTTCTCAGACTGGTGTAGCCATCACCCCATTTTATTCCAGAACATTTTCATCACTTGGAAAAGAAACTGCACACTGCTCACCAGTTACTCCCTAATTTTCTCCAACCTCTTGGCCCTAGGCAACCACAATCTGCTTTCTGTCTCTATGGATTTGCCTATTATGACTATTTCATACAAATGAAGTTATAAAATATGTGCTTCTTTGCATTTGGCTTATTTCAGATAGCATGCTGTTTGCAAAGTTCATCCATGCTGTAGCACATATCTGTACTTCATTCCTTTTATAGATGAGTAATGAGTAATATTCCATTATGTGGATATACCACATTTTATTTATTCACTCATCAGTTGATAGACATGTGGGTTTTTTATTTTTGGCTCTTATGAATAATACTGCTTTGAACATTGGTGTGCAAGCTTTTCATTTCATGTGTTTTCATTTTTCTTGGGTGGAATTGCTGGGTCGTATGATAACTCTATATTAACATTTTGAGGCACTGCCAGACTTCTTTCCAAAGCTGCTGTCCCATTTTACATTCCTGCTAGCACTGTATGAGGGTTCCAATTCCTATACATCCTCACCAATTCTTGTTATTTTCTGTCTTTTTTTTAATTATATCCATCCTAGTGGGTGAGAAGTGGTATCTCCTTGTGGTTTTCATTTGCATTTCCCTTGTTTTAATTTTCATATGCTAATTGGCCATTTGTATATATCTTCTTTGGAGAAATGTCTATTCAGATCCTTTGCCCATTTTTTAATTGGGTTGTCTCTTTAGTATTGAGTTTTAAGATTTATTTATATATTCTAGATATAAGTCCCTTATCAGATACATAATTTGCAAAAACTTTCTTCCATTCTGTGGGTTCTCAGTTCACTTTCTTAATGGTGTCCTTTGAACCCTGAGTACTTAATTTCGAATATGTCCAGACTATATTTTCTCTTATGACTTGCAATTTTGGTTCTAAGGTATGTTAATAAGTAGAAATAGCAAGATGTACGGGATTGTTTATATAATAGAAACTATCTTTGTAAAAAGGAACAAAGGACAAGGGGCAGAATACAGATTTGTATTTGCTTGTATATGCACAGAGGAAGTGGTAAGTTATATAAGAAACTGATAATTGTTATCTACTCTAGGGGAGAACTGCTGAGATGAGAGTTATGGAAAGGAGACTTCACCACGTACTTTTTCATGTTTTATTTTCGGATAAAATGAAAATATTCATTGTGAAAAGCAAGTTTTAAGATGCAATGATTAAGAGTAAAGGTAAGATTCTTTAACACTCATGCTGAGTAAAACAATAAATGTGGTCTCAAAAAAGCAAGAAATATTTATTTTGAAAAAAACAGTATATGCATTTGATAGAAAAAAATCAAACAATACAAAAGAGTCTGCAGTGAAAAATTAGTCTCCTTTTTAATTCTGACTCCTAGTCCTTCAGATGTCACTACTCTTACCAGTTTCTTTTGTGTCCTATC
Organism: Macroglossus sobrinus; assembly: GCA_004027375.1. NCBI lineage: Eukaryota > Metazoa > Chordata > Mammalia > Chiroptera > Pteropodidae > Macroglossus > Macroglossus sobrinus. The sequence goes on along the minus strand of PVKZ01001508.1, from coordinate 42,970 downwards.
AAAAATGTTCTGTTACTATACACGTGTATATATGTACATGTATATGTACATACCATCCCTCTTTTTTAACAAATAGAAACATACTATAAACACTGTTCTGCACCCTGCTTTTTACTTAACAATAGATTTTGGAGAGGAGATTTTTCTACAATAATGTAGAATCTGCATCAAGACTTATAAGCCTACTTCATTTTTTAAACAGGCTGTATATACTTTTAACTTATGTTTGCACATTAATTAACTGGTCTCTTGCTAATGAATTTTAAGGTTGTTTCTACTCTGGTTACCACAGTGTTACAATGAATATCCTTGTATATAGACCTTTGCATATATGTGCAATGTGTATGTATATGTGATGAATAAGTATATGTGATAGTATATAATATGTGTGTGTATGTATGTGTGTATATATATATATATATATATATATATATATATATATATATATATGATAAATACATGATGTGGAATTGCTGGGTTAAAGGATATATGCTTTTAACATTTTCATGTGTTTTCTAACAGAGTTCTAGAATCAACTTACCAAAAATGTCCTTTTGGGATTATAATGGGAAATGCACTGAATTTATTAATTAATTTAGGAAGACTGAAACTCTTTACAGCATTTTTTCTGTTCAGGTATATAGTATGTCTTTTCAGTTGCTGTAGATGTATGTAATTCTCTAAAGCTATATACATATACATATATATATACATGCATGTATATATATGTATATATGTATATATATGTATATGTATATATACACATACAATTATATTTACATATATACACACACACACATATATATATATACATATATATATATATATATATATATATATATATATATATATATAACTAGAAGGAACTCATTTTTCTCTTTCGCTTAAATTTTACCTCAAGAAAAAATACATTAATTTGTAAAATAAATAAATATATATGTATATGTATATGTGTGTGTGTGTGTATAATTTTTTTTCAATATAGATCTTTGTTATTAAGGTTAATACAAGATATTATAAAGTTTTTATTGCCATTATGAATGGGACCTTTTTTATGACATTTTCTAACTGGTAATTGCCAATTGTATGTCCAGCTTACTCTTTTATTAGTTTTATTCATTTTCCAGTTGCTTCTTTTGCATTTTCTTGGTATAAAGTTTTTTATGCCATAAAAATCACCATATGAAAAGTTTGGTTTCTTTCCTTCCAATACTTTTTGCTTATTATATTGGATAAGAAAATGTTCCATTATAGGAGTAATAGTGAAAATATTGTCTTGGTCCTGACTTTTATTTTACTTTTTTTAAATCAATAGGCTTTATTTTTAGAGCTGTCTTAGATTTGCAGAAAACCTAAGCAGAAAGTATAGAGTTCCCGTGTATTCTCCCCACTCTGCACATACTTCCCCCATTTTGATATCTTGCATTGGTGTTGTGTATTTGATAAAATTATGTAAACCAATACTGATGCATTATTGTTAACTAAAGTCAAAAGTTTAAAGTTTACTTTTATAAATTAATTGGGGTAACACTGGTTTATAACATAAAAGCAACGAATGAACAAAACAAACTTGTTCTTTATTTCAGTGGGACAGTGCTAAATTATGGAGGGTTAGCTGAGGAAATAACTCTTCTGCTCTGTTAGTTTGAGTGTAAATTGCTACAACTTTCTTTTATAATAGTTCAGTGGTACATATCTACTAAATAACTAAAAATGTGTGCAAAGATATAGCTATAATGAGATTCATGGAGGGACTTTTTGAAATAGCCAAAAGTTAGAAACAGCTTAAATTTCCAATAGCAAAGAATTAGATAACTAAACTGTGTTCATTTTACTTAATGAAATACTATATAGACAATAAAAATGAGGTAGCTTTACATATAATATAGTGGAGAGATGCTTGCGATATATTAACTTAAGAAACTTGTCATAAAGCAATATGTTCAGTGTATACAGTGTGACTCCATTTTAAGAAACCCATTTAAATATACATATTTGGAAATATGCATTCTGAAAAGTTAGCAGTGGTTATCCTCTGGTGAGTTTCTAGGTGAATTTTTGTTTTCATTTTTGCTTGACTGCCTTTGAAATAAGGGGGAAATTAATCTACTTTGAAAATTTTTAATAGAATAATTCAATTCAGTAGTTTTTATTAATTACCTACTTTGTGCTAATCATACAGAAAAGTATATGACCTGGGCTTCTCGCTCTATTCACCACTGAACCCCTACTGTGTGTCACACACTGGGAATACAGAGATGAATAATAAGTATATTTTGTATCATTTCTACCCTTCAAAAGATTATACTCCAGTGAGGAAGGTAGTTTAAAAGAACAGGTAGTTACATTAAATATGATAAATGCTGTTATAGAGAGAAACACGGGGCTGCGAGAACAGGGAATCAGGCCTGAAGTTTAAGAAATTGTGTGGCTGGAGGTCTCGGTTTCTAGGAACTGGTATGATATGTTTCTACAGGTTGTATTGTCCTCCAGACTCTCCTAAGAAGCCCCTCGGTGAGCCTTTCCTCCTGAGACAAGCTTTGCCTGTGCATGTATTTCCCCATAGCCCAAACTGTGTGCTGGGGCTCCTCTTAACTCGATAAGCAGCCCTCTACAAGATGGCAGGCCCTTTGTTAAGGCTGAAGTTTCAGCAACTTCCAGATTTGGCTTGTTGCTACATTGCAGACCATGAGAACATTACTGGGGAAAGCACTCTTTGGATTGTGAGCAGGAAGAATATAGCAGCCCCCTATCTGAGGCAGATTTATAACTCTAGTTTTTAGGTTCCCTCGCTTTCATCTATATTGTCTGGTTGCGACCACTCCTTGGTCCTGGACATGGACTGTTCCTTCCTTTTGTTGTCGGCCTGTCATGGCTCCTTTGGTTCTAGTTTATAGGCTTGTCTCTTTCTAACTCTGCCTGTGGTGTGGTGACAACTGAGCTTTGCTCAGCAGCTGGTAATAAGTACACAGTGACTCGGGTCTCTATTTGCCCAGAGATCTTATTAGATATGTTCTGCTTTCATGAGGTAGCCAAGGATTAGAACTAGAAACAAGTCTAGCTTTTTTAAAAAAGTGGAGTAAACTATGGAGTGATTGCAGGGTGATGGCATGAACTTGGTAGACCTTCATTCCTTTGGATTTTCTCAGATTTCGGGCTTCTAGAATACCCTTTAAAAATGCAGTTATCCCTAAGAGCAATAACACCAATTAGCTCTCACCTGTGGAGGGAGAATTGGTTGTAGTAGAGAGCCTTTAGGAAAGAAGATATTCAAAGAAGAGACTGAATACCTATCATTGTGCTGTGTAGTATAGAGGCAGAAAGCTCCAGAATCCCCTAATGATCCAGTATATACTATAATAAACTGGCTATTGAAACTGATATTCTCTAGTCCATGATTTCTTCAATTCTGGAATTGTTCTTGGATACTTGCCCAACAAGTTAGATTATGGTTTGAATCTTTTAACAGCCTAGAGATGTGTAATTTAGCAAGCATTGTCTGATTGACAAAACAATATCAGGTCAACTAGTATTTTTAATTCTTATCAATCCTCAATACTTTAAGAGAAGGTGCCATCTCAGAAAAATATGTCTATTAAAGCTACTGTGTAAATATCCATTTAAAAATACTAGGAGATAATCTAAAATGATAAGAAGTATTGATTTATGGTAGCCATGTAAGTTTTATTTACATTTCCCTATATTTCATTTTATGTAATGGGGTTATATTAAAACTTAAAAAAATTAAATGTAAAGTATAAATGTGAAGTGACTTTTATTTTTTCCTCCTTTGTTCCCATATCTGTAAATGTTAATCCCATCTTTTATTTACCAAAGCTGGAAACATAGTTATTTTTCTCAATCTTGTATCCAGCTGCCTTCAAGGTAGATTTTACCTGAATATATTCTAGGTACTTGACACACAACATATTTCATGTTGAATGCTTCACATCTTTTCCCAAAACCCATCATTGCTCCTATATTCCCAATCTTGATGAATATACCAATTGACCACTCAAGGTAGAAGCCTGGGGATTCTGAGTCCCTCTTCTCTACCCTCCCCCATCCAGTGTGTCACTGAGTCCCCATCTCTGCAGGTTACCATCATCTCTCGCTGAATTATTACTGAAAGGGCCATCTTCCCAACTGCTGCTGCATCTCCTTTTGTCTCCATCCATTTTGTTCTCTATCACCAGAGTGTTTTCTAAAATGCCAAACTACTGGTCATCTGTATTTCCTCTTTGGAGAAATACCTGTTCAGGCCTTCTGCCCATTTTTTAAATTGGATTGCTTATTTTTGGTGGTGGTTGTTGAGTTGTATAAGTTCTTTATGTATTTTGGATATTAACCTCTTATCAGATGTATCATAAGCAAATATCTTCTCCCATTCAGTTGGTTGTCTTTTTGTTCTTGATACAGCATGAAACCCTCCCATAATCTGGGTAACCTCATTTCCATATACACATTGAATTCCTTTCCCTGAAAAAGACAATTTTTTTTCCATTCCGGTCCTTTTCATGTTTGGTTTCCTCAGCATCTAATGTGCTTTTCCTTGCCTCTTTTGGTTAACTCTGCTCATCTTTGTTTTTAACTTAGTTATTCCCCAAGGAATAACTACAGAATAAAGGTTGGATTGGCTGTAGATAATCAACTTCCTGATAATTTTGTTAGCATTATATCTTGTAAGTTAGATAGTTTTAGAATCATGCTTCTGTCATTTCTTTTGGCTGCTGAAAGTGACATTTTAATATGCGTATTTCCATTTGAATTTTTAACTATTAGCTAGTTGATACAGACAAGCATTCTAAGTATTCCTTGCTTTTCTCTATTTTTAAAAATGAAAGAACACACTTAGAAACTCATTTAAAATCCAAACAGTATTAAATCACTCTTTTAGGCTGTCAGAAAACTTTATGTCAAATTATAATGTGGTCCGCCTGAAACTTACATAATGGTATAAACCAATGTTACTTCAATTAAAAAAAGACAGTTTACTATAAAAAAGAAAAAAAGAAAATCTCACTTTGGACTAATTTGAATGCTATATGGCAATGTATGTCTTTATCCTCAGTTTTCAAACATAGAAACTCTTTTATTTTGCTTCCATCATTTTTATTATGAAATCTTTCAAACATATGAGAAAGTTGAAAGAATGGTACAAAGAATGCCAGTGTATCCATCACCAGAGTTCAACAAATGTTAACGTTTTGCCATATTTGCTTTATTTATGTGTGTATCTATTCTTTGATAAACCATTTGAAAGTAAGTTCTAGACCAGCAGTCCCCAACCTTTTTGGCACCAGGGACTGGTGCTCCTATGGGAATTTAATACCTGATGATCTGAGATAGAGCTGAGGCAGTGATGCTAGTGCTGGGGAGCAGTTGCAAATACAGATGAAGCTTTGCTTGCCTACCCGCTGCTCACCTCCTGCTGTGCAGCCCCCTGACCTAGACACCATGACACTTCATCTTTAAATACCACAGCATATATCTTCTAAGCATAAGGACATTTTTCTACATAACAGTACCTCACCAATCTTCATGAATATTATCTAATATCTAGTCCTGTGCTTCCTGAAGTGTAGTCTGCAGACTGCTTGATGGTTCACAGGGAGATAGGGAGCTTGCATCAGTGTGTATCAGTGTGCTACATCCTTCATCGAGAAAGTCTGATTACCACAAAAATGTCAGGTGAATTAAATGGTGTGCGTAGTGACAAAGTTCATTTACATCTATGGGTTGGCTGAGTAGCACTGCTCAATATTCAGATTTCCCCAGCTGTCCCCTACATGTCTTTTATGGCTAGTTCACATGCTGCATTTGGGTGTGGTATCTCTTTAGTCTTTTATTTGTTTATTCATTTCTTTACTTTTTACTTATAGTTGACATTATATTAGTTTCAGGTGTACAACATAGTGATTAGACATTTATATACCTTATGAAGTTATCACCCTGATTAGTCTAGCACCCACCCGGCACCACACACAATATTACAATATTACTGACTATATTTGTGTGCTGTACTTTGCATCCCCATGACTAATTTTATAACTGGCAGTTTGTAGTAATGTTTCTTATTTAAATTCAGTATTTTACATTCAGTTTAGTCATTTGCTTTGTAATGCTCAAATTTTCTCCACTTTGGCCAGTTGGAGACCCTTCAGGCTGGCTGTCATGTCCATTTGATGGGCCTCCACAAGTCTTTGAGCACTTCCTTAGATTCTGGCACAAGATTCCTAGGCTTCTCCTTATACTTCTGTGCTCCAGTCCTAGAGTTAGTTATTTCCAAGGAGCCCTGGTTCCTTTTAAAACTGAGATCCAGTTGCTGGATGTTAGATGCAAAATCTAATAGTACCGTATTTGAGTCTGTGAGCTATCAAACTAGTACAGTGACCAACTGTCCCGATTTACTCTGAACCTGGGACTTTGCTAAAACTGGGAGCATCCTAGACAAACCTGGAAAAAAGCTGGTCACCCTAAATTAGTCACATTGCTAATATATAGTATTGATAAGGAAGAACAGTAGAAATTGGGGCTGGGACATGTGGACCAGTGGTAGCTGAAGTAGCTGTAAATTCCTAGATTTAACGGTTTGCATGAAATGATCTCTTCCAGCTGTGAAATATCTAGTTCTAGGGCAGGGGATCACAAACTTCACTGCTCATTTAGTATCTCCGGGAAAGTGATTTTAAAATACTGGTCCCTGGGCCCTAGACATTTCAATTTAATTGGTTTAGAGAGGATCTTAGGCATCGGTATTTTAAAAATGTGCCCCAGTGATTCTCACCTGCAGCCAAGGTTGACAGTCAGTGATCTAGGTGGTTGGTCCCTGTACCAGTAGCATTGGCATCACCTAGGTCCTTGTTAGAAATGCATACTTTCAGGCTCCACCTCAACTGGATCAGGAACTCTAGTGGTGGGGTCCTGCAGTCTGTTTTAACATGCTCTCCTAGTGATTCTGATACCCAGTCAAGTTTAAAAACCACTGGTTTAGAGCAACTGTTCTCAGCCTTGGTTGCTCATTAGAATCACCTGGGGGACCTTTTAAACGAGGTTCCCAGGCATCATTCCCTTAGAGATTTTGATTTAATTCATTTTGTGTGTGGTCTTAGCATCAGTATTTTGAAAGTTCCCCATATGACTCAAATGTGCAGGTAAGGATGAGAGCACATGACTCCAAATCCACTATTAGGCTTGGTGAGTAAAAGTGCACATTCAATTACAGATAAAAACTAACTTAGTTGGGTAATACTCCAAATACAAGCATACCCCATTTTATTGTTCCTTGATTTATTGTGCTTCACATGTTTGTGTTTTTCACAAATTGGAGGCAAAACCTTCTACCAGCAAATAGATTATGACTTGCTTTATAGCAGTGGTCTGAAACTGAACCTGCAGTATCTCCAAGGTGTGCCTGTAGCTTGCTTTTCTGCCTCCTCCTTGTCTAGACTTACCCTGGGTCTCTGAACACTGGTTTGCAGTCCTTTGCAAAGGTTTTCATCTTTAAAGCATTCTCTTTCCCATTCTTTCTGGTTATTTTGGTGGGTGTGATAGAGAGTGGAGCTTACCAATCAGTTACTAGTAATCTTAGCTAAACCTTAAAATTAACCCTATGTCACTACAAGAGAAAAGTGAAGGCATTTTAATATTAAAGCAAGAGTTGTTTTAAGGGTTTGTCCTAGGCTTGCTTCTTACCTGTCTTCCAGAACTCACTTCTCATTAGGTTTGTCTTAAAAGTTGTTGGACTTCTGAGTACAATTTTTGCTATTGCTGTTATTGCAGGTTTGGAGTTTCACTTCTGTGTTTTCCAGTCTTGCTGTACATTGGACTTGTCTGGGAGCTTTTAAAAAAATTCCGGTTCCTAGGGCTTGTGCCCTACCCCCTGGTATTTTGATTTAATTGTCCAAGCATCTGGGATTTTGTCTTTGTTTTTGTTTTTGTTTTTAAGATTCCAAAGTGATCCTAATGTGAAGCCAGGGTTATGATCCTTCCATTAAGGCTGTGTTTCCCCAAACTTGTCTGCATATTAAAATACCCTGGGGATCTTTTAAACCTTCCAAAACCCAGGCCACACCCCAGGCCAATTAAATCATCACAATCTCAGGGGTGGGACGCAGGCATTGGTAATTCTAGTGATTCTAATGTGCACCCAGTGTTGTGAACCACAGAGTTAGGGTATTTGATTATTTTGGGGTTGGAAGGGAGAAGAGAATGATTGTCGTCTGAGATTTAAGCCTTTCAACCCTTCACCTTCAAAATCACATTGCCAATTTATATTTACAGGGTCATCATTGTCATTTTTCTAAGAAATATGTTTCAAAATGGCATGCCCATAAAGTAGTTATGAACCAGTTGAAGCTCCCTTAGAGCTCACCAATTAATGCAAGTGCAAAAGGATAATTGAAATGGAATATAATTATTATGTCCCAGACTTAAGAGTTTTCCATAGCTGATTCAATTGCATCATTATATATATATATATATATATATATATATATATATATATATATATATTTCTATGTGACATTTCCCGTTGTTTCTCCTTAAAGGAATGACAATGCTGACATCTAGCCAGAGCCTCACAGTGGAGGAACATATCGATATCCTCAAGTCCATTTCTAATAGTTAGGGATCCTCAGGGTACATGGAGGAGAGAGTTATTTTCTTTGAGGACCTAAAAAGGAATTTAAATATTTAAAGGTGTTGGCATTCACTGCTTGCTTTTACCAATCAATCACCTTTACTTTATAACAAAACCAAGGAATAACTGAGAAAAAGAGATCTGTATTATACTTGGCTATTACTACCTTTCTCCTCCAATTAGACTATAAAGCTTGAGGGGATAGGAGCTATATCCTGCTCAGTGTTGTATCTCTGTCTAGCACACAGCCCAGTATCTGCAGCATGGCAGGTGCTCAGAATGGCAATATAGCATACTAGCCAGGAAGACCAGCTTTGGAATCAGGCTGACCTGGACTTGAATCCTGGCTCCTTTACTTATATGCTATGTGACCTAGGGCACGTTACCTCTCCAACAGTCTGTACTCTGCCCCTCTCCATATAAAATGGCAATAATAGTGCTTACCTCATGGGATTGTTATGACCCATTCAGTGAAACAATATATGTAAAGCACTTTGCAAATTGCCTAGCACATATTGGCATCTGTTAAGTGGGAGTTAGTCTTAATAATTCAATTACTATTAAGGACTAAATGAATGTCTTAGTTTGCTTTTCCTTCCCTCTCATGAAATTAACAAGCAAAAAGAACCTAATCAAGTTGGTTTCTGTACGATTCCAGTACTTAATTTTATGCAAACAAAACCATACATACATTGGAAAGAGTCCCTTCCCTGTTGATGTGGGTGTTTCTCAGCATTTATGTTATAGTCAAATATTACAGCTTCTAGTAAAGTTTAAATACAGCTTGAAGAAAAAGAAGCATAGAAAACAGATAAAGCCATCACTCTCATTTTGTCACCCTCATAAAATTGGTTGCTAAAATAGCTCACTTGTCCAATCCCTTTGTACTACTGTGAGATGTACTAATGTAAGACATATTTTCTGAAAGTAACTGTGGTGAGGTGTCATGAAAGAAAAGCTTTGGTACAGAGTGATGGAGTTCCCTTTTGAATAGCATAGTTCAGGATCATAAATTACCCAGAACATCTATTGGTTTACCCTTTTTATCTCCTAAAAGGAAACTTGGTTCTAGGGGTGAGATTTTTTTTTTAAGCAAAACATTCTGTAAATGCTGCCTGGGATCCTGAATTAGATTCTAAACAGTAAAAGGACACTAGTGGAAAAACTGGTAAAATCTCAATAAAGTCTGTGGTTTAGTAAATGGTATTGTGCTAATGTTAATGTCATAATTTTGATCTATGTACCAGAGTAACATGCAGTGTCAATGTTAGCAGAAGCTGGGTCAGGGGTATGTGGGAACTCTGTGCTATATTTACAATTCTTCTGTAAATCTAAAATTATTTCAAAATATAAAGTTAAAAACAACTAAACATAACCTATTAAAAACTAAACATACCAATTGAAATCTAATTCTAGAAAAACTAAGTCTGGGCAGGTATTGAGGCCAGGGCACCAGTGAGAGAATTGTGTTTATGCAAATACCCAGACATGTGCTAGGTGTTTGACTGACTGTAAGCACTATCATTGACAAGGTGACAAGGGAGAGGAGTAGCATGTGGCAATTCTTTTACAAAGAAGAATTTCTGACAGCCTATCAAAAAGCAGTTCCTTTCTCTCTGTATAAGCTAGCCTGGTTGAAAACAGCAACCTGATTTTAAAGAGGTCCAGATATATACATTTTATTAACTCCCTTCTTCGAGTTTGGTTGGCTGGATGTTTGAAAGGAATTTCTCATTGTAGTGCTAAATCTGAAATGGTAATTGTGCCCTGGGTATGAGAAGGATCCAGCCCATTTTAATGCCCCTTAGCATTTAGTTCTTCTCTATTCCCAGAATCAAGTGATCTGCAGAGGCAACTCCTGTGTCAATTAAAAGGCAGATGTCTCAGGAACCTGTGAGACCAGCGTGACAAAGAAATATAATTGTTATTACAAAAAGTGTTGATGGAGGGGGAGTGGAACCTGAAAAGGGACTCTAGCACTCTTCATTCTCTTAGGTTCTTTAGGGATGAACCTTTCTATGCGTATTTTCCATAGCTGTGATCAGCATGTGTATGTGCTGTTTTGCACTTTGCTGTTTTCACTTAACAAGCATTATTTCACATTCTAGCTCCCACCTGCACAGCGCATATAGTTGTCATATTTAATGGTGGTATAAAATTCCATTGTATCAAATAGCACGATAGTTCTTAAGACTGGACTCATTTTTATGAGCAGATATAAAAGGCCTGCTGTTTCTTAGCACCCAAGGTCTATTTTAGTTCTGGAAGTGGCAACTAGCAGGAGTGTGGGATTGCGTGAGATTCCTTGAATCATCATCATACAGCACATTTTGAGTGCTTTGTTAACATTGCTCTGCCCACCACCCAACAGTCGAGCCTCCAGGGATCCCTGGACTTGAGCCAGGCACCCAATGGGCACATGGGTGGAAGTAAAAACCCCCTGACTCCCATGACCCTCAGCTGATACTGTCTCTGTGCCAACAGTGGTAAGTTCCTGCTGCTCTCTCTCTCTCTCTCTCTCACCTGGGATAACAACTCCACGTGTCTTCCTACAGAGATTGATATGAAAGAAAAGGCAAGGGGAGTGGAGGGATGGATTATTAGAGCTAAAGGAGTAAGGTATAGGTCAGGGATGCTATGGCTATAGTACTTTTAGGTGCACCTGTGAAAATGATGTGGGATGAGGGGATGATTTCAAGGTCTGGAAAGCTGGGTAATAGCTCTCATTCTCTATATCCATTCCTGTCAGAAATCTAAGTTTTGGCCCTCCAATAAATATTTACATGGGTGAATGACAAGATAACCCAGGCTTGACACTTACTTCACCCATGGCCGATGGCATTTTATAGTTAAGAAAGCTAGTTGGCACAATTCTCTTGAGGAGGGTGATGTGTTCAGAGCACTTGGTTAGGTCTTGCCAGTAGCAACTGCCTTGAAAAAAGAGTGATTCTAATAGGTTACTGGGAGGGAAGAGTGATATTTAAAATAAAACTGGTGCACCAAGCACCAAACATTCAAATCTCCAGGGAATTTATAGCTAGGTTAGCTACTACTGGTTTCCATGATCTGACCCGAAATTGTCATGATTCTTTCTTACCTTTAATCGTGTACTAACTATATGACCTGTGTCCTACAAATCACAGTGATACCAGCCCCACTGGTAGGATACAACAGGGTGGGTAGAAACAATATGAACAAAGAGTGGTGACCAGATTTCAGAAGTTGAAAACCATTCAGAGAAGAGCAACTTCTCTACCTATGCATATTGAATTCTCTAGTCAGAAAGACCAGGCCTGTCTTGCAAGACAAAATGGACACATACCCAGAGCCACATGGGGCTTGTTGAATGATGGGCCAGTGTCAAATGCTCGAAGTGCCTCTGTCAGGAGCTAGGCTCTAAAAGTGCTGAAGAAGGGAGGCCAAGACCTTGACAATGAAAGGAGAGAAACTGCAAGACAACTACTTACTTGCCTGAAAGAAAATTTGCCCCATAGACTCAAGAAACTATTGTTAATCTTGGTCCCTGGGCTGCCACACTGAGACAATTTGTAAGACCTCTTTGACAGATTTAGGATTCTCAAAGACAAGGCTATGGGAGGCAGTGGTTGGCAGTGTTTATAGTTACCCTAGATTCTCTATGTTCTTTGTACCTTAGACTCTAAGACATCTCTCTATGGTTGTTTTTTGCAGGAAAGAGGGTACCTCTCTCAGAAGAGGGATATAGCTGTCTAATAATCTAAGCTCTTCTCCTAATCATAATAATAGTAGCTAACATTTAATGTGCTACTCTTGTGTCTTGGGCACTATGCTAAGCATTTGTATATAGTTTGTCTCTATTGATCCTCACAAGCTTGTGAGGTGGGTTCTCTTATTCCTGTCATCACCTGGAGAAATTGCCAGGTTTCTCAGCTTGATAGGGTTTTGGAAAGTGCAAGAACAGCCTACAGTATCAAAATTAAGATTCATTCAAAACTAAGTAAGTGTATGCTGTCTGTATTGGGGGGATATTATTTAAATAACTTCTTGTGATTGATGAACTCTATGTAGAAAAATTTAGTTGACACCCAAGAATATCTATGTTATGCAAAGGAAAGTGTGCCAATTCCTGAAATTCAGAGGTTGTTTCAACCTAAATTCTTTACCCTGCCCCCATTCATAGGTGACACTCCCACCCCATTTTAGTCACACTTCCCCTTCCTTTTGGGTTGAGAAAGTATTCCTGCCTCATAAACCCATGTGCCATAAAAAGAAATGTGGATGATCCAATTTCCTTGAGAACCTTGGTTTGTCGAATTATTGTTTCCTGCCTGATAAAACTTTTCTTCAGTAGAAATCTTGCTGCATCCCTGGGCGAGAATGATTGTTGGCAGAATCCTCCAGTAATATTTATTGGGCAAACTGGAAGAAAACAAGGTGAGCCAAGACTGGCCAGAGAAGACCCTGGGAGGATGCAATATATAGTCATGTGCAGCATAATGACATTTCAGTCAGTGATGAATTGTACATATGATAGTGGTCCCATAAGATTATAATGGATTATTAGCGAAAAGTTTGATTGCAATGTTGAAAGAAAAGGCTGAACCCTAGTAAGATGTGAATTTATTGCAAGCTCTGGGTGGTTTAAATAAATGAGGAGGCTCAGTACACTTTCCACTCACTGTATGCCCACCCCAGGCAGGGGCCTCAAGTTAGCCAGAAATTGAGAGGAGTGGGCTATGGAGGAAGGGAGCCCAGGAGCCCACCCAAGCCAACTCGTGCACACACACACACTCGTGTGCACAAACTCACTTCCCTTCTTTTTGTTTTTATCTCTCTTTCCTCTCAGTTCTGTTTCTCCCTCTCCCTTCCTCTTTTTCTCTCTTCTCCCTCCCACCCTCCCCCTCTTTCCTCCCTCCTCCCTTTTATTATTTCTCATCTCAAGCTTTATTTCACTGGATCTCTTTTGATCTCTGCTACATTTCTTTCCCCTTCTCTTTCTTCTGCCTTTCCCTCCCTCCCTACCTCCCTCCTGATGTCTGTTCTTCAGACAGTGCCTCCATCCACAGCCCTTCTTTAGCATCCCATAGTGTGTCACTTTATCTAATATACCATATTTTTACTGTACCTTTTCTATGTTTAGCTATGTTTAGATACACAAATACATATTATTGTGTTACAGTTGCCTACAGTATTTAATACAGTATCATGCTATATGGATTTGTAGCCTAGGAGCAGTAGGCTATACCATAGATGTATGGTGGGCTATACCACATAGGTTTGAGTAAGTGCACTCTTTAATGTTCACACAATGACTAAATCGCCTAACTACACATTTCTCAGAATGTATCCCCATTGTTAAGCAATGCATGACTGTATTTGAACAGGGAAGATAGAGCCCTGACTTGGGCATGCAGAAGATGTGGATTTTAGGAGCAGTTCTCTCAGTGATCAGCTGTAAAGCCTTGAGCAAGTCACTTAACCTCCCTCTCTGTACCCTAGTTTCCTCATTGGTTCAACAACTGGGTTGGACTAGAGGCTCTATAAGGTTCCTTCCAGCTCCGTGACTAATAAGCTGAGTCTCAGTCAGAATCCTGTGAGACCCACAAAGTGCCTGGGGTAGTTCCTTTGGAGACAAAGCCATATGCAGTGCGTATGAGCAAATGACGTAGCCTTAGACAGTGTCATACCCTCAGATGGGTTTGTAAGACTCATCTTACTGTGCAAGGTTTCTGTTTCTCAGAAACAATTATGGGCTAGTTGGTTTATACTGCCTGATGAGACCGTATAACAGGGTAGGAGTTAAGAGCATGACTTATAGAGTAGGACCTGAGTTTAAAAACTGGTTCTGCTGCATCCTAGTGAGTGCCCTAGGACAAATGATTGACTTCTCTGAATATCAGTTTCTCCCTCTGAAAGATGATGCTAATAGAACTAGCCTCATAGACTTGTTAAGATGAAAGTCAATAATGTATGTAAAGCACTTAGCCAAGCACCTGACAAAATGGAAGTGGTCAGTCATCCATGTCTACTACTACTATTGGTGTGCTTATTGCTATCAACATAATTCTCTTGACATGGTCATGGCTAAGCTTCAGCATTTTTCCAGGATATAGCTTTCTCTTAATGGATGGAATTTGAGAAAAGCATAAGCTGATCTTTCTGGCCTAAAGCAGTTCTAGAGTGAAACTTAGATTCAGTTTTCTGTTCTGTTTCTTATAGGCTCTGGGACCTTGGGCAAATTATTTAACTTCTCTGCCTTTTCATTTCTTCATATGTAAAATTCAGGCAGGTATAGTGCCTACCCTCAAGGGCTGTCACGAATATGATAATGAATGTGAAAAACTTAGTGCTGTGCCTGACATCCAGAAGCCACTAAAGAAATGGCCATGGTATTGATGGTGAAAGAAATCATCTTTATAAGAATAAATGACTACCTAGACTACCACTACCCACCTTGGGTTGGAGGGTTGAATGTGTTCAAGTTTATACAGTTTTTGCATACCTAACCAATGTTTGGATAGGTAGCAATTGCTGTTCCTGAAGAGATGGCAAAGGAATTGTCACGAGACTTTATCAACAGTGGCTGAGAATTTAAAACCGAGTTGGTTTTAGAGATGCAACTGAAAATGATTCAGCAGACCATAATTCTCATCAGAAAAGTTCTGTTGGTTTCTGCCAGTCCTCTTACACCCAAGAACCTTAGGGAAAAAATGTAATTCTAAACTGCTCCTATTCTTTGAAGGCTCAATTTCAGTTGGTTACCCATGATGTATTTCTCTGAGGCTTCATCATGATCATCTGGGTGCAGAGACGACAGGTCTCTGTTCTCTTTTGCCAAGGTCGTCTTCATTCTTAAATAGATGTCACCTAACTTTTCTCAAGCCTCTCAGTGGGAGTAAAAGCCATTTGATGGCTAGAATGCAAGTGTGCAGAAATAATGGGAGTTCTAAGGGATGTGCTATTAGAGTGGGTGAAGTTGTAGAGGACCCTAGAGATGTTAGCAAGTAGAAATTTAAAAACTGAACTAGTCCTTATGGTTCTGGAGATGAGTTTATTTACTGATGGAGTGTAATAGATGTTTCTTTTGACTTCCCTCCATTTTTCTCTTTAGTACTCTGTTAAAAGTAGAAAAAAGAAAGATAACAGCCAGTCACTGCAAGTGAAGCTAAGCTCCAGGTTTCCTTTCCTCCTCAGACCACTCTTGGTTAGGAGGGTTTTAGCCACTTTCCAAGGGAATATAGACTGCACCCTGCCAGAAATCCCCTCTGCCCTGACCTCATACTTTCTTACTCCTGCTCTCTCTCCTCTCCCCTTCTTTTAAGGAATACTAACCACAGGGTTCAAAGATTTCTTCACAGACATCTTCCAGCAACATCTCTTCATCCCAGGTGTTCACTCTCTTTTTTGCCCTGGGTTCTGAGGTTATAGAAAAGAAAAATAGATTTCAATTTTGGACAGAGATTTAGGGGTAATTTCTGATATCTAGAAAAACATTTCCTCTGCTATTCTACCAGATTCTTTCTACTCAACTCTCATCCTCACTCTTCATCCCCAGAGCAGTGCCTCTTTCCTCCTAAGTGCCCCTAGCCAAGTCCAGGCCCCTCTGTATAGGAATAACAACCCAAGACTCTGGGGTTGTCTTAAGGGCCAGATCCCTTGGAGATCAGAGGTGACATTATAATATTGACAGTTGACCATCTTGGCAACTGGGATCCCAAGGAACACTGAGAAAGAGTGGCCATCAACAGCAATGGGACTTCAAGTCCTCATAACTTTTTTCTTTAATGCCTTTATTACATTGGGAGAAATCATATATGCTTATTATTTAAAAGAAAACAATAAAACAAAAAAAATCCAAAGAAAGGCACCTAAGATTCTCAAAATCACCTAATAACTTACCTCTAGAGAAAACCGCTGCTAATGTTTTGGTGATTTTCCTCCAGATATTCTATGCATATATACACAATGTTGTACATACTATACTCTCTCTTGCCACTTTCTCTAACAAAACTTCGGGTTGTGGAAAACTTTCCATGTCAGTAAATATAAGTCAACAATAGCCTTTTTAATGTCTGCATAGTATTTAATTGTGTGGATGCACCATAATTTAGCCATTTCCTATTGTGAGGCATTTAGCTAGTTTTCAACTTGTAGCTGTTGTACAAAATGCTGTGATTGAACAACCATGAGCATCCTTCCCCCCACCCTACCCACACTTGGATACTTGTGTAATTATCTTTGAATACAGTTTATGAAATGAGATGATTGGCTCATCAGGTTTCCACATTTAAAAAAATCTCTGTACATGTATTGAGAGAGGAAGATCAGGAGAGAGACAGACAACCAAGCTACTCTCCATGAAGGTTGTACCAATGTGTACTTCCACCACTGGAAATCATAACCTTTAAGATAACCCTACCCATTCAAACAAAGATTTTGTGTCAGCCAGTGCTAGGGCATCATACTGGGCTCTAGATGGTGGTCCCCAACTACTCTCCCTTTCTTTCATCTACATCTCTTTCTCCTGACCACCAACTATAGTATGAGAAAAGAGTTTCAGACTCAAAATAGAAATACTGTTTTATAAATTACAAGAGAAGGCCTAGGTGTCTTTTCTTCTCTGACAAACCACTGATCCAGCATTACCTTCAAAAAGATCATCATTGTCGTTGTTGTCAACATAAATTACTTGGGGCTGCAAGTCCGTACTCTGATTGTAGTGAAGCTCAGTATTGTTTTGAGCTCCATTTCCTCTAGAACATTCAACTTCCTCCATGGATTCATCTAAAACAAATGTCACTGATGCATTCTTTTTAGGTCTTCGTCTTAAACCTTTCTGTACAGCAAGAAGATGGAGAAAAAAAGTCAGTCGGTGCCCAAGAGTTTAGAGATTGGTCCTTGGAGCAATAACATTTAAAGAGCCATTTACCTGTAGGATTGGCTTCAGGGGCCTAGCTTCCATTGAGTGTCCTAGAGGATGTTTTTCTTCTTTGGACATTTCCATCCTGGTGGGGAAGCTGGAGAAGGTAGAAAGGACAAAGTAATAGTGAAGACACTCATTTCAAGTTACTTAATTGAATGCAGCTATTACCCCATTCCTAACATATACCTTTGGACAATGAAAGGGACAACAGAGCAAGAGGGCATTTAAGCCTTTTCTTCCTTAAAACCTTGATTGCCTCCTGTTTTCTTTTCTCCTTTTCCTTCTTCTTTTCCATATCACTGTTTTCTCCCATCTTTCATTATTATTGAATCAGAGAACTGGAAGTGGAGAATGTGAGGGTGGCTTCAGGACATTCATCCAGACAATATTGCCTATAAGCTCCTTAAGGGGCTTGTGTTCCTTTTCTCCTCCATATGGTAAACCAGAGGATAAAACCCCTATTTTGGAGAAGCTCTAATGTTGATAGGTTGGATTTACCTTTATACGACTTATCCCACTAATATGACCACTCAAGTTGTACCAGGGGGAGGGTGTACCAAATAATACTGGAAAGTTTGTGGTCACTGTCCTAACCCTGTTTGGGCCAACTGATCTTGAGCAACTTTCTCAGAACCATACAGAATCCAGGCACCTCCCAGAACTCCCTGCTTATGTTGAAGATTGACTCCTGTGTCTGTTCTTATCAGTACACCTGATAGAGGCAGCTCAGTACCTGTCTAATGAGCATCTTTCCCCAAAGTCTCTGGTGCTCTTGGAGATTGGGATGCTTGAGATGAGTGACTGTTGAAAAGTACACAGCTCTTCATATTTATTGTCAATGGCACCTAATAGCCAGCGCAGCCCTTCAATTAGGGGCTGATGGTCCCTTCTTTGGAAGGTGTGGATGGCTGAACAGGGTTCCTATGACAAAGAGAGAAGAGAAGGCTCTAGCTCAGGAACCAGAGATCCCTTGGGGTCACAGTCCCTATCATTCTCAGCCAAGGAGCAGAGGTACCCAAAAGCTCTGCTGTGCCTAGAGAGAGAGGCCTTAAGACTTCCTAAGAGATATTAAACATTCATACCTAAGAAGATAAATGAATGCTATAAAAGCTAGAGTTGTTTAATACAATGGTTGTGGTATGTAATATCTTGAATGTGTGATCTTGGGCAAGTCACTCAGAGTCACTGAGTCTTAATTTCCTTATAAAATGAGAATGTTAAAACTTCTAACTTTACAGAGCAATTTTGAAGGCTTAATGCGAAAGCAGATTTATTATAAAAGTGTGATATTTATTATCACTGTCAAATCAGAAATCATCACTGTGATGCTGCCTAGTGGAGAGAGGCTTTTCCTGAGACTCAGCATAGGGGGCCGATTATGGAATGGGCCAAGGGATGCATCACTCGGACTTGAGAGTAGGAGAGAGAGGAGGGGTTGACACTTACCACTCGGCACAGGGACTTGTTCTCATGTATTAGCCTTTCTAGGAGTAGATATTCAACAATATCACAAGGTAGGAGAGCATTTTTCTTGTCCTGTTTGTTTGCCAGGCTAGAGCAGGACATAGGAGAGTGAGTGGGAAGAAGAGAGGAAGAGTGAAACAAATAAGGGCCAAGGGCAAGAAAAGAAGGGAAAGAGGGGGAGAAATAATTCTAGTACAACTGCTGTGTATCCAGGAACTAACTTTAAAGACATTCCCAGTGAGATGAGCCAGAAATGTTTCTCGCCAGCTCTCAGTGGAGGAAATAATGGCACAAATAATTTGAATCCAAGATCATCCCCAGACCTCATTTCTTGCCTCTTTTACACTATGCCATCAAACTTTAATTAGAATTGCTAACTGCGATGTGAACAGATTTGGAATTTTTACATCCTCCTCTAAACTCTGCTCATGCTTGAGTTGGGGGTGCTAATGAGGAACAAAAGAGGCAAAGGGGAGTGTAAGAGAGGTGAAGATCTATGGACCACCTGAAGTATCACCCTGAAATCAGTGCTAGTTACATAATTCTTGCATAGTCTGCCAAGGGAAGAGGCCTTTGGCATCAATTATACAAAACAGGGGTGGTTTTCTGCCACTGTCTCAGGGTCAGAGACTGAAGCCAGAAATGAGAAGTATATTCAGGAAGGCAGTCTTCAGGAAGAGTCAGGGATAGAGTAGGAGATCTAGATATTACTCTCCATTTCCCTTTGATGCTTACCTTCAAAATTATCTTTGCACACTTAGGTAACATGTTCCCACATAGTGGTTGGTGTGTGGTAGAAAGTGGCTTTTGAAAAATAGCTCTCAGAGGACAGGGCCACCTCCCCCCACTGTGCCAAAGGGAAGAGGACTTGTAGCTGGATGTGACAAAGGACCACCCAGCCCTTCCTCTGTCTTCCGAAGGCATATAATGCAAAGGGGAAATTGAGCACAAAAATAGAGGCTTACAGAAGTATAGGTTTTCCTGCCACTCTTTGATCAGACAGCAAATGTGTTAAGATGATCTTCACTTCCCGCATACGTCCTAAATCACTGGAATCCAGGACGAAAACAAGCCCCTGAGCCTTTGTATAGTAGTTGGGCCAGTTTTCTCGGCCCTTCTTATCTCCATTCAGGTCATAGATGGAAATTTCATATTCATCTAGCAGGAGTGTTGTCAGTTCAGATGTCATACAACTCTCCATCCTACTAGGGAGCACTGTGCATAGGGGGAGAGAGGAGAAGCAATCACAAAGCAGGGGAATATAGTTAGATGAAAGAATTTGTTAAACAAACCTTGACTAGAGCCTGCCCTGAAGAATCCTACTGAGGCATCCTGTCATTCCACTCACACTCATAGATTCATCTTTCTAAAGCAGTGCTTTGCCCAGGTTACCATCTCCTGGCTCAGTAACTTTTGGTGAGTGTCCTCATAACCTGTCAGATCTATTTCTACCCTCTCTGGTATCCATAGTGTCCCTGATAATAAACCCAGGCTCTTCTTCCCTCCGCTCCTTGGCTTATGCTCCCATTCCATGATAATGCCATGCTCTCTCTTGCCCTGGGCCTTCACAAGATGCTATTCCCACTACTTAGAACACTCTTTCACTACTCTTTGCTTGGTTAACACCTAGTTTTTTAAAAAAATATATCAGTTTAGATCTTGTTTCCTCTAGAAAGTTTTTCCTAACACACATCAGCATCCCCTAGTCTGGATAAAGTGCCTTTCTTCTGGGCTTACCACTATCACAGCACATATTCCAATGTTATGAATTCAACAATTTACTTATCTGGATTATAAACTGCAACAGGATGGGAACTCTCAATTTTATTCACCATTATATTCACGTTTTCAAGCACAGAAGCTGGCACACAGTTGCTCAATAAATATTTGTTAAATGGATTTGATAAATGAATGACTGAATGAACAGGAGGCCCTTCTCTCTCACCATTTCTTCCAGGCTTAGGCAGGCTTTTTTAGGAAGCCTCTCTGACCTGCCCAGCTCTCACTTTCTCTTTCTCGTTGAGCAGGTGGTTTGTTAAACTGGTCCTTCACCTCATTCTGTGCATGTCATACCTCCCCAACTAAAAGGTAAGCTCTGTGAGGGAAGGACTCTACCTCAGCTTACACACAGTAGGTGTTCAATAAATGTTTATGGTGCCTGTTATTGTAGATAAGAGTATGAAGTCCTCTTCCCATATCCTCCAAGAAACCATGCCAAATTCAGATGCATTTGCCCTTTCAAGGCCATAGCCAGAACATACAGTTCCACAGGGCAGGGGTCCCCAATCCCCCAGCTGTGAATCGGTACTGGTCTGCAGCCTGTTAGAAACCAGGCCACATAGCAGGAGGAGAGTGGCGGGCAAGCCAGTGGAGTTTCATCTGTATTTGCAGCCACTCCCCAGTGCTAGTATCACTGCCTCAGCTCTACCTTGGATCATCAGGCATTAGATTCTCATAGGAGCACCTGGTGCCAAAAAAGTTGTGGACCACTGTCATAGGTCATTCCATATCTCGTTCATCTCCCATAGAAATGCAGTTCAAAAGGACAGTCTTTATACACATTCCAGTCTGTTGAACTGGCAGTTCTGGCCTAGCTCTCTGCCCACATAAGTATCAAAATGATTTCTGTAGAACCTGTACACTCATACCTGGGAGTTGTAAGGCCAGAATGAGTAGCTTCTTATTTCTAGTCTCAGATCTACCTGTGGTATTTTCCTTAGGATTGCCAAAATGAGTTATTTAGCTGAGAAGTTAGTAAGATACTTTAAGATCTTCAGAAATATATAGATTATACACACATTTATGTGTATACATCTATATCTCTATGTATGTGTATATGTATATATTATCACCATGTTTTAATGTGCTCTTTTAACTCCTGTTCTGATGTTAGCCAATGATCTTTTTAAATTAAAGCTCTCAGGTAACAATTTTCAGTCACAACTTTGATGTAATATTTGATATGTCTATATTAGACTACTTAAAAATAATAAGCAAATAGTTAAAACTATAATTTTAAAATATTATTTCCTGCATCAAGGCAAGCTTTATATTATTTTTTCCCTGTCAGAGCAAAATATTTTTCCTAGTTATTTTTTTCTTTTACTTGAAACCTTACCAGTTCTTTAAATAATACAATTTATTGTTGGTGAACTCTGGATGCCACAAGAAGTTGTTCCCTCACAATTTATGTTTCTCTTATTTCCTCTATTTGTAAATTTCCTGAGGATGGATAACAAGTCTAATTCATCTCTACATCTCTAACAGAATGTTTCACAAGGCACACTCTGGGGACTGTTGGCTTCAGAGTTACATGGGGATTGATTGTTAAGTCCTACCCTACACCAAAAGAATCAGAATCTCTATGCTTGGGACCCAAGCATGGGACCCAAGCATGGGACCCAAGCATTTGCACGTTTAACAAAATCCTCAGACGATCCTTCGGCACTTTAAAGCTTGAGTCCCACTGCCCTAGAGAGCAATGAAACTCATGCCTGTTGTATCTCAGCATTATCTGTTGCTGCTTATTGAGATTTTGATTTCATGGGCCCTCCCTAGACCAAAGTATCTGAGCCTCCAGGTCCTGGGTCAGTCGGTGTGCAAGCTCCCCAGGTGATTCTAACTTTTGGCTCTCAGTACTCACTGTGCTCCAGGATCCCCTATGGAGCTTTTAAAAACTATGACACTAGTCATCATTCTCTGAGGGTTTGATGCTACAAGTCGGGGATGGGGTACAAGTATCATTTAAAAAGAATCTCCCTAGGTGATTAAAATATATTGCCTGTTTGAGAGGCACTGCTCTACATGTCCTCATTTAGGGCTCCTGCTTGTGATCATGCTTGGGTTTTTTGCTCCATGTGATCATTCAGACAAAACAGTTATAGTGAATGGTGTCATCAAGAATAATGGCTTATGTCCCAAAATATTTTATAGCTGGAGTCTTCAAATGTTCACACAAGTTACTACTTATAGATTAGAAATTCCTTCCTAGACTATTATCTATTCTTGGTGGTTATAAATATTTTAGGAACTATTGCATTTTGGATGCAGAGCAACCTACTAGATTGACTCTGGTAGCTCTGCATGGACAGCAGTGCCCTGAAACACTCTTCAGAATGTGACATCAGTAGCACTTTGCTTTTCTGGTCATTAGTGAAGTCACAGCCATAAACCCACCCACTGGCTCATGATTCAGCTCCAAGTTATTCACCAGGCATGAGGCAAGTATTACAGTAACAAATTAAATGGACTCCAAGCTCTATTCTCTAGGAATTAGAATGGAAAGCAGACACTATTCTCAGACAAAATAGCATATGGCTAATTGCAGATAAGTGCTTCCCAAACCTGACTGGCCATTAGGAACACCTGGGGAGTTTTTAAAATATAGATTCCCAGGCCCCACCCAGACTGCAAGGGAATCTAGAGGCAGGGCTGAGTGGAGACTCTAAAATTTGTCCCCACTTTTACTGGTAATCTTGTGATTTATCCTGACTCCTTGGTTTTCCTGCTGCTATTTATCTTTTAACCATTTCTGCTTAGCAGAGAGTTGGGAGAGGCAAAGAGTCAAGTTTGCTGCCTATAAGACAGGATACTGGGCTGAACCATTGGCTAAAATGTAGTGCTTGGGGCTGCCACTCTGGGGGTGGAAGAATGTGGGGAGGTAAGTTGTAAAGAAGCAACATGTAGCCTGATGAGAATAGTGGACTAGGGGAGAACATTCACTCACAAATATTTGCTGAGTACCCACCTATCTGAAGCTATTAAAAGTACAGAGACTAAAGACACAGAGCTGGAAAGATCCATCACTTTTCCTCAAGGGGTTCACAGTCTAGGAGATGAACTTACAGTTGTACAATGATGTTGTAATAAGTGCATGATAGAGAGAGGCACAGAATAGAGTGTCAACTGAGGAAGGAGGCATTGGGCATTAGGGATGGCTTTTCTGAGGTCAAGCTTAGACTGTGTCTAGAAGCATTTGATTAAGCAGGTAGATAATGGAGGGGATAAAATACTAGGTAGTGGGACAGCATGTGAACTAGATTGGTACGATGGCAGAGGAATGGCAAGTCATTTGTTTTGGTTCTATTGGGTCACTTGTGGAAACCATGAAGCTGGAAGAGAAGTCAGAGGCTAAATCATGGAGGACCTGTGTACTACTAAGGAACTTAAGTTGTATTTTAATGACAATGGGGAGGCCTTGAATGGTTTTGAGCAGGAAAGTGCCATGATTAGATTTTTGCATTAAGTCCTTCAGACAGCTGTGTGGACTGAATGCTGGGAAGACATCTAGAGAAGGCAAGATCAGCCAGCAGGCTGCTGCTATAGTTCAAGGAAATTGATGTGGACTTCAAGTAGGCCAGTGGCAGAGGAGTCAGGTTAGCACTTTCTAGTACTTTGCTGAGGGCTTCCAAGTTATATAAAACTCAGCCACATCACCATACCCCAACTTTTATTTAATAAACATCAATGGAGGGCATCCTATGCCAGGTACTATGCTGGGCTCTTTGATTGGCTGGGTCTTCACAACTAGAGTAGTAGCTCCCTGAAATTCTGTGTAACTGCTTCTTGAAATACCAAGGTATTAAATGGAAATCTAGTATTAAACTTGCATGTCTTTGAACTGACAACATTTCTCAAACTCTAACCCTCTATATTAACTGTCACAAAGAGTTTCATATTATTAAACTTCATCATCCCACACTTGTCTCTCTTATCTAGACCACTTTAGTTGAGTTCTGAAACAAAACACTGTTTCAAACATGCTACCCTTCATAATTGACTGCGGTGCTTTCCATAGTTTGAGTTCATTCATACTGACACTGTGAGAAGAACTTCAATTAGGACATCTTATAAAGTGAGAAGGCAACATTATATCAACAGGCTGATAACACTCAAGGAGGGGAGTGTGTATGTGTGGTGGGAAGTGCTTATCTTCAAAAGAGGGAACCTGAGGGCCATGAAGTAAAGTTAGGAAGGAATGATTAGTTCCACTGATTCTGGGGGCCCATGGGAGACCTAGAACAGTATCTAATGCCCTTACTTTTTTGAAAAGCTTCCATAAGAACAGTTTTGCCTGAATCGTTCAATCCAATGATGATGATGGTTGCATTTCTGGAAATGGAAAAGAAAAATGAGTCAAAGCCTTAAAAGCACAATTCTTAGGCTAAACAAAGAATTCTACTCTTCTTTGGTGTTTAGGGCTCTGCCTGTAGTAGTCCCAATGCATAAAAGGTATAGCCCAAGTGGTAGAAGGGGAGGTAAGAACCCCTCCCAAATCCTCCAATGATGCTTTTCTTCCTTAATTCACTTGCCTTGTAGAATTGGCCAATGTCCTGCAACCCTGTTCCCAGTCTTGCAGATACTGCTTAATCACTTCCTCTAACAATATATATCATGAAGATTTGTCACTTGAAAGACTGTGGACAGATACATTGGAGGAAGTGGTGGAAGAGGTCAAGATAAACAATTACAATATTACCTTCGCGTGTCTTCAGTTGTCTTTAGCCGAGACCAGCAGGAGGTCAGGAACCGGATCATGATCCAGCTTAGTTCTATAATAGTAAGGGAAACAAGTAAACAAGAAATCAGCCCTGTTATTAACACTGAACCTATCAGCTTACCTCACTACACAGGTACTGATAAACAGAGTCTGAGACTGTCAGAAGTTTATTACTTCATTCTATCCAGCCTCGTCTATGAATGCCAGAGAGGGAGAGACTGGTGATCCTTAACTCCAGATTACTACAAAATGAGATGCTTTTTTATTAAAGCAACCCACATAGGCATGTGGTGTCAGGTGTAGCCTATCTCTTCAGCCATAGACCATCCCTGTTAGGAATATCTTCATCAAATTTGGGTTGGGGTGAGGTGATGCTTTGGAGAAGTACCAGCTTAGATTTTGAGAAGGACCTATTGGGAGACCTGTTGTAAGTAACAACTAGCCCCTGGGCTTGGTTCCCTTATTGCCTCTGCCTCAAAAATGTGGGTGTTGGTGATCCACTGTCATATATTTCATACAATTCTTAGAACTGTAAGGGACTTTAGAGATATCTGATCTAATAGATTTCAAACATCAACCAGGTGCTCTGCTCTCAGAGATTCCCAGGGAGCTGCATAAGCTCCCCAAGAGATTTCAAAGTACGGTCATATTTGGAAGTGATCGCCTAAGTAAAAAGCACAATTTAGACAATCACTTCAACGTTCACCCATATTGTAACATGTATTAGTATTTTGTTCCTTTCCATGACTGAATAATATTCCATTGTATGAATATATCACATTTGTTTATTCATTACTCAGTTGATGTACATTTGGCTTGTTTCTACTTTTTGGCTTTTATGAATAATGCTATAGACATTTTTGTACAACTTTCTTCGTGGACATAGGTTTTCGGTTCTTTTGGGTAGATACATAGGAGTAATTGCTGGGCCATATGATAACTCTATGTTTAACCTTTTGAGGAAGTACCAGACTGTTTTCTCAAGTGGCTACAACATTTTACATTCCCACTAGCAGTTCAGTAATGTTCCAATTTTTCTATATCCTCACCAACACATGTTGTCTTTTTGTTTATAGCTATCCTAGTGGGCCTGAAATGATATCTAATTGTGATTTTGATGTGCATTTTCATATTGGAGCCCAGAGCTGGACGGAGTTCTTATTGGGTAGCAAAGTATGTCGGCTGATACTCAGATGGGCCGAGCACAGTGTATGTGCCAGCTTATCAATAGATAACAAGTTTCTGCAGAGTCATCCACTATTTTGGAGAACTGCTATTCCCAAATAGAGACTCACACTTCATAGCATTTCTTAGAGCACAGTTTGTTCCCTAGGAAATCACTTGGGTTCCCATAAGTACCTCCTGGAGAACGGCTATGGCTTATGCTTGACAAAAAGGAAACATTATATATAGTATGTGATAAAAACCAGCCTTCTTCCAGTTTTGTTCGTGAAGCTGATAAGACCTAGAGCCTGAAACACCAAAGTCTGATTGTCTAGTTTCCATGATAGCCATCTCCCTTTGAGACTAGGCCAGTAGCAGCTGCATGTCTATTTCCTGATAATTGGCAGAGCTTCCTAGCTTGAGCTCAGGCTCTCTATATTTGTTAGTGCCACCAGGAAAGGTCACACTGGCATCACATTCTTTATACTAAGGAAGGATAACTAGGATAACTGAGGAGGAAACCAATTGGACTAAGGATTATCTGTCCTTTCTTATATTTCCAGTGCCTCTCCTGTGTACCCAGGGATGAAAACACCTAAATTCAACCTACCATTTTCAAATTTCTTATCTACAGATAATGATATATTTTACATACCTTGAAGTGGTTAATTATAAGTAACTTCTGATTAGAAGTTGGTTCTTTATGGATGAAAAACACCAACTACGTAGAGTGATAGGAAGGTGGACTGAGATTTTTAGCCTTTGTGCAAGACTAACACAGGTCAGCTCAGCTGCCTGCTTATAAGGATATGACAACGTCCCAACAATGGCTTTCAAAGTTCTGATATATCTATGGCAACCACTGCCTGGTTCATAGCAACCAAACCCACATTTCCCTACCTTGTATGATTACAGGTGATTACTAAATGAATTTTTAATGATCATATTTTTTTTTAGTTTACAAAGTGTTTATACAGAACTTACAATGTACCAGCACTCATTTAAGCACTTGATACCTATTAACTCATTTAATCCTTATGAGAACATGACAAAAAGTAGTGGCCATCATGCGTACTTTCAAGAGATGAGGTTTATAAAGAAGTTACATAACTTTCCCAAGGTTACCTGGCCAGTAAGTGGTAAATCAGAATTCAAACCCAGGCAGTCTGGTTTCTGAGTCTGTATATATTGGGTTAAGGGTCTCACAGGCTGTATGAGAAGACCTCGGGAACCAAAAAAACTGCCCTGCTCTGGGCCTCTCTGTCTCTTCTAGCCAAACTGTACCGTACTTATTCTTTTTTTTAAGTTAATTTTTTTATTGTTAAAGCAAGTTGACATACAATACTATATTAGTTTCAGGTGTAAAACATAGTGATTCGACATTTATATACCTCATGATGTGATCCCCACAATAAGTCTGGTAAACATCTGTCATTGTACAAACATATTTAGTGAACTGTAGTTGATAATAATGTATCAACAGTGGTTCATTATTATGAACTAAAGTCCATGCTTCATTCACATTCCCTTAGGTTTTATTTAATGTCCTTTTTCTGTCCCAAGATCCCACCTAGGATACCACAGTAAATTTAATTGTCAAGTCTCCTTAGGCTCCTCTTGGCTGTGACATTTGCTCAGACTTTGTTTTTGATGACTTAGGCAGGAGTACTGGTCAGGTATTTTGTAGAATGTCCCTCACTGGGTGTTTTTCTGATAATTTTCTCATGATTAGACTGCAGTTATGTGTTCTTGGGGGGAAAATTACAGAAGTAAAGGCCCTTCTCATCACATCGTATCATGAATACATGCTATCAACATGACCTATCTCTGATGATGTTGACCTTGATTACCTGGTGTTTGTCAGGTCTTTCCACTGTAAAGTTACTCTATTTTTCCCTTTTCATGCTGTACTCTTTGGAAGGATGTTACTATGTGTAGCCTACACTTAAGGAATGGGGAGTTATGCTTTACCTCCTTGTTCACATCCATTTATTTATTAAATCATTAATACAATATTATCTAATAGGCATTTATTTTATACTTTGAGTTATAATCCAGTACTACTATATTTACTTGTTTATTTCAACTTTGGTATTGGGAGTTCTGTAAATTGACTCCTGTATCTCTTTGATATACCTCCACTGTTATGGTTTTTGTTTGTTTGTTTTGAGCACATTCTTTCTTGCTGGCACTATGAGAGGCTTCAGGCTAATCTTTTGTATTCCCTGCCCTAGTCTTAGAATCAACCATTTCTCCAAGGACCTCTAGATTCCTTCATTAGAGAGCAGTCTTAGAAACCAAGATCTGGGTACTAGATGTGATCACTGCTACTGGAGTGTTATTGCTTCTAGGCTATCTCAGATGACAGAACAAGGAATCTGTGTGTGTATACTAACTTGCAGGGCGAATAGCAAACTAGCCTATTCTGGCCTTCTCCCTTTGCATGACTGTGACCTCCCACCCCATCAATGAGAAACCTGGCTTCCACCATTCACAGTCTATTACCTAATTGCTCAATTCTAGCTACATGTAGAGCAGTATCAGAATTGTTAAGTAATATACCCTTACAGGAAGCCACTTGATTAGCTATAGTACTATGTACAGTTCCTTTAGTGTTACAGACTACATTTATTTCTAATTACCTGGGTCAGCACACTTATACTACCTGCTTCAGTGAAGTTGTTTTATACATTTGTAATACATATGCTGCAATAAGTTAATTTTATGTATCAACTTTACTGGACCACAGGATGCCCAGATATTTGATCAAACATTATTCTAGGTGTCTCTGTGTGGGTAGTTTTGGATGAAGTCAACATTTAAATAGACTAGGTAAAGCAAATGACATACCCTAATATGTAGGCCACATCCAATCAGTTGAAGGCCTGAAGAAGATGAAAAGGCTGACTGAGTAAAAGAGAATTCTTTGTGCTTGACTGCATTAGAAATGGGACATTGGCTTTTTTTCCCCTGCCTTCAGACTCAGACTGAAACAGTGGTTCTTTCTAGGTCTCAAGCCACTTACCCTCTGACTGGAACTATACCATCAGCTCTCCTGGGTTTCTAGTGTGCTGATTCACCCTGGAGATCTTTGGACTTAACCACACTCCAACATTGCATGAGTAAATACCTTATAATAACTCTAAACACACACACACACACACACACACACACACACACACACACACACACTATTACTGGGATATGAACAACTAGAGTAAGTCCTCACATAGCATTGATAGGTTCTTGGAACTGTGGCAAAATGACATATAATAAAACCAATTTTATCATAGGCTAATTGATATAAACAAGACTGAATTCCTAATGGCATCTCATCAACATTATAATAAAACAGCATTGAACAAAAATGACATTATTCGAGACTTCCACTCAAGATGATGATGTAGGAAAACATTGTCCTTGCATCCTCCCATGACATCAACATTACAACTAAATTATAGAAATACCACCCTTGAGAACCACCCAAAGACTAGCTGAACAGTACTCCTATAATTAAGAATATATGAAAAAAGAATACACATTGAGACTGGTAGGAGTAGGAGAGATGTGAAACAGGCTGGTCCCACACCCATATGTGGCAGTTAAGAATCAGGAAGAATATATAAACTGCAGAGGTCCCCCTTGAAGAGCAAGGGATCTTGGCCCTACACTTGGCTTTCTAGCCCAGAGGACAAGTGCCGGAAAGAGGAGTCCCCACAATATTTGGCTGTGATAATCAGTGGGGACTCTGTCTGGGTGAGACAGAAAGCTGCTATAGAACTAGGTATCCTCTTAAAGGGCCTGAGCACATACTCACTCATTCACAAATGGTCACCCTAAGTTCCAACAAAGGGACAGCAGCTTGGGATGTTCAGGAAGTACCTGAATTGTCTGACTTCTGAGTGAGGGCTAGAAAGGCAGCTATCTCTGGGACAGAAGTGCTGGCAAGTGCCATTGTTCCTTTTGTGAGCAGTCCCTCAACACAGCTGGCAGGCGCAAGTGGGAGAGCTGGCAGATGTGGGCCGAAGTGCTAGCAGAAGCCATTGTTCCTTTGTCGAACCAAACAGATGACAGGCTCAGGCTGGCTCCAAATCTGATATGCCATTCTGGCTAACACCACTTGGCACACACTGATGATTCCCTGAGAACCCACAGCACACAACTTACTGGCCTGAACCTCTTTCAGCGGCTGATCCAGACAAGCAGCCAGCCTCAACCCACACTGCAGAACTTCCTAAAATCTTTTAAAGGTCCTCAAAAATCCAAAAGCAGTGGCTGGCTACAGTGTACCCTATAGCACTTACTTAACATCCCCAAGCCCAGCACAAGTGGCAGCTGGCCTCATATTGCAGCAAAGCCTTTCCCAGGTGACTCCAAGCCAAGTACAGGCAGCTGCCAACCACAGATTACTTTGTAGCTCCTACCAGGTAGCCCTGGGCCAAGCACAGGTAGCAACTGATTTTGATGTACACCAGAGCCCCTCCCAAGAGGTCCCAGAAACAGCACACATGGTAGTCAGCTTCAGACCACACCAGACCTCCACCCAATTAGCTCCACCCAAAAGGTGGACCCAGCAGGTACCAGAATCCAGCCAAAGTGAATCCTGATCCATGGGTGAGCCCTCACACAACAGCTCATCCACTGTAGTCATGGTCACTCCTCACAGTCAGCCTGAGGGTCATTCTCACCCACTGATGTGTCAACAGCAATCAAGGCTCAACTACAACAAAAGGACACACAACACACACAAGGGACACCTTTGGAAAACCTGACTCAGGTGACCAGGGAGACTGTGCCACTAGGTCCCACAGGACACCTACTGTATAATACCACTCTGCCAAGACTGGAAGACATGACAGATCTATCTGATACATAGAAACAAACTCAGGGAGGCAGACAAAATGAGGAGACAAACAAATATATCTCAAATGAAAGAACAAGACAGCACTACAGAAAAAGGAATAAATGAAATGGAGGCAAGCAATCTAACAGATACGGAGCTCAAAACACTGGTTATAAGGATGCTCATTAAAATTAGGTGAAGAATATATGAACTCAATAAAAACTTACACAAAGACATAGAAACTGTAAAAAAGAACCAGGCAGACATGAGGAATAAAATACTGATATGAGTACATTAGATGGAGTCAACAGCAGATTAGATGAAGCAAAGAACTGAATCAGCTATTTGGACAATGAAGTAGCAGAAGACACCCAATCAGAACAGCAAAAAAAAAAAAAAAAAAAAAGAAGAAGTAAAATGAGGACAGTTTAAGAGACCTCTGGGACAACATCAAATGTAACAACGTTCACATCATACAGATAACAAAGAGGGAAGAGAGAATAAGGAACTGAAAACCTATTTGAAGAAATAATGATGGAAAACTTCTCTAACCTGAAGGAAATAGACATACAAGTCCAGGAAGCTCAGGGAGTCCCAAACAAGATAAATCCAAAGAGGTCCATATCAAGACACATTATAAAATACCAAAGGTTAAAGACAAAGAGAATCTTAAAAATAGCAAGAGAAAAGGAGTTCTTATAAGACAGTTAACTGATTTCTCAACAGAAATTTTGCAGGCCAGAAAGGATTGGCACAGAATAGTCAAAGTGATTAATAACAAGGATCTACAATCAAGACTACTGTACCCAGCAAGGCTATCATTTAGAATAGAAAAACAGATAAAGAGCTTCCTAGACAAACCAGTTTTACAAGAAAAGTTAAAGAAACTTCTTAAGTAGAATAAAAAAGCGAAAAAGTTTGGATAAGAAATATCACAAAGGAAAAAAATTCTTTACTGACAAAAGCAAATGCAGAAGCAGTGGACCAACCAACTATAAAGCTAGTAAAAAGGTTAAGAGGCAAAAGTAGGAAGATCACATGTAATTACAACAGTAAAATAAGAAACACACACATACACACAAGAAGCAAAAACTAGTGATGAAAACATAAATGTGGAGGGGATGAGTAAAAATGGTAATGCTTTTAGATTATGTTTGAACTTAAGTGACCAACAATGTAAATAGACTGTTATAAAAATAGCTTGGTATATGTGAAGCATATGGTAACCAGAAGCCAACAATCTACAAGAAATATATAAGAAATAAAGAAATATATAAGAAAGGAATCCTAACACAACACTACCAAAAATCATCCACATATATGGGAAGAGAGCAGGAGAATAAGAAAGGAATAGAGAAGAACTCTAACAACAATCAGAAAACAATTAAGAAAATGGCAATAATGACATACCTATCAATAATTACTTTAAATGGATGAAATGTTCCAATCAAAAGGCATAGGATACCTGATTGGATAAGAAAGCAAGACCTGCTTACAAAAGATCCACTTCAGGTCAAAAGATGCATATATAACCACAAATAAAGAATCCAATTAAAAAATGAGCAGAAGACCTGGACAGATATTTCTCCAAAGAGGAAATACAGATGGCCAAGAGACATATGAAGAGATGATCAAGGTCATTAATCATCAGAGAAATGCAAATTAAAACCACAATAATATTACCAAAAGGCAAGAGAAACATGACAGAGTAAGAGATGTGCTCAGATGTCTCCCCTGAAACAACAGTAAGCTAAACACATAAAACTCAACAAAAAAAACACCCAACCTGTACATAAGCACGTCTGGGCAAGGGATCTGTGAATAAGGGCTACCACAGCTCAGAACTGCAGGAGTTGGGGGATAAACTGGGAGAAACAAAGAAGCTGACTCTTGTAGCTGGAAGCTCCCTTCAGGAGGAGGGAGGAGAGGGAAGAAGGTGCAGTGGGTTCCCTGAACAGCTCTGCCTGAGAGAGCTGTGAGCTCCACATAGTGGCAGTGCCCAGGGAGGAGGACAGAAAGCAAAGAAGTAGAGACAGCAGATAAGTGGAGGTGACAGAGAAGTAGGTATGGCAGAGAAGCAACAGTTGATTATTACCAGCTACGGGTGCAATGTGCAAGGCTTAACCACAGCCCCCATCCCAAACCAGATGGCACATCCCTCCATGTCCTCCAAGTATGTAACTACAGAGCCCCGGATGAATCACAGCAAATGCTAGTGAAACACTAACAATGACAGGGACTGAGAATGAGGGTAACAAGCATGATTGAATATAAGGGAAAAAAAGGTATTATTAAGCCTTTATATAAAGCAGGAATGCATGAGGCTTAGATGCCACCTGCTAGAAAGCAAAAGAAAAATGCCTCCCTAACAACAGGCTAAAGAGAGACCTTTATATAATAAATCTTTCTGGGTAAAAAGCAGAATACACTTACATTAATGCTCAGGTGGAGAAATAGTCCATTAAACATCATGAACAACCAAGGTGACAAGGCAGCTCATAAAGAAAGAGAAAAATCTCCAGAAAATAAGATTAAAAACATAGAAATATGTGACTTGATTGACAGAGGATTCAGGATGATACTTCTGAAAAAACTCAATGAAATCCAAAATAACTTATATCAACAATTCCAGGAATTGAAAAAGCAACTAGATTAGCAGAATGAGATTTTTAGCGAGGAGACTGAAACCCTTAAAAAGAACCAAATAGAACTTATAGAGATGAAGTACACACTAAAAGAGATGAAGAATAAAATAGCAAGCTTGGGAAATAGAGTCAAACAAATGGAAGAAAGAATCAGTGATATCAAAGACAAATCTAGAAATAAATCAGAAGGAAGAAAAGAGAAATGTAAGATTGAAAAAATAATGAAAGAGAAATACAAGAACTGGCTGATACCATCAGGAAAGGAAACATAAGAATAATGGGCATTCTCAAAGGGGAAGAAAAAGAGCAGGGATTAGAAAGCATCTTCAGATAAATAGTTGATGAGAATTTCCAAAATCTAAGGAATGAACTGGAGCTTGGAACTCAAGAAGTCAACAGAACACCGAATTATCTCATCCCAAAAAGGCCTTCTACAAGACATATTATATTAAAATAACCAAAATCAATGACAAAGAATTCTCAGGGTGGCCCAGGAAAAGAAGATGGTAACCTACAAAGGAAAACCCATTAGATTATCATCAAGCCTCTCAGCACAGACCTTATAAGCCAGAAAGAAGTGGAAGCAAATATTTAACCTATTAAATGAAGTGAACTACCAGCCAAGAATAATGTATCCAGCTAAGCTCTCCTTTGGATATGAAGGAGAAATAAAGACTTTTCCAGTCATAAAAATTGAAGGAATTCTCCACTACAAGTCTGCATTACAGGAAATACTGAAAGAGGTCAGCTCACCTAAAACAAAAGGACAAAAAATACATAACTATGCATAAGGCAGCTAGCAGGCAGATAGAAGAGTACAACCCTTATTAAGAATAGGGCATTATAAGCTTAAACAATAAGAAGAGATTTGCTATTGCAAGATAGTAATGAACTTTCAGCATACATAGGGATAAACAGACAACAGTCACAGAACTGGGGAGGATTCAAAGTTCCAAATTTGTAAAGGAGAATAGAGATAAGGCACATGCAGAAGAAAATGGACTATCTATCTATCTGTCTGTCTGTATGTATGTTTATCTATCCATCCATCCATCCATCCATCCATCTCTATCTATCATCATCATCATCATCATCATCATCATCATCATCACCATCATCATCATCTATCATCTATCTAACTATCCTCTACATATTTATAATGGTAACCACACACCAAAGATTCAGAACTGAAGTATATAACATAAAACAAGAAGAACGAGTGGGTAAATCCACAAAACCCAACCAAATTTAAAAAAATGAAGAAAAGGAAGCAATGGAAACACTGAGCCACCAGAAAGCAAAAGATAAAATGGCTATAGGAAAACCTCATATTTCAATAATTACCTTAAATATAAATGGACTAAACTCACCAATAAAAAGGCACAGAGTTGCCTATTGGATCAATAAACGAAACCTAACCATATGCTGCCTCCAGGAGACACATCTCAGTTCCAAAGACAAATGTAGACTCAAAGTGAAAGGGTAAAAATGTTATTTCAAGCAAATGAATTCAGAGAATGGGAGTAGTGGACAACATAGACTTTAAAATAAAAAAGTAAGGAAAGATACTGAAGGACTTCATAATGATAAAGGGAATCATCAAAAACCTACCGGAAAGTAAAAGTTCAGGACCAGATAGCTTCACCAGTGAATTCTACTAAATATTCAAAGAAGATTTAACACCTATTCTCCTCAAACTCTTCCAAAAAATTAAAGACGAGGCAATACTTCCTATCTCATTTTATAAAGCCAATATTGCCCTGATATCAAAACCTGGTAAAAGATAACACAAGAATAGAAAACTACGGATCAATATTTCTCATGAACACAGATGCAGATATCCTAAATATTGATGCTAGTGAACTGAATACAGCAATATATTTAAAAGATTATACACCACAATCAAGTGGGCTTCATCCCAGAGGCAGAGGGATGGTTCAACATATGCAAATCAATTAATGTGATACACCACTTAAATAAATTAAAAAATAAGAATCATATGATCATATTAATAGATGCAGAAAAAGCATATGTTGAACTATCCCTGTGCCTTAACATAATAAAGGCCCTCAGCCAGCATTGTGTTTAATGATGAAAAACTAAGAACCTTTCCTCTAAGATCAGGAAGAGGACAAGACTGTCCACTATCATTGCAGTCATTCAATATAACATTGGAGGACCTAGCAAGTGCAATCAGATAAGAGAAATATATAAGGCATCCAAATAGGAAACGAAGAAGTGAAACTTTCTTTGCAGATGACAGGATCCTCTATGTAGAAAACCCTAAAGACTCCACAAGAACACTACTGGAAACAATAAGCAAATACAGTACAGTTTCTGGATATAAGATCAGTGTTCAAAAATCCATAGTGTTCCTATACTCTAAAAATCAATTGTCAGAAAAAGAAGTGGAATAAAATAATTCCTTTTGCAATTGCAACAAAAAGAATAAAATAGCTATGAGTAAATTTAATGAAACATGTGAAGGGCATATGAATTGAAAACTATAAGACATTATTAAAAGAAATGAAAAAGATACAAAGAAATGGAAAGGTATTCCATGTTCTTGGACTGGAAGAATCAATGAAGTTAAAATGACCTTATTATCTAAAGCATTATACAGATTTAATCCAATCCCCATCAAAATCCCATCAGCATTTAAAAAAAAGTCATCAGATTTGTATGGAAGCACAAAAGACCCAGAATCCACAAAGCCATCCAGAGAAAAAAGAACAAGGCTGAAGGCATCACTCTGCCTGACTTCAAATTATACTATAAAGCTACAATAATCAAAATGGCATGATATTGGCAGAAAAAAGGACTCAGACCACTGGAACAGAATTGAGAATCCAAAAGTAAACCAATTTTTATATGGGCAAATAATTTTTAAAAGTAGAGCTAAAAACATACAGTGGAGAAAGGAAAGCCTCTTCAATAAATGGTGCTGGGGAAACTGGAAAGCCACCTACAAAAGAATGAAACTAGACTGTTGTTTATCACCACATATCCAAATTAACTCAAAATGGATTAAGGACTTAAATATAAGACCTGAAACAATAAATTACATTGAAGAGAACATAGGAACTGAACTCATGGACCTTGGACTTAAACTGGATTTTATGAATTTGACTTAAAACCAAGGGTAGTAAATAGAAATAAAGTGCACTACATCCAACTAAAAAGGTTTTGCACAGCAAAAGAAATCATCAACAAGGTAAAGAGACAACCATTCACATGGGAAAATATATTTGCAAGCAACCCCTCCAATACGGGCCTAATATCCAAAATATACAAACAACTTATACAACTCAATAACAACAACAACAACAACAACAACAACAACAAACAGCAACAAATGATCCAATTAAAAATGTACAGTGGACCTGAACAGACACTTCTCCCAAGAAGACATACAAATGGCCAACATACTTATGAAAAGATACTCATCATCGCTAGGTATTAGGAAAGTGCAAATTAAAACCACAATGAGGTACCATCTCACACCTGTTGGAATAGCTGTTATCAACAAGACAAGTAATATCAAGTGTTGGAGAAGATGTGGAGAAAAAGAACCCTCATACACTGCTAGTGGGACTGCAAATCAGTACAGCTACTAGGGAAAATGGTATAGAGGATCCTTGTAAAATGAAGAATTGATATACCATATGATCCAGCAATCCTTCTACTCGGTATTTACCCCCAAAGACTTGAAAACTCATATCCATAACGATATTTGTACACTGATGTTCATAGCAGCATTATTCACAGTGGCCAGGACATGGAAGCAATTGAAATGTCCTGTGATAGATGACTGGCTAAAGAAGCTGTGGTACATATGTACAATGGAATATTACTCAGCCATAAGAACAGATGATATACTGCTATTTACGATGAAATGGATGGACATGGAGATAATCATGCTAGGCGAAATACGCCAGACAAAAAAAAGTTGAAAATCACATGATATCACTTATATGTGGGATATAAACCTAAAAGCAAGAAACAAATAGAACAAACAAACAGACTCATGGACATGGATGAGAGACTAGTGGTTATCAGAGGGTTAGGGTTAGGGGAGGCGGGAAGGGTAAAGTAGATGGGATAAAAGGGGTCAAATATGCGGTTACAGAATGACATGGGTGGTGAACACACAATGCAATATGTATGTATGTATGTATGTATGTATGTATGTATGTATGTATGTATGTCTTACTGTTGAATTGTGTACCTGAAACTTACTGGATTTCGTTAACTAACGTTACCATAATAAAAATAAAATAAAATAAAACCACAGTGATGTATCACTTCAAACCTATGAGAAAGGCTATCATTAATAAATCAAAGAACAATAAGTGTTGGCAAGGATGTGGAGAAAAGGAAACATACATTGTTGGTGAGATTGCAAATTGGTACAGCTAGTGTTGAAAACAGTCTGGAGGTTTCTCAGAAAATTAAAAACCAATATACCTTTTGACCTAGCAATTGCACTTCTTTATATTTATCCAAAAAAAAAACCCTAAACAATAATTCGTAAAGATCTATGCACCCCTATGTTTATGGAAGCACAATTGACAATAGCCAAAATATGGAAGCAACCTAAATGCCTATTAACAGACAATTAGATAAAGAAGTTATGGTTCATATATATAATAGAATATTACTCAGCCATTAAAATGAAATCCTACCATTCACAAGGACATGGATGGACTTAGAGGTTATTATGCTGAGTGAAATAAGGCATACAGAGAAAGATAAACACCTAATGATTTCACTTATATGTGGAATCTAAGAAACAAAAGGAACAAACTAATTGAAAACAGATACAAACGTAGGGGATAATTTGGTGACAGCCAGAAGGGAGGGATATTTGGAGCTGGGAGAAAGATATGAAGGGTTTAAGAAGTACAAATTAGTACTTAATAGATGATCACAGGGATGGGGAGCATGGCATAGGGAATACAGTCAGCATTAATGGCTAAGTGGACGACAAGAGGAGAGAAAGCAATTGGGAATCATTTCATAGACTATATAAATGTCTAACCAATGTACTGTATACTTGAAATTAATAATAAAATAAAATTTAAAAAAGATTCATACAGATTGAAAGTAAAGTGATAGGAAAAGATATTTCATGCAAATGGAAACAATAATCAAAATCTGGGTTAGCAATACTTATTCAGACAAAATAGACTTTAAAGCAAAGTCTATAACAAGGGAAAGATAAGGGTATTACATTATGATAAAGACATCAATCCACCAAGATGATATAACCCTTGTAAACACTGTTGTGCCCAATGTAGAAGCATGTAAATATATAATGGAAAAATTGATGGACATGGAGATATTGACAGGAATGCAGCTATTTTAGGGGACTTTAACACGCGTGGCATCAATGAATAGATCATCTAGATCTAAGTAGCAGAATATACATTCTTCTCAAGCACACATGGAACATTTTCCAGGAGAAACCACATATTAGGCCACAGAAGTCTCCCAAAATTAAGATTGAAGTCATATCAAGCACCTTCTCTGATCATAATGGGATGAAACTAGAAACAGAAAGAAAACTAAAAAACATATAAACATCTGGAGTCTAAAAAACATGCTGCTAAACAATGAATAGTTAACAATGAAATCAAGGAAGACACCAAAAAGGACCTTGAGACAAATGAAAATGAGAACACAGCAAAGGACCCCAAATCTGTGGAACATAGAGCGATCCTAAGATGAAAATCCATAGCAATACAAGCCTATCTGAAGAAACAAGAAAAAAATCTCAAATAAACAATCTAAGTTTCCACATAACAGAACTAGAAGAAGAACAATAAACAAAGCCCAAAGTGATTAGAAGGAAGGAAATAACACCCTGGAAATAAATAAAATAGAGTTTATAAAAACAAAAAGATCAATGAAACCAAAAACTGTTTTTCTGAAAAAATAAAACTATTAAATGTTTAAACCGACCCATCAAGAACAAGAACCCTAATAAAATCAGAAGTGAAAGAACAGTGACAAGTGACACCACAGAAATACAAAGACTTGTAAGAAAATGCTACAGACAAATAGATGGCAACATATTGGACAGCCTGGAAGAAATAGATAAATTCCTAGAAATAATCTTCCAAGGCTGAATCAAGAAGATCAGAAAATCTGAACAGACCAGTAACTACTTATAAAATTAAATCAGTAATCATAAAACTCCCAACAAAATAAAATCCTGGACTAGATGGTTTCATGGGTAAATTTTACCAAACATTCAAAGGAATAAAACTTTTCCAAAAAATTCAAGAGGAGTGAAGGCTCTCAAGCTCATTTTACCAGACCAGCATTACTTTGATTCCCAAACTAGACAAAGACATTCTAAAAAAAATATATTATAGGTCTATATTCCTAATGCACATAGATGCAAAAATCCTTAACAAAACATTAGCAAATCAAATTTAGCAATACATTGAAAAAGTCATACACCATGATCAAGTGGGATTTATTTCAGGGATTCAAGGTTTTTCAGTATTTGCAAATCAAGTAATGTGATATAACACATAAACAAAATGAAAGATAAAAACCATATGATCATATCAAAAGATGCAGAAAAAGCATTTCACAAAATCCAGCTTTCATTTATGACACATACTCTCAGCAAAGTGGAAATAGAGGGAACATAACACAATAAAGGCCATATATGACAAACCCACAGCTAATAGCATACTCAATGGTGAAAAGCTAAACATGCTTTCTTTAAGATCAGGAACAAGACAAGGATGTCTGCTTTCACCACTCGCATTCACCATAGTATTGGAAGCCCTAGCCACAGAAGTCAGACAAGAAAAATAAATAAAAGACATCGAAATTGGAAAGGAAGAAGTATAACTGTCATTATTTGCAGATGACATGATACTATATGTAGAGAACCCTAAAGATTCTGCCAAAAAAAAACTGTTAGAATTGATAAATTCAGTAAAGTAGCTGGATACAAAATTATTGGAAATCAGTTGCATTTTTATATACCAATAATGAACTCTCAGAAAGAGAAATTAAGAAAGCACTCTCATTTAAAATCGCATTAAAAATGCCTAGGAATAAATTTAATCAAGGAGGTAAAAGACCTGTATTCAGAAAATTATAAGACATCGAGGAAACAATTTGAAGAAGATACAAATAAATGAAAGCATATACCATGCTTATGGTAGAATGAATTAACATTGTTAAAATGTCCATACTGCCCAAAGCAATCTATAGATTCAGTGCAGTCCCTATCAAAATACCAATGGGATTTTTCACAGAACTTAAACAAATAATCCAAAAATTTATATGAAACCTCAAAAGACCCTAAATAGCCTTAAAAATTTTGAAAAAGAACAAGGTTGGGGGTATCATGCTACCTGGTGTCAAACTGTACAACAAGGTTATAATAATGAAAATAGCATGATACTGGCACAAAAACAGACACAAAGGTCAATGGAATAAATATAACAACCCAGAAATAAACCCACACCCATATGGTCAATTAAGCTAAGACAAAAGAGGCAAGAATATACAGTGGAATAAAGGGAGTCTCTTCAATAAGTTGTTTTGGGAAAGCTAGAAAATTACATGCAAAAAAATCAAACTAGACCACCTCATACCATATACAGGAATAAACTCAAAATGGATCAAAGACTTAAATATAAATCATAAAACTTCTAGAAAAAATATAAGCAGTAAATTCTCTAATATTGCTCTTAGTAATGTTTTTTTCTGATATGTCACCTCAGACAAGAAAAACAAAAGAAAAAAATAAACAAATGGGGCTACATCAAACTATAAAGTTTTTTGCACAGCAAAAGAAACTAACAAAATGAAAAGGCAACCTGCTGAATGGGAGATGTTCACCAATGATACATTGATAAGGGGTTAATATC
Source organism: Macroglossus sobrinus (assembly GCA_004027375.1). Classification (NCBI taxonomy): domain Eukaryota; kingdom Metazoa; phylum Chordata; class Mammalia; order Chiroptera; family Pteropodidae; genus Macroglossus; species Macroglossus sobrinus. The sequence continues at coordinate 911 of PVKZ01001508.1, read as the reverse complement.
TGTATAAGAACTTATACAACTTAACACCAAAAACAAACAAACAAAACACACAATCTGATTTAAAAATAGGACTTGAATGCCATTTTTCTAAAGAGAACATGCAGATGGTCCATAGACATATGAAAAGATGCCAAACATTAATTACCAGAGAAACACAAATTAAAACCACAATGAGATAACACCTCACACCTGCTAGAATGGCTATCATCAATGAATCAACAAGCACAAAGTATTGGTGAGGATGTGGAGAAAAGGGAACCCTTGTGTACTGTTGGTGGAATTACAAACTGGTGTAGTTACTATGGAAAACAGTATGGAAATTCTTCAAAAAATTAAAAATAGAACTACCTATGGCCCAACAATTTCACTTCTGGGTATTTATCTGAAGAAATCCAAAACATTGATTCAAAAAGGTCTTCCCAGTCTATAGCCATGCTACCCTGAACAAGCACGATCCTGTCTGATCTCTGAAGCTAAGCACGGTCGGGCATGGTTAGTACTTGGATGGGGGACCACCTTGGAAAACCAGGTGCTGTAGGTATAAAAAATAAAAAAGTAAAAAAATAAGGGATTGTAAAGCTGACAATTTCCTTGCAATCTGTGAGGTCAGCAAAGGGTTACCTCACCTCTGTAGGGAACAAACGTCAGACAGGCATGGCCTGAAAGATGAGCAGAAGCACTGGCAAAGCCTGCTTCTGCTTTAAGATGAACGGAAGCACGGGCAAAGCCTGCTTCTGCTTTAAGATGAACGGAAGCACTGGCAAAGCCTGCTTCTGCTTTTACTGTTTATTTCATATTGCATGATTAGCCTGGGAAAGCAAGTACCCTGGCAGCCCTTGCTTGAGAAGCGGCCTTGAGATATTTCTGGCTGCCAGAGATTTATTAGCGCACCTGTGAAAACATAGCTCTTC